>JARLTB010000198.1:0-210000 GCA_030141615.1 Unio pictorum
GGGGTAGAACGGTACGTTGATTGGCTTCGGTATTGAAAAAGTGTGGAAAATAACCTTTAGCCATTTCTGGCATACCAAACGTTTTAGGCATGCGACTCAATGGCATGGCCAAGTAACTCATCGAATCTTTAAACTGCACTTGTCCTACTTGCATGTAAATGATTTTGGCTCCGTTCAAAGTCACTTTAGGACGTTCGGTACTTTGTTCCGTATAGTATCTGAGCAGAAATTGCCCATCGTATCCCGAGAAATTGTGAGCCATTACCGTGGCATGGCGATGACAATCTCCGTAACGTTCGATGTCTTCTGGACTCCACGTCTCGTCGATGGGGTTTAAGATCCATTGGGCAAAATTGACCAAGGTGTTTGACCCTCGAAATATTTTTTCACGTCCTCCAGGAATCTTGCTACAGTGAGGGCAATGACTAAAGATGGGCTCTTGGATACACTGCTCGCACGCTCGATGAGCCACGCAGAAATTGGGAATATGAATACCGGTCTCTTGCATGCATTCGAAATCAAAAAGATAAAATTTCCTTTCTTCTGGGTATCTTCTGGTTGGGGTTGGTATATTTGAATGAAGCATTCGTGTTCCAAATCCACGATTTGGCGACAAATGTGACATCGTTTCTTCCCTCGACAAACGTGAAACTTGGCACTATTGGTACGTATGCCTTGTCCACAAGTAGGGCACAATCTCAGAAGCTGACAAGTACTTTTCTGCTGTGAACCATTCATCTTCAAATGTTGTTGGTAACAGGTAGGACTGACAAAATTGCGCTGACACACAGGGCAATGCACTCTTTCTTTTCCTTTGTCCAGACAAGGTTTAGATGCCAAACATCCCTCACATTTTGATCCACAATACTTGTGTTGTTCTCGATTGTTATAACCATAGTCACATTTTTCACAGTAGTAACTGTATCCCAGGAATCCAGTGATACTGGTAATGGTATCAAAATGATCATCGTGATGATAGACGTGAATGTATTTTCCGTCTTTGAAATCGTGGCCTCGAAACAAAAGAGGACCACGCACTTCTTGAGGGTGTACTTTCAAGGTGTAACGTGGAGCCAAGACGTCTTGCAATTTTTGCATTTCTGGAATGCCGCAAGGGGTGTCTTTGGATATCCCCGCTTGCTGTAACAGGAGTTCTGCTTCACTTCTTTGTTTGGCTCGGTCCGATTGTTGAATAGTTTTCCAGGCTCTTTTCCATTCTTCCGTATCGTTCTTGTTGGCATACGTTCGTCCCACGACGACAGCACGGGCTAAACACATCTGGTCTTGAGGATTGTTAATTCGGACGAGGCTTAGTTTGGTGTTGCGAAGGTTGTTGACCAATAATACTTTTTTGCGTCCGGTCCCCTGGGGAAGAGACACGTGGGTCATGAGCAGTGTGGCTTTTCCGTCGGCGATGTGAAATTTGTCATTGGATTGTTGCACATGTTGAATCTTGTCGATGACTTTGGAAGGTGTCAATTCTGATGGACTGCTAAAGTCGATCCAAACAGGAGACTTCAAATCGTCGTGATGAATGGAAAGTGTCAAGCGATCGTCTTCTTTGCATTGGCATCGTAGTTTCAGTGAGGTTAACAAAGAGTCCCACAAATCAGCGATGAACCCTTCTGCTTTCTCCAAAGGTACTTCCGACTTGAAATTTTTAATTTTCACCGTGTACCTGTAGGCTGTAGTTCTAATTTTTCTAGAGGAGCGTTTTTCCGTCTCTCGAATGTGGTAATACTTTTCGGGTGATACTGGCGGACTTTGGTTTGGAATATGCTCTCTCGGTCTGGCCGCAGACATGGAAGGTATCGGTTCAGGTTCGCTGATGTCTTCGATTTGAGCAAACACTTCTTTACGTGTGTGAGGCGATACGTTACGTTGCAGCCTTTTACCTTCTTCTTCTCTCTCACTGAAATTGTGCGATCGTTTCATCTCAATTACAGATTCAGAAATGATTTAACTATGTTCGATTTCTCTTTATATATACCCCGATGTACCTCTAGTTATGATAATGACTTGGTATATTTCACAAAGGACAAGTGAAAGTCCAACAGTTTGGAAGCCTGGATGACTTATGCAAACGACAATAGTAAGTCTGAAACACCTCATGCATCTTGACGACCCTTCGATTCAAATCCTACCACGAATAGAAAAAGGTTGCAAGAAAAGGAAAAAAACTAGACAGTTGGTGTCATCAAGAGTTCCAGAGACTATACTGTACTGTTAAAACACGTACGTACTCCATCTAGAAAACAATGCTACTTGACTACGATGTCTCATTCTCTTTGTCACTTCTACTTTGCTGTTGACCGCGATATCTACCAACCCTGATTTAACACACGTCTTTCTTCATTTGATATTTTAAGAAAATAATAAACCCATTTTTAAAAGAACTACCCCTTTTTTTGACAACAGCGACGATGTCTCCTCCTGCTCTTACTACTGTTGCTGCACCTACAACGGTGATCTTTCATAAGACCAAAGCATGAGTCAGAGTAAGTTAAGTTGTGAAGTTGAGCAGAGGTGAATAAACAACAACTGTCAAGACCCTATGTTCCAGTTCTGTTTGTGATAATAACTTGTGATACTTCACATTTTCTAAAGTGTAAATGTGTGCAAGTCGTACAAAAGTTATGTGACTATAGCATTTGACACTTGCACAGACACTTCACTTCATAAGTGTCAAGAAAAAATTACTATCAGATGTTTACCA
Organism: Unio pictorum; assembly: GCA_030141615.1. Taxonomy (NCBI): domain Eukaryota; kingdom Metazoa; phylum Mollusca; class Bivalvia; order Unionida; family Unionidae; genus Unio; species Unio pictorum. The sequence goes on from JARLTB010000198.1 coordinate 2,717, forward strand.
TTATACAAAACACACACACACACTTGCAATGTGACATGAATCTGCACTTCCATATTTGTGGATATCCCACAGATTCGTCCCAACATACAGAGTTGGCTAAGAACTGTAGGAATATCACACCATTGTTTCAGAAATACCAACAACAAAAATTATGTGTATCTTCCCCGTTTCACCCTTTATTAGTGTTTGGGTATGTTCTCTAAAAACACAAACAATATGGAACAAAATTAAATTTTGAATTAAAATTCTCTTTTTATAAATTTTTTCTTGTGCATGTCAGATTACATTCAATACCTTCTCCAAGTGAAAGACATTTCTACACGTCACTGCGTTTGATAAATTCGGTTGTTTGTTTTTTGGGGTGTTAGTCATCGTTTATCTTCAATTCTATTCTTTTATGTATTTTTTCTTTTATAGAAGATGTAAGATTGTTTATTGCTGTAACGGTATATATTTTGTTTAGTCTATTTGCTGCAAAAAGAAAATATATATAGCACAGGGTTTAAGTTTGTTCATACTTTTATTATTTCAAGCTCTACATAACGTACCAAGTTTGTTTTGCAAGAGGATTGAAACTTAAAGTTGCGCAGACGTGAAGGAAAACATACCTTTGTTACAAAAGTTTACACTCTGTGTTCATTCTAATCATGCTTGCCTTATATCTTTTTGTTTTAGATAACACATTTCTTCTGATGTAAATACATGCATCTCTGGACAGACAGTTTGGGTTATCATCCTTCATGTTCACTGTACTTTAGTTTATTTACTTTATACAAACCCCAAATTCACTAGTTTGACAAAATTTACCACTTAGTACTATATTATTTCTATCTACCTAGGCGAATGTGTTTATGTCAAAGTGTCAAAGTGAGAAAGTATTTTCTTGGTCAGTTTTAAAACTCGAACAATAATTGCACAGTTAAGTGGTTGATGTGTCATGAAGAAATGGTACAATGCGCAACAAAGGATTGTAAGTTCACACTCCAGTCTGTCTGCGCTGCAAATGAATCAATGCATGAGCCTAGGCAAAACAATGCGTCAGTCGTTAGAAGCAATTTATTGGCTACACTTTTTTCTACCCCCTTAGCTTCGAAATGCCCTCACTCGTTCTTAGTACAGTGACAAGATAAGACGTGTTTTTTCTGCGCCTGATCACTACACTATCTACCTTGAATTTCGAACCCAACAATGTGTCACACATTGTAAGTGATTTCATTGGCAAACCGATATTTTCCACAGCCATCGCTTCAAATTGGCTTCAGTTGTTATTCTCACAGTGAGAAGATAAGGCGTGTATTTCTGTACCTGTTCACTAGTCACTTTCCAAACAATAAAACTTATGCACAAATAATCGCACCATCGTTGAAATGTCAGTCTTATTGCGAGATACACCAAAACATGTTTGGATGTACTATTCTGTGAGAACTTCACAAAACGTTTTTGACATAATGATTTTAGTAGGCTATGTCTGTAATTCATTCTTGTGATATTTTACAATAGTGGTTTATTTCCTAAAGGAATAAGCATGTCAGTGAGATGTGTGTGAAATTTCGTAAGGAAAATATACTATACAAAACGTAAAAGAGTGGTGATATTTTTAAAAGTAGGAATAACACTCTCTTTCTCTCTCTCTCTCTCTCTCTCTCTCTCTCTCTCTCTCTCTCTCTCTCTCCTAGCAATTTTTATTGAAATCTAATGGCATCTGTTCCTGTTTTGAAGATACCTCTCCAAAACTGTGAGCTGTAGTCATCATAATTACGTAAACTGTTCCGTCTGTCATGTAAATTTGTTTACAAAACTTGCACCCTAAAATTATAGAACGAATTTTTCTTCTATCAGTAAATCATTGTATGAAACAAAATCTTGAGTTGACTTCAGCTTGTACAATTCAGGTATCTTAGCTTTATCCTATTTTTGCAAACTGCAATGTGTCAAGAAAACAATCCTAATTTTTTATTCTTCTTCCAAAAGGCAGCAAACACGGGGCTTTTTCAAGAATGACGCGAGTGACATTGCACTGTATAACCCTGCCTATGGTTAACTCTAAATTCTGAAAGCGAAACATGCGTTCAGAACAATTGTAGCAATGTTCGACCTATTTCTCTCAGTTTAGACTGCCGATAGAACAAGGCACATTTTGACACTGCATCTTTTCCATACCCTTAGATTTGTGAAAACTTTGTAACAGTTGGTAGCATGTGCTGCGAAACACAGGACACCTCGTTCATTTTCGATCCACAGCAAAATGTTAAGTAGGCAATTGACAATACGTACCGCACTATCTTCTGTATAAAATTGATGAATGAATGAATGAATGAAAACAATGACCATTTCTCATATGTAATGTGCGTTGGTCTTTATTAACGTTGTCCTTATCATACCGCAAAAAAATAACAGACTCCAAAATGGTGTCCTACGTTTTGTATTTATTTACCAGTAATGTTAGCTATGTCTACCCATCTCTCAAACACTTCAGGCTAAAATATTGCCCAATCTACTGTTACCCATTTCAGTACAATTTGTGTGCGTGCTGTTGCTTTAGAAAAAAAATATGTGTTAGACTTATTGTAATGGTTATTTAAAAAAACAGACCCCAATTTGGTGTTTAACGTTTTTTAACCATTTGTTTTTTCTTTCTTTCTTTCTAAAACTTACACCTGGCCACTAGTCACTTTCCAAATAATAAAACTTATGCACAAATAATCGCACCATCGTTGAAATGTCAGTCTTATTGCGAAATACACCAAAACATGTTTGGATTTTACTATTCTGTGAGACCTTCACAAAACGTTTTTAACAGAATGATTTTAGTAGGCTATGTCTGCAATTCATTCTTGTGATATTTTACAATAGTGGTTTATTTCCTAAAGGAATAAGTATGTCAGTGAGATGTGTGTGAAATTTCGTAAGGAAAATATACTATACAAAACGTACAAGAGTAGTGATATTTTTCAAAGTAGGAATAACATTCTCTCTCTGTCTGTCTCTCTCTCTCTCTCTCTCTCTCTCTCTCTCTCTCTCTCTCTCCTAGCAATTTTTATTGAAATCTAATGGCATCTGTTCCTGTTTTGAAGATACCTCTCCAAAATTGTGAGCTGTAGTCACCATAATTACGTAAAATGTTCCTTCTGTCATGTAAATTTGTTTACAAAACTTACATCCTAAAATTATAGAACGATTTTTTCTTCTATCAGTAAATCATTGTATGAAACAAAATCTTGAGTTGACTTCAGCTTGTACAATTCAGGTATCTTAGCATCCTATTTTTGCGCACTGTAATGTGTCAAGAAAACAATTCTAACATTAGATCTACCGTTTTTTCTTCTTCTTCCAAAAGGCAACAAACACAGGGTTTTTTCAAGAATGGCGCGAGTGACATTGCACTGTATAACCCTGCCTATGGTTAACTCTAAATTCTGAAAGCGAAACACGCGTTCAGAACAATTGTAACAATGTTCGACCTATTTCTCTCGGTTTAGACTGTCGATAGAACGAGGCAAGTTTTTTATACTGCTTCTTTTTCATACCATTAGATTTGTGATAACTGTGCAACATTGTTGGTAGCGTGTGCTGCGAAACACAGGACACCTCGTACATTTTCGATCCACTGCAAAATGTTAAGTAGGCAATTGACAATACGTATCGCACTATCTTCTTTATAAAATTGATGAATGAATGAAAACAATGATCATTTCTCCTATGTAATGTGTGTTGGTCTTTATTAACGTTGTCATTATCATACCGCAAAAAATAGCAGACCCCAAAATGGTGTCCTACGTTTTGTATTTATTTACCAGTAATGTTAGCTATGTCTGCCCATCTCTCAAAGACTCCAGGCTAAAGTATCGACTAATCTACTGTTACCCATTTCAGTACAATTTATTTGGGTGACAGTAGATTAAATAAGTGTGTGTAAGAGTTTACAATAACACTTGTGTGCGTGCTTTTGCTTGAGAAAAAAAAATATGTGTAAGACCTATTGTAATGATTATAAAAAAAAACTACGTTAAACACCATTTTGGGGTCTGTTTTTAATATAATCATTACAATAGGTCTTACACATATTTTTTTTTCTCAAGCAAAAGCACGCACACAAGTGTTATTGTAAACTCTTACACACACTTATTTAATCTACTGTCACCCAAATAAATTGTACTGAAATGGGTAACAGTAGATTAGTCGATACTTTAGCCTGGAGTCTTTGAGAGATGGGCAGACATAGCTAACATTACTGGTAAATAAATACAAAACGTAGGACACCATTTTGGGGTCTGCTATTTTTTGCGGTATGATAATGACAACGTTAATAAAGACCAACACACATTACATAGGAGAAATGATCATTGTTTTCATTCATTCATCAATTTTATAAAGAAGATAGTGCGATACGTATTGTCAATTGCCTACTTAACATTTTGCAGTGGATCGAAAATGTACGAGGTGTCCTGTGTTTCGCAGCACACGCTACCAACAATGTTGCACAGTTATCACAAATCTAATGGTATGAAAAAGAAGCAGTATAAAAAACTTGCCTCGTTCTATCGACAGTCTAAACCGAGAGAAATAGGTCGAACATTGTTACAATTGTTCTGAACGCGTGTTTCGCTTTCAGAATTTAGAGTTAACCATAGGCAGGGTTATACAGTGCAATGTCACTCGCGCCATTCTTGAAAAAACCCTGTGTTTGTTGCCTTTTGGAAGAAGAAGAAAAAACGGTAGATCTAATGTTAGAATTGTTTTCTTGACACATTACAGTGCGCAAAAATAGGATGCTAAGATACCTGAATTGTACAAGCTGAAGTCAACTCAAGATTTTGTTTCATACAATGATTTACTGATAGAAGAAAAAATCGTTCTATAATTTTAGGATGTAAGTTTTGTAAACAAATTTACATGACAGAAGGAACATTTTACGTAATTATGGTGACTACAGCTCACAATTTTGGAGAGGTATCTTCAAAACAGGAACAGATGCCATTAGATTTCAATAAAAATTGCTAGGAGAGAGAGAGAGAGAGAGAGAGAGAGAGAGAGAGAGAGACAGACAGAGAGAGAATGTTATTCCTACTTTGAAAAATATCACTACTCTTGTACGTTTTGTATAGTATATTTTCCTTACGAAATTTCACACACATCTCACTGACATACTTATTCCTTTAGGAAATAAACCACTATTGTAAAATATCACAAGAATGAATTGCAGACATAGCCTACTAAAATCATTCTGTTAAAAACGTTTTGTGAAGGTCTCACAGAATAGTAAAATCCAAACATGTTTTGGTGTATTTCGCAATAAGACTGACATTTCAACGATGGTGCGATTATTTGTGCATAAGTTTTATTATTTGGAAAGTGACTAGTGGCCAGGTGTAAGTTTTAGAAAGAAAGAAAGAAAAAACAAATGGTTAAAAAACGTTAAACACCAAATTGGGGTCTGTTTTTTTAAATAACCATTACAATAAGTCTAACACATATTTTTTTTCTAAAGCAACAGCACGCACACAAATTGTACTGAAATGGGTAACAGTAGATTGGGCAATATTTTAGCCTGAAGTGTTTGAGAGATGGGTAGACATAGCTAACATTACTGGTAAATAAATACAAAACGTAGGACACCATTTTGGAGTCTGTTATTTTTTTGCGGTATGATAAGGACAACGTTAATAAAGACCAACGCACATTACATATGAGAAATGGTCATTGTTTTCATTCATTCATTCATTCATCAATTTTATACAGAAGATAGTGCGGTACGTATTGTCAATTGCCTACTTAACATTTTGCTGTGGATCGAAAATGAACGAGGTGTCCTGTGTTTCGCAGCACATGCTACCAACTGTTACAAAGTTTTCACAAATCTAAGGGTATGGAAAAGATGCAGTGTCAAAATGTGCCTTGTTCTATCGGCAGTCTAAACTGAGAGAAATAGGTCGAACATTGCTACAATTGTTCTGAACGCATGTTTCGCTTTCAGAATTTAGAGTTAACCATAGGCAGGGTTATACAGTGCAATGTCACTCGCGTCATTCTTGAAAAAGCCCCGTGTTTGCTGCCTTTTGGAAGAAGAATAAAAAATTAGGATTGTTTTCTTGACACATTGCAGTTTGCAAAAATAGGATAAAGCTAAGATACCTGAATTGTACAAGCTGAAGTCAACTCAAGATTTTGTTTCATACAATGATTTACTGATAGAAGAAAAATTCGTTCTATAATTTTAGGGTGCAAGTTTTGTAAACAAATTTACATGACAGACGGAACAGTTTACGTAATTATGATGACTACAGCTCACAGTTTTGGAGAGGTATCTTCAAAACAGGAACAGATGCCATTAGATTTCAATAAAAATTGCTAGGAGAGAGAGAGAGAGAGAGAGAGAGAGAGAGAGAGAGAGAGAGAGAGAAAGAGAGTGTTATTCCTACTTTTAAAAATATCACCACTCTTTTACGTTTTGTATAGTATATTTTCCTTACGAAATTTCACACACATCTCACTGACATGCTTATTCCTTTAGGAAATAAACCACTATTGTAAAATATCACAAGAATGAATTACAGACATAGCCTACTAAAATCATTATGTCAAAAACGTTTTGTGAAGTTCTCACAGAATAGTACATCCAAACATGTTTTGGTGTATCTCGCAATAAGACTGACATTTCAACGATGGTGCGATTATTTGTGCATAAGTTTTATTGTTTGGAAAGTGACTAGTGAACAGGTACAGAAATACACGCCTTATCTTCTCACTGTGAGAATAACAACTGAAGCCAATTTGAAGCGATGGCTGTGGAAAATATCGGTTTGCCAATGAAATCACTTACAATGTGTGACACATTGTTGGGTTCGAAATTCAAGGTAGATAGTGTAGTGATCAGGCGCAGAAAAAACACGTCTTATCTTGTCACTGTACTAAGAACGAGTGAGGGCATTTCGAAGCTAAGGGGGTAGAAAAAAGTGTAGCCAATAAATTGCTTCTAACGACTGACGCATTGTTTTGCCTAGGCTCATGCATTGATTCATTTGCAGCGCAGACAGACTGGAGTGTGAACTTACAATCCTTTGTTGCGCATTGTACCATTTCTTCATGACACATCAACCACTTAACTGTGCAATTATTGTTCGAGTTTTAAAACTGACCAAGAAAATACTTTCTCACTTTGACACTTTGACATAAACACATTCGCCTAGGTAGATAGAAATAATATAGTACTAAGTGGTAAATTTTGTCAAACTAGTGAATTTGGGGTTTGTATAAAGTAAATAAACTAAAGTACAGTGAACATGAAGGATGATAACCCAAACTGTCTGTCCAGAGATGCATGTATTTACATCAGAAGAAATGTGTTATCTAAAACAAAAAGATATAAGGCAAGCATGATTAGAATGAACACAGAGTGTAAACTTTTGTAACAAAGGTATGTTTTCCTTCACGTCTGCGCAACTTTAAGTTTCAATCCTCTTGCAAAACAAACTTGGTACGTTATGTAGAGCTTGAAATAATAAAAGTATGAACAAACTTAAACCCTGTGCTATATATATTTTCTTTTTGCAGCAAATAGACTAAACAAAATATATACCGTTACAGCAATAAACAATCTTACATCTTCTATAAAAGAAAAAATACATAAAAGAATAGAATTGAAGATAAACGATGACTAACACCCCAAAAAACAAACAACCGAATTTATCAAACGCAGTGACGTGTAGAAATGTCTTTCACTTGGAGAAGGTATTGAATGTAATCTGACATGCACAAGAAAAAATTTATAAAAAGAGAATTTTTAATTCAAAATTTAATTTTGTTCCATATTGTTTGTGTTTTTAGAGAACATACCCAAACACTAATAAAGGGTGAAACGGGGAAGATACACATAATTTTTGTTGTTGGTATTTCTGAAACAATGGTGTGATATTCCTACAGTTCTTAGCCAACTCTGTATGTTGGGACGAATCTGTGGGATATCCACAAATATGGAAGTGCAGATTCATGTCACATTGCAAGTGTGTGTGTGTGTTTTGTATAATGGTAAACATCTGATAGTAATTTTTTCTTGACACTTATGAAGTGAAGTGTCTGTGCAAGTGTCAAATGCTATAGTCACATAACTTTTGTACGACTTGCACACATTTACACTTTAGAAAATGTGAAGTATCACAAGTTATTATCACAAACAGAACTGGAACATAGGGTCTTGACAGTTGTTGTTTATTCACCTCTGCTCAACTTCACAACTTAACTTACTCTGACTCATGCTTTGGTCTTATGAAAGATCACCGTTGTAGGTGCAGCAACAGTAGTAAGAGCAGGAGGAGACATCGTCGCTGTTGTCAAAAAAAGGGGTAGTTCTTTTAAAAATGGGTTTATTATTTTCTTAAAATATCAAATGAAGAAAGACGTGTGTTAAATCAGGGTTGGTAGATATCGCGGTCAACAGCAAAGTAGAAGTGACAAAGAGAATGAGACATCGTAGTCAAGTAGCATTGTTTTCTAGATGGAGTACGTACGTGTTTTAACAGTACAGTATAGTCTCTGGAACTCTTGATGACACCAACTGTCTAGTTTTTTTCCTTTTCTTGCAACCTTTTTCTATTCGTGGTAGGATTTGAATCGAAGGGTCGTCAAGATGCATGAGGTGTTTCAGACTTACTATTGTCGTTTGCATAAGTCATCCAGGGCTTCCAAACTGTTGGACTTTCACTTGTCCTTGTGAAATATACCAAGTCATTATCATAACTAGAGGTACATCGGGGTATATATAAAGAGAAATCGAACATAGTTAAATCATTTCTGAATCTGTAATTGAGATGAAACGATCGCACAATTTCAGTGAGAGAGAAGAAGAAGGTAAAAGGCTGCAACGTAACGTATCGCCTCACACACGTAAAGAAGTGTTTGCTCAAATCGAAGACATCAGCGAACCTGAACCGATACCTTCCATGTCTGCGGCCAGACCGAGAGAGCATATTCCAAACCAAAGTCCGCCAGTATCACCCGAAAAGTATTACCACATTCGAGAGACGGAAAAACGCTCCTCTAGAAAAATTAGAACTACAGCCTACAGGTACACGGTGAAAATTAAAAATTTCAAGTCGGAAGTACCTTTGGAGAAAGCAGAAGGGTTCATCGCTGATTTGTGGGACTCTTTGTTAACCTCACTGAAACTACGATGCCAATGCAAAGAAGACGATCGCTTGACACTTTCCATTCATCACGACGATTTGAAGTCTCCTGTTTGGATCGACTTTAGCAGTCCATCAGAATTGACACCTTCCAAAGTCATCGACAAGATTCAACATGTGCAACAATCCAATGACAAATTTCACATCGCCGACGGAAAAGCCACACTGCTCATGACCCACGTGTCTCTTCCCCAGGGGACCGGACGCAAAAAAGTATTATTGGTCAACAACCTTCGCAACACCAAACTAAGCCTCGTCCGAATTAACAATCCTCAAGACCAGATGTGTTTAGCCCGTGCTGTCGTCGTGGGACGAACGTATGCCAACAAGAACGATACGGAAGAATGGAAAAGAGCCTGGAAAACTATTCAACAATCGGACCGAGCCAAACAAAGAAGTGAAGCAGAACTCCTGTTACAGCAAGCGGGGATATCCAAAGACACCCCTTGCGGCATTCCAGAAATGCAAAAATTGCAAGACGTCTTGGCTCCACGTTACACCTTGAAAGTACACCCTCAAGAAGTGCGTGGTCCTCTTTTGTTTCGAGGCCACGATTTCAAAGACGGAAAATACATTCACGTCTATCATCACGATGATCATTTTGATACCATTACCAGTATCACTGGATTCCTGGGATACAGTTACTACTGTGAAAAATGTGACTATGGTTATAACAATCGAGAACAACACAAGTATTGTGGATCAAAATGTGAGGGATGTTTGGCATCTAAACCTTGTCTGGACAAAGGAAAAGAAAGAGTGCATTGCCCTGTGTGTCAGCGCAATTTTGTCAGTCCTACCTGTTACCAACAACATTTGAAGATGAATGGTTCACAGCAGAAAAGTACTTGTCAGCTTCTGAGATTGTGCCCTACTTGTGGACAAGGCATACGTACCAATAGTGCCAAGTTTCACGTTTGTCGAGGGAAGAAACGATGTCACATTTGTCGCCAAATCGTGGATTTGGAACACGAATGCTTCATTCAAATATACCAACCCCAACCAGAAGATACCCAGAAGAAAGGAAATTTTATCTTTTTTGATTTCGAATGCATGCAAGAGACCGGTATTCATATTCCCAATTTCTGCGTGGCTCATCGAGCGTGCGAGCAGTGTATCCAAGAGCCCATCTTTAGTCATTGCCCTCACTGTAGCAAGATTCCTGGAGGACGTGAAAAAATATTTCGAGGGTCAAACACCTTGGTCAATTTTGCCCAATGGATCTTAAACCCCATCGACGAGACGTGGAGTCCAGAAGACATCGAACGTTACGGAGATTGTCATCGCCATGCCACGGTAATGGCTCACAATTTCTCGGGATACGATGGGCAATTTCTGCTCAGATACTATACGGAACAAAGTACCGAACGTCCTAAAGTGACTTTGAACGGAGCCAAAATCATTTACATGCAAGTAGGACAAGTGCAGTTTAAAGATTCGATGAGTTACTTGGCCATGCCATTGAGTCGCATGCCTAAAACGTTTGGTATGCCAGAAATGGCTAAAGGTTATTTTCCACACTTTTTCAATACCGAAGCCAATCAACGTACCGTTCTACCCCATTTGCCCGAGGTTCACTATTACGACCCCGACAACATGCGTACCGAACAACGAGAAGCTTTCTTCGCTTGGTACCAGACTCACGCCTCGGACCCCTTTGACTTTCAAGAAGAAATGTTAAAGTATTGTCGATCTGACGTGGACATTTTACGACGTTGTTGTGGAAAATTTCGAGAATTCTTCATGGAGCACGGAGGGATCGATCCTTTGAAAGAAGCTTGTACCATTACCAAAGCGTGTTCTTTAGTGTACCGCCATCGATTCATGCCCGAAAACACATTGGCTGTCATCAGTCCTCAAACGACGAACTTTGTAAAACGTCGATACTCGGTTAAAGCCCTACGCTGGCTCCATTATTTGTGTGACAAGGAAAACAAACGGATCCAACACGCCCGCAACGGAGGAGGCGAAAAGACCATCGGAACGTATTCGATGGATGGTTGGGACTTAGAAAACCCTCAAATCGTGTACGAGTTTAACGGATGCTTATTTCACGGATGTCCCCTGTGCTACCCTCAGCGTGACACCAAAAATCAGTTTTTACAACGGACTATGGAAGATTTGTACCAGTCCACGTGTCAACGACGTTTGAAGTTAGAACAGCAAGGATACCAGGTGGTGGAAATGTGGGAACACGAGTACGATCAGCGTTTGAAAACCGATCCCGAGTTTAAACGCATCGTAGAAAGTTACAAGTTGGTGGACCCATTGAACCCTAGGGATAGTTTGTACGGAGGACGGACGAATGCCACTTGTTTGCTGTACCAAGCGGACGAGGAGAAGGGAGAAGAAATCAAATACTTGGACGTGTGTTCGTTGTATCCTTACGTGTGCAAATATTGTCACTTTCCCGTAGGGCATCCAGAATTGATGACAGAACACATTGACCTGGACCACATTCGTCAGTACGAAGGATTAATCAAGTGCAAAGTCTTACCTTCCACAGACTTGTACCATCCCGTTTTACCTCACCATTGCCAAGGAAAACTGATGTTTCCTTTGTGTCGCACTTGTGCCGAAATGTGCAACCAAGACCAACCTTGTCAGCACAGCCAGGAAGAACGTGCCTTGACAGGAACGTGGGTGAGCGTGGAATTGTTTAAAGCTCTGGACCTGGGATACCAACTGTTAGAAATGTACGAAATTTATCACTTTCCCAAGACACAACAATACCGCAAGGGCGACGAGACACAGAAAGGTATTTTTGCAGACTACGTGAATGCCTTTTTAAAACTAAAACAAGAAGCTAGTGGCTATCCTTCCTGGTGTCACACTCCCGAAGACCAAAAGAAATTCAAAGAAAAATATAGGGAGCAGGAAGGTATCACTTTAGACCACATCGAGAAAAACGAAGGAAGGCGATCGTTTGCCAAAGTGATGTTAAATTGCTTGTGGGGTAAAATGGCACAACGACCGTCTTTACCCAAGACGGAGTATTTGTCTGAACCTTCTCGCTACTTCCAGATGATTCACGACAAAACCAAAGTCATCAAACACGTCGACGTCATTCGTGAGGAGTTGATCTTAGTCAATTACGAAGAAGAACTAGACTTTGTAGAAGCCGACAAATTTGGAAATGTCATCATTGCGGCTTACGTGACAGCCCATGCTCGCTTAAAATTGTACGAAGTGTTAGAACTCCTAGGAGATCGTGTGCTGTATTTTGACACAGACAGTTGCATCTACATTCACCGACCGAACCAGTGTAACCCTGTCATCGAAGGAGACCGTTTAGGAGCCTGGACCGATGAACATCCCAACGACAAGATTCTATGTTTTGCAAGTGGCGGTCCTAAAAATTACGGCTACGAATACCGAGACCCACAAGGAGAAATGCACACCGAATGTAAAGTGAAAGGATTGACTCTCAATTATCGCACCAGTCGAGTGGTGAACTTTGATGTGCTTCAAGAAGCCTTACAGTCTGGACAGGATGAAACGTTTAAAGTGACCACCCACGAGCCGCACAAGATTGTCCGTTTACCCACACACCAAATCGTTAGCCGACCTTTGGAAAAAGTCTATCAAATCGTGTACCAAAAAAGAGTACGACTTCCCAATCACTTCACTCTACCATATGGTCACGTCGAGATTGGGCAGCATATAAAAAGGGACATCGTCCAAGACCAATAGTTCATTGTGACTAACACTGCCAAACGAGAAGGATGAATCATTTCACACACCAAGTATCGAGCGTAAGACTCAAGCAGATTTACAAATGAAAAGGGGTACGTAATGGGAAACATCTACGCTGGGACACAAGCGATAGCTGACCAGATTTTAAACAATGTGTGTGACAGATATAGAAAGCAACATGAACTTTCTCCTATTTGATTGTTTGTTACTTGTTTTGGTCTAGCTTTTTTCTTAAAAATGAATATTAATTGTTGTATGAAAAGTGTCATTCTTATATTAAATGCTTATGTGTTGTATGTAAAGTAGGGTCTTTTTTGAAGGTATAAACTTTAATTTTAAAAGTATTTTTTTCTAGATCTAAGAAATAGATAGCATGTGAATAGATTTGTTCCATGTCCATATTTGAATGTTTTAAATGGATAGTGCTTAGACTAAAGCACAGGCCAGAGAGCCCATGTATATACTTGAATAAATGTTTTGAACCCATATCGTAGACTTTTATTATCTGTGGTTCTTTCTTTAGAGCATCTCTGTCCCTCTTTTCTGTGTGTTTCGATGTGTATTTGTTTCTTTCTGTATATCTATGTTTGTCCCTCTTAGCCTTTGTCCGTACACGTACATTTTACCCTATCAATAGTTTTGACCCTATAAACACAATGGAGTCACCAATGTTCAATTCCCTTCGAACTCCAGGTGACATTCCCATGTTAAATTCCCATTAACACTAATTCTGATAAACCCATTTTTAACGTTAATGTCCCAGTGACAAATAAAGTGACCCAATCCTTGTTACTATGTTCAATTCCCCATTCACTCCTAGTTACATTTCCCCATGTTAAATTCCCCTTGACGCTAGATGTGCCCACGACCTTTTTGACTGGATTTGCCATTGAGGCTAGATAGGCCCACCATGTTCAATTTCCCTTGACGCTAGATAGGCCCAAATAGTTCCCATGTTAAATTCCCCTTGACGCTAGATGTGCCCAAGCTGTTTTTGACTGGATTTTCCCTTGACGCTAGATCGCCCCCATATACTACTTATATGACTTCAATCAAATATACGTAACAGTATTACTTCTCGTTTTATAACTTCACGGAAGACCACCATTTCGGGTGAATTACGTGCTTAATGTTTAATATTTTTTATAGCTGCGTTACTATACTTATATAGTTGCTGAATGCATATTATTCGCTGATGTGAAGGGAAATACATATAAAACAAATGTGATGTTTTTATTGGACGTGGGTAAGTATTTAAACCTGTTGTAGCAAATAGTGAATTTATGGAAACGCAATTGTTATAATTATAGCAGTAGTGGTAGTAGTAGCGGTGGTATTAGGAGGAATAGCAAGGGAAGAAACGACTTATGATAGATAATGTGTTGATAGTGTATGCACTGTATTAGTTGCATACCCTGTTCAATGCGAAATAACGTAAAATCCCAAGCGGGTACGTGTTATTTAACCAGTTGTATTATTTTTATGACACATGATTTCTCCCAAACTACGATTGAACATAAAGGCAGATATAGGTTATTTGGATAGATGATAACAACCATCGAAATCATGCTCATAATTAAATTTATTTTCCTTCCTTTTGCCTTTAGTTATTTAAGTAAAACAAGAAACTTTACATTTTTACATGTAATTAACAAACCTGTTTTATCCTCATTAGGGCACATTAATTATCGCCAATTTATTTCTTTCGATACCCATCAGCAGTACCAACACAGAGATCAGGAACATTAATGACCTCTCCGTCCAACAACAACCTTAACAGGCAAAATACAATATCATGAATCTAACAATGTATTGACATATTGTTGCTGAAATTGCGCAAACATATAATTTCTTTACTAAAACATATACTGAATCCGCTCTGTCAAATTATGCCTAGATTAACTTTGAATAGCAAAAGGTAAAAAAAAAGTTTGACTAAAGTTGTAATATTTAAATGCAAACTGTATATTTATCTTTGTTGATTTTGTACCAAACTCGAACAAGAAGCAGGTAATAGTGTTTACAACTTTGAAAGTTACGAGTTTACCATTCTGTTATCCATAATATGAAACAAATAGAAACGCACAAAAGTGTTTAATTTCAAAAGCCTGTTATTTGTATTAGGAACAATCATGATTAATAAATATTGCATATTTGCTGACCATTAGTTACTTAAACCTTGAAAGAACAAAAATGCTGCATTATTGCTATAGTAATATGAAGTTTCACATTTCCTCAGCTTACGAATTCTACCACTCTCTCTTTGAACCATTGTTGAAGAAATGAGCGATCTGTATAAACCGATACGTGGTTCAAAGTTGCGTCCGTTTTTAAATCCCAACTTCATTGTCAATAAACTCATATCTTAAAGGTCTAAAGACGTTCCCTCAGCGTATAGCTTATGTCAATCACGATTTGACCAATGACCCCAATTCACCTTGTATTGATGTTGGTCAAAATTAAAAATATGTGCTCACTTATACTGTCGTCTCTATCCAACGAAACGTAATGAAGGTCAATCTATTGTTATACAAACATTCAGCTTCAGTATAATGTGCGGGCTGTTTACGGCAATGGGTAAAATTACCCTTGGCACATTTAGAAGCAAGATTTGTCCCTGACTTTTTACGGACAAGGGAAAGCTGGCTTGAATGGGAATGGATCACGTGAGGTGACTTCATGATACAGCAGATTGTCAACAATGTTGCAGAGGACTGACCTGCATAAGGCGGAACCTAAAGGACCGACTTGTATATGCATGACTTTATTAACACATAGAAACAAGAATAGAGACGTAATCACACACACACACACACACACACACACACACACACACACACACACACACACACACACACACACACACACACACACACATACATACATACATACATACATACATACATACATACATCCATACATACATACATACATACATACATACATACATACATACATACATACATACATAGGATCTGAAAAGGGCCTTTGGGTCCTTTGTCTTCTACTTTCTCGATTTCTTCCACCATTTCCCACTTTCTAAATTATTCGTTTCTTCTCCCTCTTTTCCTTTTCTGGCATCCAGTCAGGATGTCCAATAAATCTAACTTTCAACTGTACCTTCATCCAGTGATGATTTACTGTTTCAAAACAATATTTTCTCATTTTGTTGTCATTTTTCTTTTTCTCCTTTGCCCAGTTATATTTTATCTTCTTCACTCCCTCTTTCATTAATCTTCTAATACTTTCTTCAGCTGTTAGAGATGGTTAAGTCCCTACTTCACAAATAACCACTCTGTCAAATTCAGAACGTCTTACGAAATGCACTTGACTTTGATGACACCAATGTCCCCACTCTCAAATGCTGCGGTTGAATAAATCCTCTTAATTTCTTCTTTTCTTCCTCTATCACGTGATTCCTGGCTACTTTCTGATTCTTTACAAAGTCTATGCAACGGTGATACTTGCATTCATCTGAAGCTACCGGAAGTAGAACAAATAAACACAAAATATACTATTAAAATTTACATCAACAATCCACGCAAACGAAGGTCAACGCTTACAAATTCCATAATTTACTAACCACACAAACGAACGGAAACTCCATGATGATGATTATGATGAACTAAAGTGATTTTACGCTCACTTGGAGCATGTATCACTGGTTAATAACAGTACAACTGGTTTTTTAATTGTTCCTGAGGGACGTAATGAGTGACAAATCCCCAAGCTTGTATGCGTTCACAGAACACCTTTTAATTAGGCCGTCTGATAAATGTACTATTAAGTTCCTAACGATCTTAGTGTTGGGCTGCGTAGATTAGGATTCGACCCCAACACACAATCAACGTTCTCCAGTCGATATACTGCTGGTTTCGGCTTGCGCAGCACTGTGCTATTTTTAAGAGTTTATTAAGAGATAGTGTTAGTTACCTAGGTTGACAGGAATAGATATTGATGATGCCACCTTGTGCTGAGGGCCCTGATGATCTGCGACTCTTTGAGACCACCTTATATGGTATGAGTTTGGGTCTTAACAAACTATTATTAGATAGGTGTTTTAAGTTGCTGATTTGGGGTCGAATTTCCTAGGTCAAGTTTTTACATTGCTGCCTTATGCCGCAAATCCTCCTGGTTTTGGGGGTTAGACCAAATAATTGTGTTTTAATTTTGGGTCGTATTTACCATATTTGTTGTTCTTCCAGCCTTGTGCTGCTGCGTCTGATGATCATTTGGGTTAGACCACCTTTAATGTTTTTAATTTTGTTGTCATATTTCCTTGGTCAAATTTTACATGCAGCCTTGTGCTGCTGGGACTGATGGTCTTTGGCTTTTGGACTGTCTTATATGTGCTAATTAGGAGTCCTTGTATGTTTTGTGGAGGGCCTTGGTGGTCTGCGTTGGGGACCACCTTATGCGTTCTAGTGTTGGGTTGTGATGGCAGATATAGTCATTTATAAGGCTGTCAACTAGGTTTGATAAACGAAATTCAGAGGTGGTAGATGTCAGTACCTAGGCCGGTTGAAGTCTAACCAGGGTGTTACTTTAGGGTTTATATTTGGAATCTTGTGTTGGCACTTTTACGGCTTCTTGTTTTTTTTTATTTTCCACTTCTGTCTATTTGGGTTTTTCTTGCTATTGTTTACCATATGTTCTGCTCCAATTATGTATTATATTATAATTTATAGCTATCCATTGTGATTCATTACTGTATTATAATTTAGAGCTATCCATACTGATGTCATGTTTAGGAATCCTTTTCATTAAATTTTCACTCATATGATATCAATATTATTTGTTCTACGTCTAGTTATATTATATTATATTCTGCTATATAGCCCTGTTATTATTATGTTTTTATTGGTGATGTTAAGGTTAAGCAGCAGAGGGGGTCGAATGTATAACTTTATCAACAACCTTTTAACAAACCACAATATGATAAACATCTAATAAGGGGCAATCACATTGAATACCTAATTAAGAGGTGTAACAAAGATATTAACTTATGAATCTTAGAGAACCCAACTTGGAATCCAATCGAGAAACTATTCTAGCATTTTATAGGGCATTAATTAGATCTAAACTAGAATACGGGTGTCAAATTTGTAATTCAACTTATAAACAATTCCTCAACAAACATGCAGTAATATTAAGCACTGGTGCATTACCATCAGTATCATTAGGAGAACTTCAAATACTAACTGGAGAACTGGCTCTTCATCTCAGAAGGCATGATTGTTTTCTTAAATATGCAGCCAGAATATCAACGCACCACAATACACATCCAACACGTATAGACGTAATAAACTATTCCTTACCAAACTTAAACACACTATTAGAGACTATTCCCATAGACAAATTAAAATCTAAAACATCATAGTATTATGACGCTGAACCTTGAGACAACAAATGTACCAAATCTGGAATAAAAGTACAGGAACAACTAAACACTATCGTAAAAAACCCAGAACCAATTAGCACCAATTATAAAAATGTTAAAATTTATACAGATGAATCTTAAATCAAAGACCCAAACAAAACAGCAGCTTAATTCGTCATTCCAGAAGTAAACATCAGAATAGGGTATATGTACCTGATCACAGCTCAAAATATACAACATAATTTTGGGCCATCATAGAGGCACTTAAACGGATTAAAGAAATTACAACACGGATGACAAAGAAAGCATGTGACACACTTAGCGTCATCTCCATAACAATAACACGAAATCTAAGGACAGTATCCTGAAACTTACCAACTCAATTGTATAAAACTAAACAACAATAAACAAAAAATATAATTCATGTCGATTCCATCTCACATGAACTTAATGAAAATAATTTAGTGGATCTAACATCAAAGCAAAACCTCGATGAACCGAATCACAAACAACTAGAATACAGCGTTAGCGAAATATATAGTTTACGACAGTATTATAAAATAAAAGAATTGCAAGAAAACTCGAATGACAGCAATAAAGGGAGGACACAATATCATCAGTGAAGTGAACAGAAGCAGAATTCTCCCATTATTACAAGCAAAGACCAAAACGTAATTAATATAATATGCACCGCCAAACCAACGCTGGCCTGTAGCTTCTAAAAATACACTGGGCCCTTTCCACACAACCTTATTTGATATAACTGTCGTGTCCCTGCCACACATCATCATTGTGTGTCACAGAAAAATTAAATAAAGAGATGTATTCAAAAGAGAACAAACGAAAATTGTATTCCCAGATACATACACAGAAATCATAAATAAAACCAATGCTAACCAGCAGCAGAGGGGGTGAATCAGACAACATTTTTAAACAAGTTTTCAATGAAATCAGGCTTCTACGGCCAAGATGTGGTGAATCGGATACAAGTTTTCATGGATTAGGATCAAATCAAAAATTCAATGAAATCAGTCCCAAAAAAAATCAATGACATCAGGCAAAAAATCAATGAAATCCTGAATGAGTAAAAACTTTTCAACCGAATATTTGATCCAGTCCGGTCTTAGGGTCATAGGACGAAAATCACTACGACTTTACAAACAGACTAATTTGTAAAACTTCACCTTGTAAATCAATTAGATTATTGGACTGATCTGTGAGTTTGAAATTAATTCTGGTTAATGAATTATTATGACATCGCATATAGACTGGATTCACCGGAGACTCAATAATTAGAAACCCTGGAGGAGCTGTTGGTGCAAATGAATACAAAATATATCCCTGCTGAGCTTGATTTGATCGTTCGAGATTAATTTGATAGCTTCCTTCGATAACGTCACATACTAAATTGATTGCTATCACCGATGAAATATTCACATTGAACGGAGCAATATGCCTGCCGCCATCATCTGGGTCATTATTGTGTGTCAGGATAGTTGTTTGTGGTTGTGATGTTGCTTTTTTCCATTTGTCATGGATTTTTTTGAAACCTTCATCGATGGTGTCACTGAGATCTTTTGTTAGTTGTGGTACGTTATATCCTGGTAGTTTGAATGTTGGAATATCTTCTATGCGGATCTTATAGTCTGTTGCAAATAAATCTCTTGTTTTAGGATTACTGTCACCTAATACCTCTTGAATGATTTGCGCATTAAATGTTTCCATGTCATTGATGATTTTGTTACATGTTTCTACAACGCTGATAAATTCATCTCGGGTGAGAGTGCCGGATCTAAGGGATATAAACAACAACGAAATATCGCTATTCATCGCTCCGAAATTTACAGTGATGTCATCCGGTCGAAGATAGTGGTAGATCTTCTTAGTGGGAGGATCTACCAATTCAATAAAAAAATACAATTTGTCATAATCGCTATAGCTTTTTACTGGATTATCAGATTTTATCCTGTCGGTGATATAATCGGTTTTTTGTGGTTCTGGTAATTTAACGGTTTTTTGGGATTTCAGGCCATCCTAGTATGGTCCTTATTGAGCTTTGATATATATCTACGACATATCCTTCTGTGCTTATTTCAATGGCAGATGATAGTGTTGGCTCATGAACCGTTATAGCTATTTTTGACTCTTTTCCAGTAATCGATTTTATTCTACGCGCGAATTCATTATTGATTTGTTCGATTTGGTATGATCCGGTTGGTATGGAAACAACGTTCCAGTCTGGAGTTCCATCGGGTTTATTCTTATTTGCAAATACCAGTGAATTATTCGGTTGTTGACCACCAAATGATTTTGATCTGATATTTGGCCAACTATGGTATACTCGCAATTTTGCTAGCGCTATCTCCTTCACTGGGACCGGAGAGGGGAAATTCACACTGAATTCTGGATTCGTTGAGGTTATTGAGATCATGCTGGTTTGTACTGGGTTCGTGTTCTCCACTATTTGTTGAAGTAATTCCATCGGTGTTGTCATTGTTATTATACTCATGATGTATTTCTAATTTTGATATTGCGGAATCATAGACACGTACCATCACTGAGAACTCACTATCTGATATCGTTGAGGTTATTGAGATCATTCTGGTTTTCGGGTTTGTGTTCTCCAATTCCATCGGTGTTGTCATTGTTATTATACTCATGTTTTTGTATTTCTAATTTTGACATCGCAGAATCATATATATCTACCATCGTTGAAAACTCACTTTCTGATATAATTGTATCATCGAGAGATGACGATATCAATGAGGATAATTGCGAGCATGCAGTGGACACAACATGAAATTGAATTATGTAGTCTTGTAGTTTCCGTTGGCTGCATGATGATATTTTTTTTGTGATTATTGAAATAATTCCAGCGATTGTTGTTGCCGCAGAAATGCAAATTGGAACAGCTATCGGGGCCATCATTGTTACTGAAGACAGTATAATACCAGCTCCGGTGATTACACCACTCACTGAATACACGGTAACATCAATTGCGGTAATTCTCCTGCGATATTTTTTAATTTTCATTGCATACTCCTCAGACAAGGTTTTAAGTCTAGTTTGAAATTCTCTGACCTGATCATAACGATATTGCGATGATGAAATCATTTTTATTTTAAAAACGCTAGCGTTTTCAATTACGATTTCAATTTTCAACTTAAATCTGCTACGAATTCCACATACCATGTTGTTGAAACCCTAACCAAATTTTTATCAGTAGCTATTAACGTGAACTGTTCAGTTGTATCCTTGTCGATGATAGTTGAAATCGTATTATTGACCCCGGATGAACTCGACGATGAAATATTAAATTGAGTCGTTCTCACTATTGTTAATCGATAAATACCCTTAACGGTTGCAGTGATATCTAATTTGTTGTTTGTAGGTGTCCACTCAAATGATCCGTGTTGGATTGTGTATACTACATTGTTGGTTTTCTCATGAGGAATTTTTGTTTTTTCAATAACTGTTATCATCCTCGAAAAATCATTTTTGATGGCCTCGGTGAAGATTTTCGTCTCATCGATGGATTTTTTAATATCAGGGAGTTTTAGTTCAATTTTATCGAATGTAGTTCCAATAAATTTATCAATGATATTTCTACGAAATGAGGTAAACTGTTTTATGTGTTCTTCGGTTTTAGATTGAAGTGTTGCTAGTTCCAACACAGAATTTTTCAACTCATCGTTGAGAGTTTTAAATCTGTCTGTAATCGTTGAAAAAAGTACACCCGGTTTGAGTTTACCCTGATCCGAAAATAACGCGATAGTATTCTCGATTGCGTGTCGTTGTTTAACTAAAATATCATCCAACGACACATCACTGGTTTTCAATTTATCCTGTTGGTCCTGAAATACAACTATTTCATTCGGGTCAACACTTGTTAAATTTAACGTCTCAGCGATTTCATCTTTAATTTTTTTTTTTATATCACCGGTTGCAGTGTCATCGGGTTTGGGTTTCAGAGGTCTTCCCCAAATATCAATCATGATATTTTATACACCTCTCTCTAAAAAGCGATTACTAGTGTATTCATTTACGACAATGTGTGGTGGTTTTCTAGATGCTGAAATAGCATCAAGGACATTTAATACTTCGCTGCCGCATATTGGTGGGTCATTGATTTGTTGTGTTGGTAGCGTAGAATACCAAGTCTTCATTGAAAATTTTTTTATATAACGCATAAATTCTTTTGGCGGGGCTAATCCATATGAATCAAAATAGACGATTGCCCGTGGATCAATAGCGTATGCAACCCAGTGAGTTCCCGGTCCTGTGCTGTTATCGAGATTAATGATACCTGTTTCAGTTTTGTTTGGTTGATGTGGTAATTGATCTTTCATAAAAACACCTCTGAAATTTTTAATCGCTAGTTTTTTAGCAGCATCCATTAAATCAAAATTGGACATGGGAACCATCAAAGATTCCTCAATTAATAAACCGTTCCTGGGATTCTCAGGCCTGATCCGTGAACGGATCTCCCGCTGTACCATGAATACGGGGTTCCTGGTAGTCTTAGACCCTTTCCCTTTTTTTTATATCCTTGTCCAGTTGCCTTTTTCAACGCCATTCCTGCTGCAGTACCAACGGCTCCTAACGCCGCTGCTTTAGCCACTGCTGGGGCTGCTGCTGCAATCAATGCTGGTATTTCAGCTAACAATGGAAATATACCGCCTGTTTTAATCATATTTTTTATAGCAGCCGCAGAAAGAGTAATCTGAACCCCTTTTTTTGCTACAAGTGCATCATTGAAATGTTTTACTTGACGAAATGTCAGCGATAATTTATTTGCACCACCAGTCATTTGATTGGGTTTCAACGTGATTGTGGTTCCGCATTTTTTAGCCGATTCTGATTGCAATTTTTTGATTTGACCAGGAGTTAACGCAACACTAATAACACTATATGACATTATACATAATAGATTGATTCTAAATCGTTTACAATTTCAATGAAAAATCGAGAAAATCAATCAAAGATTTTCTACTGGGGCATCTACCACTCTCATTCTTCCTCCAACACCTTCAAGTAGCATTGATTTATCACTGAGAATGACAGCAACCGCTCTATAATTAGCAATAGCACCACGAGTCACATTAGCTCTAAAATGTATATCAACAACAGATTGTCTTGTTAAATCAAGATGTTCCAATGAAAAGTAATAGATTGGATACAGATTTTTAAAATCATATTGTGATATTTGTAGACCGGTATCCACATTTTGATCACGTGCCATAAATGACAACAATCTATGATAAACTCGTGCAATATGATTTTTTGTGTAATTAAGTTGTATATCTTCAGATGGTTCCTGCTGGCCGTTTATTCTCAGTGAGACGTCTTTCACACCTAACTGATCAAATATCATATGGCTGGAGAGTTGATTGCCAACTCGTGTGTTATCTTGTAACGCAATAAATATATGACGTGGCGCAACAACACCTTGTTTTGATGCTAGATTCCACGTGAATAACCCGTTGATATTTGATTGCTTCACATCTGTACTCACTGATAACCAACTCAACAACGACTTTCCCCCTTGGTCCATAAATGATAGTAATCGTTCTTCTGCGGTGATTGCTGGAGTCAACACTGGCATCCACAATGATATTTTTGTTAATTTGACTTTACCGGCATCATCATTGGGATTTGCATTGTCTGCTGGAATCCTCCAAATTGCGTCATTATCATCACTCTTTCGTACAAGCGATACTGTATGCTTCGCCCCGTAGATAACTTTTCTGACGTTTCTACAGAATCCAAATATGTGATGCAGTGGAATCGCGCATGAAAATGATTTACGCGCTCCTTGCAACATTGAAATACGTGTTGCAGCTCCTAGATTTAAATTATCATCTTTGTTTATAATCATATTCTCGACATCAGCATCACTATTATCACGTTTTTTTGGTCGTCTTACAACAAATTGATTTCCTCCAGCGGTATTTGTAGCATCTTTTGCAAACATCATAGAAGGTCCTGCTGATCTTGTATAATCATCGGAATATCTTGCTAGCCCTATGATTGTTGTAGCCACATCAACATCACGATCTATGGACTCAATTTCTTTTCCATCAATGAGATATTTTGCACTCTCAAATAACGCCATAATACCATTATTGACAAACCCGACTTGAGTACCAGCTGGATACGGTGCTGGTACAGTAGGAGTCTCAGCAGCTGTTACAATTTCTCCTTCTACTTCAATAAACGCTTCACAAGGCAAAAAGTATTTACTGGTATCATGGACATGAAGATCAATTCTTGATCGACTATTTGAGTCTATGGCATGATAGGCGTAATATTGATAATCGCGTACAGAATCATCCTTGCGCACTGTGGCGTCTATATCAAATGCTGGATCAGGTGACTTTTTGAACATTGTATGCTATTTATCAGAGTCTAAATCGCGATTTTCATCGACGTAGTTTTTTAAAACCACTTCCCGCTATCATATTTGGGTCGGGAGTTAAAGCCATCGACGCTAGTTTTTCATCTACTGCGTTATTTATTATTTTACTAACACTTGCAGGCAATTCTGCTGTAGACGGTAACGGTTTCTTTTTTCGCCTCACTAATGATGTTATTTTATTCTTCGCAGTTGAAAATGCCTTTCCGGCAAGATCTCCAACAGCACCAACACCCTTATCACGAATAACATCAATGGCTTTCATTGATAATTGTTTAGCTAACGGCATCACTTTTGGGGCCATTCTTGAAAAGAATCCTAAAATGGTATTGCCTAAACCATCTCCATAGTATGCTTTATAAACTGGAAACCGTGAATTAACTACATAGACGGGGATTGGTTTATCATGATTGTAGTGTATGATCATTATTTGAAATCAGAAACAATTTTTCAATTGTAAAACAATTTGTCAATTGTTATTCAGTCACTGTGATACCCATTTGCTAACTCGTCAATGAAATCTCGATATGTTTTGATATCCATGATACCGCCGGCAAATAACCGTCTACAGATATCAGCTGCTTCATTAATTATTTCCGGTGAATTATTTCCAGCTCGGAACCCTCCTACAAGAACATCTAATCGTGATATATCATTGATAACACTATCAGGACATGTCCCTAATCCACTTCCGCTATAACCAGTTGCTTCATCTAGTTTTTCTAAATCCGTTTGTTGTAAATAATCATCATCATCAGGTTCTTCTTGTTTTTTTTGTCTTCGTGTCTGTCTCCGTGTTGGTGTTTGACGTTTTCGTTCTTGTCGTTCTTCTATTTCTCGTTGTCGCTCTTCTATTTCTTCTCTTTTATAATTACTAATTCCCTTTTGAAATTCCTTGTACCCCATCTCATCCTTATTCAAACGACCAATCCCTTTATTTAGTTTATACAAATTATCGGACCAATCATTACTTGATATTCTATCATCCTTATACTCGTCCTTTAAAAAATCTTTTTTTTAATTATAGCTTTGAGCAGCAAAATCACCAAAAGCTTGATAATCCTTTGGTTTGAATAAACTAAATTGTTTTATTAATGTTTTAGCATCATCAGTAAATTTATTCAACAGAGAAACAGTCGTTTTTTTCGGATTAGTAGGTGGTTCAGTTTTTTCAGTTTGTTCAGTTTTCGCTGCTAGTTTTTCAAGTACAGAAATAAGACCCTCTTCTTTTCTTTTACCGTCAGGATCATCTCCCAGTATAGCACGCTCTACCCCGTACGTTGCTGTGGTTACTGGTTTAAACAATTCTTCAGATCCCGCAGCAAAATCAGTTTGTAAACTCTGTCGTTGTTGCAGTTTATTTCTTACAGAGTCACGAATTGGTATAAATCTCTTAATTGCATCTACTCGTTCACGAGCCAATCGGGTTGTTAATGCTTCATTGACCATTATTTGAAATCAGAAACAATTTTTCAATTGTAAAACACTTTCCCACTTTTTTGACATGTCGGATGATTTTTAACACAGTCATGGAAGTGTTATTTCATCCTATCATTGATGGGGAAAGTGTGGAATTCTCTAATAAAATAATTAATACCACACTTTCCCCATTCGATTTTTTGACATGTCAGATGATTTTTGATACGGTCATGGAAGTGTTATTTCATCCTATCAAGGTTGTGGAAAGTCACATAATTGTATATAAAATAAATAATACTGTGACTTTCCACACTTTTCCATTGATCGTCCACCAATTTTTTATTCAGTATGAAATATTATTTTCTATTGCTGTGAAATATTTTTATTTTTTATTCACTGATTTCACTGATTTTTTGACAGTTTTGGTGCCATTTTGGTGGTTTTTCACTGATTTTTTGACAGTTTTGGTGCCATTTTGGTGGTTTTCAGTTGAAAATGTCAAAGAGATTTTACGGTCAAGTAGTCGATTTTGCATGGGATTTTCCGTAGAGAAAAGCTGTTAGGATTGATTTTCATCATTTTTTCATCAATATTTGCCTGTTTTCAGCAACTTTTGGTCATTTTTCATCGATTTTTATAAAAAAAAACACGTAGGGTCAAGTAGTCGATTTTGTATGGGATTTTCCGTAGAGTAAAGCTGTTAGAATTTTATTCAGTGTGAAATAGTTTTTATTCACTGATTTTGATAATTTCAATCAAAAAGTGCTAAAAAATTATGAAAATCCCATTGAGATTTTACGATCACAATCAAAAAATGATAAGGGTCGGGCAATCAATTTTCTTGAATTAATGCTCGTAGGTTTCTAATTTTAGAGTTGACTTCTTTTTTCAATTCGTATTCGTTACCTAATTCTTTTCGTATCCCCTCTACGATAGTATGCAACGGGACAAACACACTGATGTCACTGGAAAATGCAAGAGAGTCTCTAATAGAATTCTGAATTCTTTTGATGAGTGCATATTTCTTTGGCAGCATGTATTTGTTAGTGCTAACCCCGTATTCTATATCCTGAAAATCCGACTTGATTTGATCAGGATTTAACCCATCTGATAGTTCAATATCCTGATTTTTCAATTTTAAAATTTCAACTATGATGCTATTCATGTTTTCAGAATTCATTATTCTATAACATGACATATCTCTAATTGAAAAATATGAAGCATTAGACATAACTAAATTGAACTTTTTGTCCGCTCTTTTTTGAAATAGCCGTCTTGGTTATTCCCGATGCAACTTTTTGTACCGAGGCTCTACAAATATCGAAAAATTTACCGGCTTCATATATTTATTTAAATATTTTCTCTTCGTTAGTTGTTGTATTCAAAGATTTTACTGGTTTCGCTTTTTTCGAGTATTTCCCAGTCTTTCCTCGTTTGATATTCTCACTTTGTGTGATAGCTTGCAGATTTGATAAAGAATTGTTTTTCGGATTAGAATCCTTGTGATCAATAACAAAACCATCTTTGATCAATCCATTAAAACATTCAAATACGAAACGATGATTGCGATATATCTTCTTTCCAACATTAAACACCAAATACCCCATACCATTGTCAGCACCAACTGGGTTCTTCAGTATACAGTGTCTTACAACACCATCACTGGATGCTTCATAATTTGTAATCACTGGGTGTGGTCTGAATTCTTGGGTCATTCGTATACTATACTATTTGTCTAATTCAATGACTGACCCATTTGCAGTGATTCATTATACATAAATCTTTCATTTAGACACTTGTTTTTAGTATAGCATGAGGGAGTTCAAGAGAGTGACTTCGAAAAATGCTAAATTCAATACTGATAGAGAGTTTAAGAGATTATTGAAAATTAATCCTAAATTTAATATCGATAAACCCAAAAAACGTCCAATAGACGGAAACATGAAGGAGTTTAAGAGATTATTGAAAATTAATCGCGATAGACCCAAACGTCCAAGAGACGGAAACAAACGTCCAAGAGAAGGAAACATGAAGGAGTTTAAGAGATTATTGAAAATTAATCCTAAATTTGATATCGATAAACCCAAAAAACGTAACAAACGTCCAAGAGACGGAAACATGAAAGAGTTTAAGAGATTATTGAAAATTAATCCTAGATTTAATCGCGATAGACCCAAAAAACGTGTAGTAGACAGAAACATGAGAGAGTTTAAGAGATTATTGAAAATTAATCCTAGATTTAATCGCGATAGACCTAAAAAAACGTAACAAGAAATTACCATGGAAAGATGCTCAATTCAATCTTGATATAGTTTATAATACACCCAAGAATAAAATTCTTGATAAAGCCATCAGAGACTGTTTTAATGAATTCAAGCGTGATGGAGCATCTTATTGTTGGTCAACATTTCGAATTGATGGTGTTGTTGACGCTACTATGAATGATGAAAAAGCAGCAGTGATAATTTCACGTCTTGGGGAAAAAGTCATTTTTTCCGAATAAAATTCCTTATCCGTGAGGATGGAAAATGGATTATTAGGGATAAATTTGAACCCATTCTCAAGGGCAAAAAAACTATCACCGTGAATCAGGATTCAAAACCAGGAATTTTGACCGGAATTGACAAACCCTACTACGAAAGATCTTATCCTGTCACAGCAGTTGTTTACGGAATCTATCCGCTCAATGAAAAACCTGATATCGCAAAACTAGCACCCATGAAATATTCGACAGGGCTCAATTGTGTAGCAGAACGAATAATGGAACACTTCACAAATGCGTCCCGGGGGAATAAACTAACTGATCTAAGACGAAAAAAAATAACCGAGTGGGGATTAACGGTAAAAGAGCATGGGGCAACAATTCAGGATATAACTAAATTAGAAACATCATTAAGATTTCCAATATCAGTAAGGACAATCACCGGAGAAGTATTATATGAATCGAAATATAAATCACAGGGAGCTCCAATTGAAATTATTGATCATAACGAACACGCGTGGTCATCTGCAGTAACAATATTCCCACGGGATAGAACCGTAAAATATCTATCCCAAACCGAAGAGTTTTTTTCAGAGCAGAAATTATTTGATGCTATTTACCATTTGAGTAAAAACGATCCTGTGTCAATGTGGCTATTTCATAGTACTTCAGACGAAGAATGTAGATTTGATCAGTTTGTAAGGCCCAACGGAGAATTGTACCGTACTGAAGAACTGCATAATCAAATGAAACAACTAGCTAGTGAGTTTTCTGGGGAGGGGGAAGACAACGATCAATTATTAGCAAACTGTTTTACAGTACCATCAATTGCAGCACATTTTGCTAGAAAGAAAAACGCGTGGAAACCAACACGAAGTGAGTTTTTATCAGATGTCAAATTGTCTTGTCTTGAATACGGCCATGGAGGATTATGGAATACAAAATACGACCCTGATACCGTTATTTCAGTTGATATGATTGCGTGTTATCCAGGAAGTTTTCTCGGGTATGGAGAATGCGAGAAATATTTCAAACGATTTGGACACCCCACACACGAAATGACCCGTGTTGCTATTAATGGACCACTGCCTGATTTTGATTTAACCGGATTCGCTTGTGTGGTATCATTTGAAATGGCTGAAGGACTTCATCCGTGTAGTTATCTTTGGATTGGTAAACACATGTCTGAAAAACACTGGATGCCAATAGTGTTATTACGGTATATTCTTGATTGTAAGATGTTAAAATCATTAATTGTCAGTGAAGCAATTATATCCTATCGAGCACAGAAATCAGTCTGGTTACCACAACCTGATCTAGAAAAAATAATTAGCGAAGAGCGAAAACTGTTTCCTGATTTTAATGAACAACAAATCATGGATTGGTCCAAACAGTTATTTGAAATCAGAAACAATGAAGCAAAAAATCTTGGACGAAGAATAATCGGTAAATTTACCCAAGGTGGCAAATACGACAATACGAGATATTCTTCACGATTGATTATAGACAATGCTGAATACGATTTTGTAATCGCGGATTTAATGAATAAAGGCCTATATGTCAATCGTAAGGACGCATTTATGTCCGATGGAACCAAATTGGGTGCAATTGTTACTTACAATAATGGATACAATCCGCAGTACACACATTTAAGAGCTTCTATGCTTGGTTATGCTTCTATTAATTTATTTTCAATGATAAATAGATTTCCTGACACCGCAGTTAGAGTTGCCACTGACTCATTTTACATAAATAGCAAAATGGCTGATTTTAAGGCTACTGGCAACGAGAATTGGGGGTCATGGAGAATTAAGAAAGAAATGATTCATGATTATATTCAATCAGCAGATGTTACCATTGAAAATAATTATTTAGAAAGCAATCAGTGTTCAGAATTTTCTAATGCACCACCGATTTCTGATCCAATATGCCGGTATAAAACAGTTTATTTAAACGGCTGTGGTGGGTCAGGAAAAACAACTCGGGCAATTGAGTTATTTCGTGGGAAAAATCCTACGGATTTCACAAAAATGATTGTGCTAACACCAACTCACAGACTCGCCAGAGAGATGAAACAACGAAGGGTAAATGCTTGCACTTATCATAGTTTCTTTCGATTGAAGGGAGATAAATGGACTCCTGAGCGTATGGGAGAGAAATTCATTCCTGAAATCATCATTTGGGATGAAATAGTCACAGTGTCAGAAGATGTATTAAAAATATTTCTTGAGTGGTTGTTATTGAAAAATACAAAAATCGTCATGTGCGGTGATCACGGCCAACCACCACCATTTGTCGGTGCATCCCCACATGAATGGCTAAAGGGTTTTGTAGACTATTATGAAGAAATTGATACCGATCATAGATCACTTGATGAAAAATTAAAAGAATTTAAGAAACTAATTAGATTACAACCGGATAGAATCCAGTGTGAAATAGCCCGTGAAATAATTACGGAAACTCCCATGAATGAGTTTTGGGAAGCGTGGAGACCAAATGATTTGATCATTGCAAGTAGAAAAATAGTCAGGGACACACTTCAGATGAAGTTATTTGAATTGCATAAACAAAAATTTGCAACACTTCCAGTACCGTTATGTTATAGGCCATCGGATACACGAAAACAGAACATTGAAGTTGATATTCCAGGACAGAGTGAAAAACAAATTCTGGTATTAAATGATATTGTGCTGGTTGATATCAATGTCGTTGAAGATGCATTGCGTGCTAATAAATCCCCATGGACGCTAGGATACGCAGCAACAATACACTCCTCACAAGGATTGACTATCACAGACACAATTGTTTGGATGGTAGATAATCGCATCGAATGGTCAAATTTAGTCTATCTTTCAGTATCCAGAGTACGAAAAATAAATCAACTTCGAAGAATTGATTTCGATGATAATGACACCACAATGGATGATATTGATGTTAAAATGATTGATAAAAAACTCTCCGGTTACAAACAACAAGACAAAAAAAAAAACAACGAGAATTTGACATTGATGCTGAATTAATAATCACTTTGAATCAACAACAGAATAATCACTGCGCAAGTTGCAATTGTATAATGCGTTGGCAGTATTCGGATAAGGATCCTCGCCAATTCACCGTTGACAGAAAAAATAACAATCTCGGTCATGTCAGAAATAATGTGATGTTGACTTGTCTTGAGTGCAATAGACGCAACGGTGCTAGTTAAGACCATGCGGTGGCAATTGAGTATCGTCAGGAATCACTTGTAATTGTTGTCTAGTAAAAACCCGCTGAGGGGCAGTTGAATCCAGTTTATAGACTGGAGGTCTACCAGTTGATCGTGTTATACTAGATATCTTGTGTGCAGTAACACTCCAAATAGGATCAGTAGCCCTTTTTCTGCCACCCTCAAGCTCTCCTGGTTCATATAAATACCTCACAATGACATTACTACCAAGAATTGGTTCTTTGAAATCCTTTTGTGGTTTTTCAGGTATTGACTTCTTTTTAATCGCATTGATAGGTTTCATGTTGATTGTTCTAGTAATCTCGTTATTCAGTGCAGTAATCACAGCTGGTAACCTTATAACCCATTCACGGGATCTTTTTTCTTGGATGAATTCTTTTGCGTATTGATATCCAAATAACCGCTCAGCAAGGGTTTTATTAAACCGTTCTACAATTGCCTGATCACGATGCAGTGCAGTATGCCCCCGTCTGATAGTGACATTGTGATATTTTATCGTTGTTAAAACAGCACCCTGAAATTCCTTGCCAGGATCAATTTGTAATAGATTTGGCCAGTGCAGAGGACCCCTTCGATAAATCCTTTCAAATGCAGAAGCTACTTCAGTGGCCGATTTTGTTTTTAACGGTTCTGCTTCTTTGTATCGACTTGCAATATCAACTACGGTTAATGCGTATTTGTAACCGTGGTCATGTGGCAGAAATAATAGATCAGCCTGATGAACTTCATTGGGTCCGGTTACATCAAAATGCGAGACATTAATTTGTTTAGGCGGTGGTAGATAAATTTGCCATAGTGCCTGTTTGGATAACCAATGAGCCGCAGTGGTTTTTTTCACTTTTGCGGCGCTAGCGAGTTTATGGATTGCTGATTTACCCCTCCAGTATCCTCTTGGGGAATAGTAAATAGATTCCATGTTGTTATTAATTACCAGCACCTAACATCAATTTACTTTTCATAGCCGATTTTATCAAAAATGAAGCCAATTTTTCTTTGAAGGATTTATCAGGAATAGCATTTAACGCATGAATTAATTTCACATCTGCTAGATGCCTGTGTTGCAAATTGCTGCTTTTATAAGCAACATCATGAAGGTGACAGGCCTTATCAATAGCGTTTATTGGTTCCTCACCGGGTCGGGGCTGATTTTGATCATTGAGTCTGATATCAAGTCTTGTTCCCGGTCCACAATAACTATACCCTGGAAGGTGTTTTTCTCCGGGGTATTTTGCCCATGGGGTTCCAGGGAGTTTTGCTAATTTGGCAGCGATATCACCTCCTCGTTTTTTTTTAAAGGTTCCTTGGGTTTAGAAACAAATCTAAATTTCTTTGTACTACATTGTACGCATTTACCAGAAAGCGCTGATCGGTTATTTTTTGTTGTAATCGTCGTCAAGTCATCTGTGCCAGTACGTTTTTTACACTTCACACAATATAGATCCATAATTTATGTATAGAGATATGAATATAATTGATTTTTCAGCGACTAAAACAAGAGAACCAGTTAAGCATCATGCAGCGCTACCAAACTCTATCCGCGCAATTATAATCGGGCCATCTGGATCCGGCAAGACGCAATTGTTGCTCAATTTAATAATGAGATGGATGAAGTGGGATAAGTTGTACTTAATTGTCCCTAGCGTAGATGACCAACGATGCTATGAAGTGCTAAAAGATTTTAATGAAAACGCTTCAGAGATTGCCGGCGAGGATGTTATTGAATTTATAACCGATATTGACGAGGCACCATCAGTAGAAGACCTCGATGGAAGTATCAACAATTTAGTTGTATACGACGATGTAATGTTAGATAAACAAAAAAAACCAGCTAGAATATTTTCCCGAGGCAGGCACAAAAACACGGATGTGATCTATGTCACTCAACGATACACTCAGATTCCAAAAGTGATCAGAGATATCTGTAATATTCTTGCTGTATTCAACGGCGTTGATACACATACGCTACGAAATATTTGGCAGACATGGTGTTCTGATATGGACTTCAATCAATTTCGAAATTTCTTTAGTCATGCTCAGTCTGCCCCACACGGATTTGTAACAATAAATTTACATGACCCTCGAACACGATATCGTATCGGACTGGATCAAATATTCGGTTGAAAAGTTTTTACTCATTCAGGATTTCATTGATTTTTTGCCTGATGTCATTGATTTTTTTTTGGACTGATTTCATTGATTTCATTGAATTTTTGATTTGATCCTAATCCATGAAAACTTGTATCCGATTCACCACATCTTGGCCGTAGAAGCCTGATTTCATTGAAAACTTGTTTAAAAATGTTGTCTGATTCACCCCCTCTGCTGCTGGTTAGCATTGGTTTTATTTATGATTTCTGTGTATGTATCTGGGAATACAATTTTCGTTTGTTCTCTTTTGAATACATCTCTTTATTTAATTTTTCTGTGACACACAATGATGATGTGTGGCAGGGACACGACAGTTATATCAAATAAGGTTGTGTGGAAAGGGCCCAGTGTATTTTTAGAAGCTACAGGCCAGCGTTGGTTTGGCGGTGCATATTATATTAATTACGTTTTGGTCTTTGCTTGTAATAATGGGAGAATTCTGCTTCTGTTCACTTCACTGATGATATTGTGTCCTCCCTTTATTGCTGTCATTCGAGTTTTCTTGCAATTCTTTTATTTTATAATACTGTCGTAAACTATATATTTCGCTAACGCTGTATTCTAGTTGTTTGTGATTCGGTTCATCGAGGTTTTGCTTTGATGTTAGATCCACTAAATTATTTTCATTAAGTTCATGTGAGATGGAATCGACATGAATTATATTTGTTGTTTATTGTTGTTTAGTTTTATACAATTGAGTTGGTAAGTTTCAGGATACTGTCCTTAGATTTTGTGTTATTGTTATGGAGATGACGCTAAGTGAGTCACATGCTTTCTTTGTCATCCGTGTTGTAATTTCTTTAATCCGTTTAAGTGCCTCTATGATGGCCCAAAATTATGTTGTATATTTTGAGCTGTGATCAGGTACATATACCCTATTTTGATGTTTACTTCTGGAATGACGAATTAAGCTGCTGTTTTGTTTGGGTCTTTTATTTAAGATTCATCTGTATAAATTTTAACATTTTTATAATTGGTGCTAATTGGTTCTGGGTTTTTTACGATAGTGTTTAGTTGTTCCTGTACTTTTATTCCAGATTTGGTACATTTGTTGTCTCAAGGTTCAGCTTCATGATACTATGATGTTTTAGATTTTAATTTGTCTATGGGAATAGTCTCTAACAGTGTGTTTAAGTTTGGTAAGGAATAGTTTATTACGTTTTTCTACGTCTATACGTGTTGGATGTGTATTGGGGTGCGTTGATATTCGGGCTGCATATTTAAGAAAATAATCATGCCTTCTGAGATGGAGAGCCAGTTCTTCAGTTAGTATTTGAAGTTCTTCTAATGATGTTGATGGTAATGCACTAGTGCTTAGTATTAGGGCATGCTTGTTGAGGAATTGTTAGAAGGTGAATTATAAATTTGACACCCGTAATCTAGTTTAGATCTAATTAATGCCCTATAAAATGCTAGAACAGTTTCTCGATTAGATCCCAAGTTGGGTTCTCTAAGATTCATAAGTTAATATCTTTGTTACACCTCTTAATTAGTTACTCAATGTGATTGCCCCTTATTAGATGTTTATCATATTGTGGTTTGTTAAAAGGTTGTTGATAAAGTTATACATTCGACCCGTTATGACGTATTGAGGTCGATGTCGGACAGAGTTCTAACCTCCGGATCAATCCGTGTTATGGAGCCATCATTGAGAATGGTCAGATTGCATTCAGCGGTCAATGTTTCAACCAGCCTACCCTTTATCCGTCCATTCTCCCCACAGCTCGTTATGGGCATTGAAATCGCCACAGATGACAATCTGGTCCACTTGCTTATCGGTTTGTGTTTGTCTATATGTGGTTAGATTAGATGCATTAGCATTACCATGGGTTATGTATGTTAAAAATGTGTATATTACTCATACCTGTGTGAATTATTAAGGATTGTATTACTACAGATATATTGCTACTTGCCATGGGAGTGATAGGGATTATGGTTATATTGGGTATGTTGTTGATAATACAAAGAGATAATCCGCCCTCCCCCTCCCCCCAGATTTTCTTTCTTGGAAGTAAACTGGTACAAAACCTCAAACGTTTGGCAATGTCCTGGTGTTTTTTGTTACTTTGGTTTCTTGGATGCAGATTATGCCAGGTTTTTGAGCTGAGTTTTGCAGTTTGATTATCAGCTTATTTATGTTGCGTGACAATCATGCCTTCCACTGCCATATTGTAATGTTTCGTTCTGTTGTACTATTCATTATTGTGTTAGTCAATTAGTACTTGATTGGTTTGTGATGGAGGTTATGGGATTTTATTTAGGATGATTTCTAGTTTATTCTTTTCAGTAACTCCATGTTTTGTTCTTACAGTAGCAGCTTGTTTGTTACGTTAGTTTTGATTACCCTATTTAGTTTCCCTATTTATGTTTTGTTCATTAATATTTCCTTTTTGGCAGCTTGGTAGGGCACTTGTCTTGACTACATTATTTGCATACTTTGGTTTTCTCTTTTGGCTGTTGGACAATTATGTGACTGGGTAGGGGAGGGCCCTATCAGTTCGTGCATGTATATGTTATCCAGTTACATTTCCCCTTATAGTTCATGCCAATTTTATTAATTTTACATTGGAAGTAATGTCCCCAGTGTTGGCGGTTACTTCAGAAACTGGCGTTGTTTATGCATACTTCCAGTTTGTACCTTTCTCTAGGGCTTAGTTTTACTGAGTTATTAATTGATTCGTTGATGCATTCACTAGTTTTTTCCTATTAGTTTAAGTATTGCCTTGAATGAGGTTCGTTGTGCCCTGGGAGTGGGGTTGATTAGGTCAAGGTTTTTCACTGTTATATGTATTTCTTAATTTGTTTATAATTCCAAAATATTTTACATTTGGTGTTGAATGCTGCAGTGCACTATGCTATATCCTGTTTTTGGTCTGATTATCGTAAAGCTGTTGGTCACGTTAAGTAATTGAGACGATCGGCTTTTGATGAATAATGTGTGGGCTATTGGGTGGTGATTATTTAGGTTTAGTTTCTTATTGGGGCATTTGGTTTGTCACTTAGGGTGATGTTGGTAGCTGTTTTGTTGGCCCTATATTTAGCGGTGCAGTGTTTTTGTTATTTTGTCGGTTATTCAATTTTGAACATGCTTGATAGTTCGGGGTAGCTGTTTTGTCTAAATTGGTTGTTTTAGGTTAACCCTGGAGATTATTTGGGTTTTGATTGGCATTTCCCGTCCAATTTATTGATACTATGTTCAAATGGTGGGGAGGGAGAGTTGGCTTTCTAGTGACTTTTCGCCTTTTGTTTTGGTTGAACGACAAATCACTTTCTGTTAGTGGTTTTGATGGCCCCTACTTGACTGTTGTGGTGTTTAATTGTGTTAGTTATTTTTGGAATAAGGTTGTCTGTAGTATTTGCGACCCTAGGCGTTATTAGATTATTCTTCTTCGCTACCTGGACACTAAGGGATTGCCTATCGTCACTATTGTCAGAAGTATAATCCCTATTGCTTGTGTCAGTCCCTGATGTTCGAATGTTTTCGATAACAATTTAAATTGGTTTTTTGGTTGTCGATTGTACTAGTACCATGTACTTGGGGTGGGATTACTAATTGGTGCTTGGGCCTTTATCATTTCGAAGAATTTCACGTCTATATTGGAGTCTAATTCTTCGGTTCACAATGTTCTGTCAAACTTTTTAAACTGGATTGGTGACAGGAAATTTAAGCTCTTAGCGTGTTCTCTAACATGCTCGAAGTCTGGGGTGAAGGTATATAGCATCCTAACCGATTGAATTTCTTTGTGGTTGGGGTTGGGAGTTAGGTCAATATTGTCTGAGTTAGTTGGAGTCGTGGTTAATTTCATGTTTGAAGCAATGAAAGTTGTCGTTGTTTGGCGTAACCTACTTGTTTTCCAGTTCTGCTTGCTTCTAGCATTTATGTGTAGTTTGTTGATTAGTTAGTTTGCCATTTCATTTTCTAGTTGTATGGTTTTTTAAAACAGCGTCGAGTTGAGAATTATATTATGGTTATGAATGTGTTATTTCCCGCATTTATTTTTCTTAATTGAAAATCGTACAGCTGTTGAATTCTGATACAACGAATGCGAAGAAAATCCAGGAAATTTCTTGTTTGTTAGTGCCTGTTTTGGAATACAAGCGGCAAATTGAGTTGTTTAGTATCAGTATCATTGAGAGAGTGAAAAAGATCATTATTAATAAAACAGCACAGAGTTTTGATTGCTCGCAGGCTTAGCATTTGTTTTACGTCGTAATTGAGTACTTAGTGACTATATTGAGGTGGTATGGTATAAAATGGCTGCTAGTCGGGCTGATAGACTGTATATTCTTTGTTGTGCGCTATTCTGTTAAAGATAGCTGCAAGACGGTCTGGTCTGGTTTCCTTTGTCTTCCTTCCTTCAGAAGGAAAACTGTAGTTGTAAGAGTTAGCGCATTTTTAAGGTAGCGGTTTCATCCAGAAAACAAACCTTTCAACTAGGCGTGGAGAGTACTTAGTTGACTATAGCTATTTGTAGTCAAATTCGGCTGGTCTGGTCCGGTGTGGTCTGGTGGTCATATCTCTTCTACTGTCGCGACTGGAATAAACACGACTTCATACAAACACACCCACACATGCACACACATTGTCCAAATGGACACTAACGGTTGTGAGTGCTAAGACACCTTGAGTGACCTCAGCACCCCAATCTACTGTCTCTGGGATAGTAAATGTTTCCCTTCATCTCCTATTCCACACTCCTGGATGCTGTACTGGCACTGGCTGTGTTGCTAGTACATGTTGCAGAGGTTGTAGTTGCTGTGGTGTTTGTCTCTGTGAATGTGTCCTCACCTCATGTTTCACCTCACACCAAGGTATCAGCATGAGTTGAAGTAGGATCATTCATTTCATTGCCTCCTCTTCTCGCTTTTTTCTCTCCTCCAATTCTTCAAGTCTAGCACATTCTTAGATTGTCTCCAAGGCCAGCTCTTCCAGGATGCGTCTGGCATACTTCATTTGCATAGAAATTTCAGGTAATTTACTAATTCTGCTACTTTTGCTGTTGACAGGCCAACGACAGGTAATCAGACTAATGAACGCTCACACTTTATTTAAGTCAAGCGCAGACGTGAGGAAAAACATCCTTGACATCAAAATTCACATGTTCATGTGACCATCAAAACAACAAGAAACGAGCGGACCTAAAATACACGCTCACATTTTAAAAAGAATAACTACAAACAAAAACAAATACAGACTATGTTTTTGTTTGACAAGCTAATGAAACGATAAGCGTATAAAACAGGTCTAACAAAGTCAAGCAATCGAAGTGCGTGTATTGTCTACGATTGCGCCCATGTCTTGCGGCATGCTATCCCACAGCATAGTGTCTGCTTCTGCAGAAAGAGAAGTAAAACTATTTCGTTCTATTGTTGTTACTGCTGATCTTTCTGCTCTCTCTGCTGCTTATGAAGTCTGTACGTCTCACTTTCAACATTCTTAAAATCTTCAGGTTTGGGTATCAGGGTTTTTCTGACACGATGCAAATTCACATAAGCTTCGTTCAGCTTGGCTAATCTTGAACACACCATCAAAGGAGCATGAGTCAAGAATATGTGGTCATACCGTACGTACGTAAAATGGATTTAAGTCGCTTATGCACTAGGTGCTTTTGTGACCAGTTACTTCCCGATGGTCGAGATTATTAGGGACTGCCCTATTAGGCGAAGGACGGCAGAAGATGCTACGAGGTTGTGTACGTCCAAAAAATGCAGAAGCCTTTTTGTCAAATTTAGTCCAGCTGTACTAGTGGTCGATCAATATTCCACTATTGTGTAAGCCATCTTTGTAATAAAACTAAGAGTTTGGAGTTTTTAAATTTTGATTATATTATTTTGTTAGATTTAGAATTTAGTGTACATAGTGTACTTGTTGTTTGATAAAGTTTGCCAATCGTTAGGATATGAGTTTCTCTGTTTTAGTTTTGTCATACTTTTTATTGTAACGGGTATACATTTTGATGGCGATGTCGAAATGATCAAGGTAGATTTTTTGGGATGGAGTTGTTCTCGAATGTGGTCTTCAAACCAATGGAAGATCTACGTTAAATATAAAAATACTTTTTAAAATATTTTTTTTTAAATTTGGGGAACGGTAGCCTTAGTGAAGCATCTTAGGCTTATTGTTATGATGAGTCCACCCTAGTATTTTATTATAAGACTTAGCACCAGTTTTACATCCGTATCCACCTAAAAGAAGGGAAAGTGGTGTGTGTTTGTCATCTTCCTGTTTCTTTCTTCCCCAGGTGTTCCAATATTCCGTTATGCTTGCCCTCTGTTGTCTGGCTGGTGTGATGGTTTCCATGAGCCGGCAGTACATTCCGCTGGTGTTTTAGTACATCAGTAATTTGGAAAACATACAATGTGCCACTCTATCCCTTTGGGAGTATGCAGGAGGTTCCCATGTAGTGTCTTGCTTAGTGTAATTTATTATTAATTTGGCTCCATGTTGGTGTTGTTTGGTTTATTGTTTTGTTCAGCCTTGTGGGGGGGGGGGAAGTTAATGACTGGATTTTGGTCACCTTATAGTCTTAAGTTGCACTTAGGGACCTATAATCTATGTTGGGGATTATTTGTTCAGCATTGTGCGGGGGGGGGGGGGGGGCTGATGACTGGACTTAAGTCACTTTATTGTTTTATGTTGCGTTTAGGGACCTATCATGTATGATGTTTATTCCGCATTGTGCAGTTGGTTGGGTATGATAGTCTTACCTTTTCTTGATAGTAGTGATATCTACTTCCAAAGGTGCAATCCATAGGAATCAAAATATTAAACACAACCCTCTTTAAGTATTTAAAGTAGACACACATTCAGGCAGTGGACTCCGAGCAGGCAGGACCCGTCTTCAGCGGGCTACGGTGTGCGAGAGCGGAAAGTAGATAAATGGTGCCGACTAGGATTGTAGATAATTAACTGCAGCCATACGAGCAACAAGGTAGCCGGAGTAGTGTACGGAAAACCACTACTGAGCTACGCCACTAAACAACTCATTAGAAGAATTATTCTTCGTGGTATCAAGAACAAAGGAAAATGGCGGCGGCCACATGGAAATCAAAATGGACGTTCCAGCACGAGGTTCATCAAAAGTATGGACTTCACTAGTGGCGGGGATAGAAATGGAGAGGTACAGTGGATTAAAAATACCTACACCTGAAAAATTTCTTGAAATCTCGGGAACTAAAAGGAAAACTGGCTGTAACATGAGATACTCTGTTACCGCTAACCTACAGCACTCCGAGAGAGACGGCCTACGGTGCAGATGTGAATAGCTTTCACATTGCCATTCATTTGCCTGAATAATAGGGTTCTCATTTGGTTACGAGTAACCCTCTTTGAACAGTCTCTATTACAAAACCTGACTTGATCAATTTTGAACACCGCTCAAAATTTACAATCTATTTACCAAACAGTGACTACACTTTTATATGTTGCATAGACATATTAGTTAAACAAATTTGTTAGGGACTTATGATACGTACACTATTGTACTAGAAAATTGGTATAGTTATGATGTTAAAGAAAAATTCTACGACTCATTTATTTGATACAATTTCACAGGTGGCCTACACAATATTGGTATTAGGTTGTCCATTTGTATAACTGGACTGAATTTGAAATAAATACGGATAGGGCGTTCCGGGGCGTAAACGACATTCATATATGAAAAAGGCTGGCTTTCCGGGATCTTTTGCTCCTTTTCAACGACCGGACTCCAACAAAAATGATGATATGAGAAAACTATTTTTCTCTCGTCACCATTTGGTGCCATTGCACCCATAGTACGTTACTTCTGATTGGTTGATAGGGTTGAGTGTGTGTTGGGTCTATTTCCACTCACCCTGGCCTTACTTACATTCATGTCATTAGCCACTTTTTAGTGGTATGGCATGACGGCCAAAATTAACAAACGCACTTTGTGCGTTAAATGCCCGTGGAGATGTGGTACCATTCCTTCCCCACGGGAAACCAACCATCATAAAATTTGATGGTTTAAACCAGTGAACAAATGACCTTTATAGCCGGTTTCACTATAATACCAACTATTCATTCATTCATTTAAAGTAGACTCCTACCCAGTGATTTCCTGGGAGATTACTGTCGTCCGTGTTGAAGACATAGGCTTGATGGTCTTGGGGTTTGCGATGAGGTAGTTCATATTCAGCACACACCACAGCATTCTAAGAGCAGTGCATACAATGTGATTACAAAGTTAAGAAAGTTCCCATGTATCCATTTTTGTTTTGTTTAGCTGTTTCTAATTTTGTCACATGCAATATAAATCATCAGTTAAATTCTGACATTTTGCTTGAAAATCTCTGACAAGCAACCGATTTTCGCTTCGTCTCCGCACTCGTAGCGAAAAGATTATCGATGGGATTGATCTCTCATGCAGTCAATGGAGGTGAGGAATGATCACGCAAGTCTTTATACCATTGCTCTAACACAGCGTCTGACAGGAAACTCCAAGCTTTGTCAAAACACTTGCCCAATGTTTCTTCTTGACTCATCATCGGATATGTATCTTGTTGAATTTGACTGTGATGATCGGTTTTACATCAATACAATCTTTTTTCATCAATTCTGTAATATGTACTGCCATGTGTTTGGCAAAATATGAAACTATATGTTCGTCTTGTTCCGGCTATATGGAGGGTCATTGATACTTCTTCTTTGTCTTTATATTGGTAGTCCGCTTCCACGGTATCCTCCCATTCCATTTCAATAGATTGTCCACAATTCAAAGAGGGATTAGGGTCTTCAATACTGTCAGATAGTCTTGTGTGACGCGAGACTGTTGATTTCTATCGCATTATCGAATTCGGAGATGACGTTAACTGTGAAGTGTTTAGCTGTATTAAACTGAAGGTTCATACGAATCTGGCTTGATTTTATTGGATAGAAGTGTCTTTCCTGCCTTGGTCTGGAGTTAAAGCGAAAGCCACAGAGTGTAGCCTCCAGTATGCACGTACGTAATGTCGTGGTTGGTGTGAGTTTCTTACTGTCTGGTGGAGACGTATATGGTTAAGTACGACCTCAAGTAAATCTTCTAGTCACCAAACTTCGACTGAAATCGTTATTGTATATGTCGCAGTAATAAAAGTGGAAAGTATTTTGTTTACCGAGTCCGCTGAAGGACTCATTGCTCACGACACCAAAGAATAATTGCTTGGGTAGCTGTCCTTGAAACAGATTATTTTCAGTCATGGATCGCTGTCTTGTAGAAATGGTGAAGGTTTTCACTTCCACGCGGTGTATCGGATACTTGGCGGTCGTTCTGCTCAAAATGTGATTGATGTCGTTTCTCACTTTAGGTGACACTTTCACGCATCGCACGCAGTTAGACTTCCTTTATGATAGTTTTGTAAATGGTATCAGTTTCATTTTCCAAATGCAATGCGCCACTGCTACTAGTTTTCAGTCTCAGACGGACATCCACGCGGTTCAGCAATTAATTATCTTGCAACCATAGATCCAAATGCAAACGATACATCAGTTTTATCTCGACGGACTATAAATCCTACATTTTGATTGATCTTGGCTGCTTTGATTCATTTCAGTGCTATTAAATTGGATGCCGTGTCAGGTTTCTATTTCTTACAAGCATTCAGATGAGTTATCTTGGTTTCTTTTCCGTATGTCAAGATATTTTCTAGGTTGGCATGCTGCTATCAACCGGTTTGTTATTCTAATACAAATTCCTTACCCTACACAAGGAATGCATGAAATTGTCGACGGAAGGTACATGCTCAGTTTCTATAGGCCCATTATTTGACTTTCATGTACAATTAATTGATGTAATCTTCTGGCTGTCCTATTCGATGAAGGTTGAACCTGAATCCTTGACAGAGGAAACTGGAAGAAATACGACCAATTGGGATTCTTGCATCGTCATCATTGTCAGTGACATGGCGAACAGATCCAGTTCCCACTTAGAACAGGCGCAATACCCTCGGTACCTCATGTTTTCTCTTTAATAATCAGACATGCCTAAGTCTCGAACGGTTCCACTTTTCTTACTTTTTCTAGCTTTATGAGTGTGAAGGCTTCTGAAAGGGTGTTATCGTCGTCGCCTCTTCATGCCTGAACTCAAGAAAGCGTCTCTGTGGTTTTGGTTGTCGATGATGACATTATGGAGAAATTTGTTACCTTGCCATAACGTAGCAAATTTCAAGGCATGCAATATTCGTGTCATCATCGGTTTCAAAACAAGAGCCACGTATCAAAACGCTGATTTCAGTATATCTTGTAAACGATGTCATCTCTGTAGAGCAACTTCTCGGTATACATGACGTACAAGTCGTTAGAGAATAGTTATCAAAATGAAGTTTTACAGTGCTTTA
This sequence comes from Unio pictorum, assembly GCA_030141615.1. NCBI lineage: Eukaryota > Metazoa > Mollusca > Bivalvia > Unionida > Unionidae > Unio > Unio pictorum. The sequence goes on from JARLTB010000198.1 coordinate 47,000, forward strand.
TCCTTTGTATATTTTTCCCAGATCTCCTTTTGTAACATTGTTGACAGTGTCAAACTACGGCTTACAGACGGGAACATGAAGAAGATGTACAAATTCGCGGTGAACGTGATAGATGTTTCCGCATTATATGTTCGTGGTAGAAACCACCTTAAAAGGAATGATACGAAGTAACGATTCGGAGGTGTCTCCCACCTTATTGTACTCTACCACATCGAATTACACAAACATTAAATTGAGTCCTTCCTTCAGTTCTATCATGAGTCCAAAAGCACTGTAAAGCATATTCACTGTAAATATTCATATTGTTGTTGATCTTCAGGCTCCAATTGTGTGATACCAGCTGTGGATGTCCACACAAATCTTCAAACAAACTACCGTTATATCATATGGACAATATGTCTGTATCCACAAGAAAACATTGGATTCAGTATTGTTTTGTTGAAACAGACGACAAGAAAGACTGCCTTTTTTTTAGATTGTTAGTAAACATTGAACAAGTGAGACAAATGTTATTATATTTATTACCAGTCCGATCTAAACTCTATTCTGGACAAAATCAAATACAGTAAACAAAATTAAATTAAAGTGGCATGTAATGGAATTTTTTTAAAAATATATTGTGTATTTCTTCATTGCATTTTGTTTTAATTCTCCTATTTAGAATCGTCTGAATAAATAAATAATTGCCTGTCTGCGCCGTTACTGTCAAATGCTATTAACACAACATTAGAATACAACGAACAACTGAAAGTACCAAAAATTGTTTTTAATAGGTTTTAGATTTCTATCAAATATGGTATGTCCCACTGCCGATTAAAAGTTTATAAATATATACTAAGATTATTGTTGCAAGTCTTATCAAGCACAGTTTGAAAGCATGAAATAAAGTGTATCAACAGTAAACTAATGAAGTTCAACTCAGTTGTATTTTGCATATTTCAAAGCAAAGCATTAATACAACAAAAACCACAGAGACGCTTTCTTGAGTTCAGGCATAAAGTAATGTCGTAAATAAAAATTTATAAAATTCTACAAAAATTAAAAACTTTGCAAAGACTTTTACAGAAAACCAGTTCAAGAACTGGAGCAATGGAAATGCGTAGCTATGTCTCGACATTAGACAAGTGTATTTCTAGTTCAATTTGAATATCATAGGTCATTGATCGATATTATCGCCATGTCATTTACGATGTTCGTTCCGCCTTTGCGCTCTTTCTTTGCCCAGGTTTTTCGTCCCGCATCTATTTTCGGCCGGATGCATTGGAATTTTCTATTAGGTGAATGCATGTAGTTCTAAGTATTAGAATTTGGTTGCTTTTTGTATTAAACAAAATTGTAACGATTCTTGTTTTTTCTGCTGATGTTTTTGTGCGCCAAATGGTTACATATGAAAAAGAAGGGCCAAATAATTTATAATTGCCAGAGCCATTTAGTGCACGACGCAAGTCTATGAACTGACCTTGAGTTACACTATATAACCTGTTGATTAATTCGGGAATCTTGTATTGTTTCCAATCAGCAGCCTGCTTAAAGTTATTATTTATAGATTCTGATTTGTGATAGTTCTGTTTTTAGTGGTTTATACACAAACATTAAAAAATTTGACATGTGAATCTTTTTAAGTACTGTGAGAAATTTGGATATTGTTTTAAATAAATTACCAGATCTTCTCGTTTCGCAAACTCGGCGTCAACTTGACTGAATCTTAAACCACTGTCTTCATTGAAGAGCATACGAAATATTGATTTTGTGACAAGATCGTCACATACATGTTTATGCAAAGAGTGCCGAATGTTGTCTTTAATATGCTTAGTACAATATAAATATTCTGCATTACAAGAATTAGATCTTAGAACATTTGTCAAAACTTTTTCATCGTTCGTACCAAATATAATCTTGTCATCTCCAATTACTTCGCGAATATTTGAAAAGAATTTGTAAGATGTATTGTCATCCGACTCCCAATGAAGACATAGTGGACCCAAGAAAATAGGGTATTGTCAGTTTTCCTGTTTCAACTCTTCTATTTTTGTATGACTTTGCAGTTACAAAAACCTTACCCAAATGAAAAGTTCGGTCTATTCCAATAAAGCTTTTTCATGTCCTGAACAATTTTTGATCAAGTCTAAAATTTGTTCTGTAGTATACAGTACAATGACCGGGCTTTTTCGTTTTGTCAGAATCACTTCCTGGACATACTTATTTGTGTGAAGCTCTCCTAAACTTTCGAATAAATCATCGGCTAGAAGTTTATTTCCTGGTTCAGATGTTTTGATTTTCTTTTCTCTATAAATTTTGTCTTGAATTTGCCTCAAAGATTTTGGCGCAGTAAAGCTATCTTCCTTATTCATCTGAAAATATATATCCGTAGCCTTTGTCTCTCCTATACCATTTACAGCTTCTCTTAGAATGTTTGTTCGCCTATAGGGCTCATTACGCGTACTGTTTCCATGTGGATGATTAATTTTTAAGCACGTTTCCCCACATTATTCTACCACAGCACGTTTTAGGATAACATTGATTTGACTGGGTGCTTTAATTTTAGTTGTTACACCTTTTTTTAAACTTTTCATCTCTTTTAACCTTTGTGTAAAAACTGTGGAATGAAAGTACATCTTCAGGTTGTGGTTCAATTGGAATATGTAATATTCTTATGTTGTACTTGTTTAATACATTATTAAATTGTTGGTTTTTTGTTGTGTTTTTTTTTGTATAAACCAGACGCAGTGTATTTTCCGATTCAAATAAAAATGTCTGGTTTACAGTAGTTCCCACATGCGTGTCTCATACGCCATAATTCATGTTTACCTTTATGGTTATTACCAGTTATGTATATTACACCATAAACATTATTTTAGGCCCTAGTGGTACATCAGTCGGGCAATTGTTGGTGATAGTGAGAATTGATAAAATGTCTTCGTTGCTTAAAAAAGTATAATTTTGCTTCCCTTGATTTATGCAAACTTCGCTGTTTTCACAATTAAACACTTAATTTTGGTGATATGTACCATTCTCGTTCTCCATGGGAGCATTATGGCTAGAAATAACTATTGTATTTATGTATTTATCAGCATATCCTTAGACATCATGTCTATCAGCATCATAACAATAAGTACTTATACCACCCTCTGACCTATTGCACGATAGTTGACGAACTTTTAATGGTAGTTGTTTGCGTGAATGTGTGGCTCCATCATCATAATTGTTGTCATCATCAGCTGAATCATCTTCATGAAAGCAATAACTCTCACAGGCAGACGTTCCAAAAGATGATATTTTGCGTATTTTAATTTGTTGTTGCTTCGTATTCATTCGACGTTCTCTAACGTCAGTGACTGCCGCAAATTGGTTGACGTTGTAGTACACATTTGGTTCTGGCATTTTTACTATCGAATACCACATTTATATGTATGTATTTATAGATCTTCCCATCCGCCTCGCACAAATGAATCACATGCGCAGAAGACTGATTAATCATTATTATTACATTTTAACCAACGACAATAATATTCTTATATGCAGTGACATGGAGTATAAAGAAAATAATGAATAAGCACAGGGACGATGCAATATGCAAGATGGCGGCGCCACAACACTGTTGTCGAATAGCTGTGATAATGTTTTAAATATTCTTAGTTATTATTTAACCTATCCATTGAAATTTGAACTTATACGTGCAGTGTGAAGATTGTGCAACCTCTACTGGTCATTTGTGTCAGGGAGATTTATTCCTTTGTACGAAATGTGAACTGAAAAGATTCCTAGGCTGACGAGAAGCCCTGTAAATATGGCGGCAGATTACCAATGACAGGGGTTGGCTGATAGCTCGTCAATATTGGTGAATGAACTTCTTTGTTTTGTACGAAACAAAACAAACACATTGCCATATGATTATATTGTGAAGCTGAGTGTGGACACATATTGTGACAGTAACAATGAGACTGCAAAACTGCCCCTGTTCTCAGTGGTAAAAATAGTCGAGAGAATGATAAAGAGGAAGGGTATAGATAAATCTACAAATAATATGAACGATATTTTGAATCTATTTCTGTCCACAGATCCAAATGACATACCAAGTTTTTGCGCTTTGGATCTTTAAAAGTTGCCATCGGTATCTTACAATTTTGTAGACATGACAATTTTATTGAAGGACATGGAAAATGTGAAACATTCGGTGGACATACTTAAGTCAGTACAGGGGGAGACGTTATGTGAAATGCAACGATTAGGCGAACAAACCCAGCAATGTTCGACAGTCATAAGTAAATTACCTCCCCATGATGACAATTCGAACACAGTTCAGTCTGACATTGTACTCACTGAAAATTCATCTGCAATCGGAGGCTATTGTATAACAAAAAATGAGCTGAAAGGTCAACCATGTATGTCAACGAGGAAAAGTCCTGATTTCATTCGTTCAAAAGAAAGAACCATTACTAGTAGCGCACGCAATGCAATGCACGGATTCACGGATTCAATGCAATGCACGGATTCAATGCAATGCACGGATTCAATCAGCCAAGAGATTCGGGTTAATGCAAATAAGATCTCTCTGCTTTATGGAATACAACTGCAGAAATTCATGAGATTAATACATCAGATGATGGGGAATTAAACCACAGCACAACCGCATTAAACGTGGTTGCATGTTCCGAAAAATCCAACGATCAAAACAAGGATTTGGAAAACCATAAAATGTTTGCTAAAGTTGCAAGATCTCTAAGGAGCAATGACCAATCTGTGGTCGCATTTACACATAAAACATCGCGCATAAATTTTAATCAACGACGGCCTAATAACTTTACGAATGTCCAATCCATACATCAGTTTCCAAGTAGGCGTGGAAGTGTTATAATAAGAAAAGCCAATTTTAAGTAAAATTATGTTTCTATGAGAATACTTACCCGATCACATTAACGTTAGGGATTTAAGCCTGCTACCTCTCGAATCCAGCCCTACAAGAAGACGAAACTCGTCTTTTCTATCTCATATAGACAAAGGGCAATAACTCTTGCCCATTACCTCCCCTTGCCACCGCCAGGTGCCGCTTGTTTATAAGCTGAGCGATATATACTATACGAGGATGTTCGCATGGCGGGGTGGTTGAGGGGGGTGTTAAGTAATCTGATCGGGTAAGTATTTTCGGAGAAACATAATTTACTTAAAAATTTGCTTTCTCCTTTAAATACGTTCCCCGATCCATTAACGTTAGGAGAATAGGTAATAGGAGGATGGAATGCTTAGCATCCTACCTCCACCCCGGGTATCCGTTAGGGAATGATGGCTGTATTCCCCATGTGAACGATAACACGTTCTCCTAATTTCATCAGCAACACAGCCTAGGGTCACGTGATCTTCATGCCTAAAACATTTCACTGGTGAATTCAGCGAAGCTGATAGGCTGTGCTGATTGTATTAAATGGGACTGGTGGTTATCTGGGCTGCTGACACCGGACCTACCAGATTCAATGCTTGCCTCTGCCAAGCCAAATCTCTGAGATAAAAACTGGAGAAGGTTGACTCTGCATGTCAGAAAACAGCTTCTATTATATCTCGGATCGAAATATTGCGTTCGAATGCAAGGCTCACTGAGATTGCTCTAATCTCATGAGCTGTAATCTTAATGAGGCGCATCCGATATTGTGAGACTTCAGAGTATGCTGAGCGTATAACCTACTTCAGCCATGAAGCAAGGGCTTGAGGAGTGATATCCCTTTTCCCAGATTTCACTGGAAGAAAGAGGCGCTTGCGTGTGTCCCGACTCGCGTCTGGGCGTTTTAAATAGTGCTTGAGTGCACGAACAGGATCTTGCATGGCTGCTGAACTTATCTATAGAAGATAGTGAGCGAATGACGACTCTTTGATTGCCAATGAATGGTAATCTATATTTGACTACGAAGCCTGGTTGCGTCAAGAGGACCACCAAACCATCTGATCTGAACTGAAGATAGTTTGGGTTACTGTAAAGTTCATGTAACTCGCTCACACTGCATGCTGAAGCTAAGGCTATCAAGAAACGTGGTTTGTATGATAGTAGCTTTAACGAATATGGGCTAAAGGCTCAAATTTGTCTGAATTGAGCCATGTTAAAACCCAGGACAGATACCATTTTGTAGACAGGGTGAGGCATTTTGATCGATTGAAATCAAAATTGGCTAAAAGATCTGACAGATCTTTGTCATGTCTTTATCACATCTACCATGATGACGGAATGTGTCTGATATCATGGAGAGGTAGCATTTGATACTAATTGGGACCAACTGTTTCTCCTCGAAAAGCCAGAGAAAAAAATCGGCCAGTTGAGGGATTGAGAGGCTCAAAGGGACGATGTTATTGATATGGCACCTGTCCCTGAAAACACGCCACTTTCCCTCGTAAGCCTTCAGAGTGAAGGGCCTTCTTGTTCTCGAGATTCTCTCCACAATCGAAGGTTTAAATTATTTGTCTCTCAAGGTTGTCCGGACAAGATCCAAGCGTGAAGAATTAGACGTTCCGGGCAGGGGTGGAACACCCGTGACCGCGGATGCTTGAGAAAATTTGGGCTGGCTGGAATTTTCCTGCGTAGATCTATAGCTAGATCAATCAGATCAGTGACCCAGGACATGTTCCATCTGAGAGGGGCAATCAGAATCCTCTGACAGTTCTGACCCCTTAACCTCTGCATTATTTTCGGTACCAATACCGTGAGAGGATAGGCGAATTCCCACAACCCCTCCCAGCTGATTGACAGCGTCCACTGCCCAAGCTTCTGGGTCTGGAACCGGAGAGACAAAGGTAGGAAACTTGAAATTCCACCTTGTTGCAAAAAGATCGATCATTGGAAGCCCCCAAAGTGTGCAGATCCGAAGATGGACTGATTTATGGAGGGACCATTCCGTATGAATGACTTGACCTTTCATGGATAGAGTGTCAGCCAAGACATTGAATCTGCCTGGAATGTGTCTGATTTGTACGTTGATATGGAGGTTGTCGCATTAACGTGGAAACTGCCAGATCAGAATGCATAGGTCTGATGATTTGATGCCCCCTTGTTTGAGAAGGCAAGTCACCACCACAGAGTTGTCTGACATAATGAGAACAGTTTTTCCCGAGACATGATCCTTCCAGAAATAAAAGGCATTGATGACAGCCTTCATTTCTTAAAGGTTGATGTGAAGAGGCCTTTCTCCTGGCTCCCACGTGCTGCTGATTGTAGCGAAGTCCGGAAACAGGTGGACACCCCAAAAGTAGGTACTGGCGTCGGTACAGACCGTTATCTCGGCTTGGGGCATCTCCAGAGGAATCCCCGTGGACAGCCAACCGGGATTGTGCCATTGACTCAGGAATGATCGTATCTCGGGCGTGATCATTATTGTATGATTGAGTGGACTTGAAAAAGGGTGCCATTGTGCTAGTAACGTCCTTTGTAAGGGGCACATACAAAGACGGCCAAGCGATTTCAAGTCCACAGTCGCATTGAATAATCTGAGGAGTTGCAAGAACTCTCTCGCTGTAATACACGTCCTATTGGAAACGGACTCGACGAGAGAAATTCCATATCGGTGAGAAACTCCATACCCAAACGCTGGGAGGGACGGAGATCGGACTTTTTCCAGTTCACGAGAAAGCCTAGATGATCTAAAAGTGATAGAAGATCGTTTCTGCCTTTAAGCAGAATAGATCTTACCAGATGTTTCTGGAGGATATCGTCCAAGTACATCGCCATCCCTGTAGATGAAGTCGAGCTGAACAGGGTGACGACACAATCCATAACCTTGGTTAAACTCCAAGGGCTTATGCTGAGGCCAAAGGGTAGGGCGTGGAACTGATAAACCGCGTCGTGGTAAGCAAATCGGAGAAATTTCCGTGACGCGGGGTGGATAGGGACGTAAAAAATATGTGTCTGCCCTAGACTGACGGCATACTCGTCCCGTCGGATGGAAAGACGGATTGATCTCGCCGTCTCCATCTTGAATTTCGGTGATAAAATGTATTGGATGAGGCGACTCAGGTCAATGACCGGCCTTAAAAGTTGCCGTTTGCCTTCAGGATAAGAAACAGTCTGGAATAAAACCTCTGCGATGTTTTTTATTATACAATCTCTACCGCCCGTTTTTTTATGAGCGACCGTATCTCCTGTTGGAGAAAAGCATCCTTCTCCCGATCGGATGGTACATCCGTGAAGATGAGAGAGGAGGACAGAGGAGTGGGTTGGATAAATGAAATCCGAAGCCCCTCTGAAATGACCTGGATCACCCAATCGTTCTGAGGAAATAAAGTAGTCCAGTGGTCCTGAAATTTCAGTAGGCTGCCACTTACAAGTATGCTCTCCGCTGGCGGTGGGGAGGGTAGGTCAACGTTTAGAGTTAGGAGGCTTGAAGGCGAAAAAATTTGGTTTCTTTCCACCTCTGTATGGTTGCCTCCTAGCTTGATTAGACTTGTCTCCTGGCATTGGGTTGGGATATATACTGCACATTTGATTGTAAGGATCCCTTGTCCCTGAACCACCTATCATCCCTCCACTGTGGGAGAGGCTGATTGTTTCGAAACGCCTGCGAGAGTTGGGCGGTGAGTTGGAGGGGCAGTTCATGAGCTGCATGCCTCCAAACTTCTTCAATTTTTCCTCCAAAGAGTAAAGGTGACCCAAACAGAGTCATCCGTAAAGCCAGAGTAGGATGGGGCTTGAGCGACGTAGACCTCAGACATGCGTCACGTCGTATCAAGTCTAAGTTGGCAAAAGCAATCAACGCATTGACCGTGGAATGGTGAGCTGCCCTGTTAATAACTCTAGCAATCCAGGCCGTCGCTTACCAAGCGTGGTCATTATCGGATTTTTCTGCGAGGCTGAAAATGGCCAATGAAGCCAAATCTAACATTTAAGACGTAGCGACAACGTTCCGGACTAGCTTTGACGTGACATGGAACACATTTTGGTCCACTTTATAAAACAGTGGAGCGGACATGTGAACTGCTGACATATTTTTGTCCAGGGCCGGGAGATCAGTACTGAATACGTCTGAGTGAGTTTTGTATCAGCGACACGAGAACGTCGCTGGTACTTGGATTTCTGAAAAAAACGCCTTTGCATTAGCCGGATCACTATTTTCTGACTGGGGAAGGAACCGGAAGGACGGCGTCTCTTCCTCCCCGTCAAGATCTACAGACGCTTTAACTATGTAGTCTTGAATGGCGGTAGGAGATGGAGGGCATTCTGAAGTTGTCAACACCCTAAAAAAATCTTCCACTGCAGCCTTGAAGCAAAACTGAGTCCATTGCATGGTTGGATTTGTGTACGACTGATTTGCCGGAGTTTCGTCACACTCACTGTGTGTCAAGTCGTGTTCCAGCTTGCAATTCTGGATAGAGCATACCAGGTGGCATAGATGACGCAATTTCGTCATCCTTGATAATTTCATTAACTCTCCTTTCTGGAGAAGAAATGAACATATGGACGGCCGGCACTGCCGGCTGATTTGTCTGGCGTGTGGTCGGCCTGAATGTTGGCGACGGTCCGGCTATCACCTGTACCGGCCGCTCCAATGGCCTGGCTAGACGGACAGATTTCTCACTAAAATCGTCATAGTATTGGTATGTTGCCGGCAGTACAGCTTGACGAACTGATTTGTCACTAAAATCCCCGTAAATCATAGTTGGTCGGACCGTTTTAGCAATAAAATCCCCATGGTGGGACGGCTGGATGGCCGGTGACGTCGAGGTTGTATATTGAAATAGATCCGATGAATCTGGTAAAAAAAAAAAACATGCGTCCTGACTTACAGGCCCGAAGGTAATGCTCGAACATGCGTGGGGACTTAAGCCCACTGGGTAACCTAAAATTGGGGGAACACTCCCCCAAAGAGGTAATATTTGGCCTGATGTCAATAACTTCGTCGATCAAAATTAATTCTATTGTAGAAAATGCTAATACGCTAAATGCTTATGTAGTAGGAGATTGGAATGATAATACGCTCAAATCCACTTCCTTTGGAGATGAGCTTCGCCTATTTTGTGACGAATATGCTAATATCATATCGGACTTAAAACTAATTGTAGACCACACAGCAAATTTTACTTACGTCAGTGATTCACACAATACAGTGTCTTGGTTGGATTATTGTGTCTCTACACAGTCTGCTCATTCCGCTATCAGTGTTATGAGAATCCTGCACACACTAGTAGAGTCCCACCATCGTCCTACTTTAATGACTATCAAGACTGAACTGCTTCCCAAATTTGATTCTTGCCCCAATGAACTCTTAAACTTGAAATACAACATCAATTGGTCAGACCTTACTGCTGACGAAAAACTGAATTATACTCTGACTTCTGCATTCTTATAAAACAAGAGTGAGATCCCAAATTGTGTTCCGATCTGTAATGACCACTGCTGCATTAACCAGGTGCATACGAAACAGATGAATTATACACTGATATAGTAAAAGTTTTGTCGAACTCCGGTAATAGCTCGACTAGTAAATCCAAACGTAGTCACCGGGTTATACCAGGGTGAAATGACTGTGTCAAAGAATTACACGATTTCGCACGAAATGCATACCTTATGTGGCGTAATAACGGTAAACCTCGTCACGGCCATCTCAGTAATCAAATGCGCCAAACAAGAGCACAATTTAAGTATGCTCTTAGATTATGTAAGAAGGAGGAAGTAAAACACAGAGCAGACTCGTTAGCACAAACATTTGAAAATGTCGACCAACGTTAATCTTGGAAGCATGTTAAACAAAATACCACGACAACGTCTAATAAAATACCAATTTGCATTGATGGAAACCATTGTAAGAATACCATATGCAACATGTTTTGAAATCATTTTGAAGACTTATTCGATAGTTATAAAAATGAATCGAATAAGAAACAGGTACTTTCAACATTGAATACACCTTCTGCTCGTATTGAGGTAATCACATTATTTGAGATCCAACGTGCAATAGCAAGACAAAAAGGTGGTAAATGTCCAGGTTCAGATTTTTATATGTGGAACATTTAAAATTTTCAGATACTAGACTTCGTGTGTTATTGATGACTTTATTTAACTGTATGTTTGTGCATAACTTTGTACCAGATGATTTCACAAAAGTTACCATTATACCACTACAAAAAAAGCAAAATTGATAATATAGTGGACAACAATAACTACAGACCTATAGCTCTTACGATGATAATTTTAAAAATATTTTTGAATGCACCATACTGCATAGATATGAAGTTACAATCTCTGATAACCAGTTTAGTTTTAAAAAGCAGCATTCAACCGATTTATGCATATATGATTTTAAGGAAGCTGTCAGCAATTATGTAGAACATGGCAGCCCAGTGTTCGCGTGGTTTTTTTTAGACGCTAGCAAGGCATTTGATAGCGTCAATCACTGGACACTCTTTAAAAAATTGATTGATATTAAAATACCTGTCTACATAGTTCATACTTTAGTTAACTGGTATGGGAAACAGTTGTATTGTGTGCGATGGGGAAGTGTAATATTCAGCGGTTTCCATGTAACCAATGGGGTGAGGCAGGGGGGATTAAGTCCCCTTTGTCTTTCAATAAATATATATATATATATATATATATATATATATATATATATATATATATATATATATATATATATATATATATGCGAGCTAAATCGTAAGCTCAGTCAGTGTAACGTAGGGTTACGTCTGCCACCAAATGTGTTATTTCTTAACAATTTTAGTTTTGCTGATGATATGTCATTGATAAGTCCTTCTATAACAGGTTTAAGGAAATTATTAAACATACGTGAACAATCGCATTTGAGAATGATATAATGTATAATACAAAAAAGTCAGTATGCATGGTCTTTCAGACAGCTTCTTTCAAATTACCATCTCCTCCCCCTGTATATCTTAACGGCAACGCTCTTACCTATGTCAACACTTATACGTATTTGGGTCATATTTCGAAATCACATGATGAGACATTACCGATCTCTGTGTACTCGAACAAACATGCTTCTACGTAAATTCAAGAATTGTTCATTGAATATCAAAAATAGATTATTCACATCTTATTTCTGCACCATGTATTTCGCTCCTCTGTGGACAAACGTTATTGAATCTATTAGGTTTTCCAAGGTGGAACAGTGCCTCCAACATGTTTGTTAACTATAATGTATTCAGTTTTGATGAAATAATAAGAAAGTATGTATTTTCATTGATGACACGAATATCTAATAGTAAGAACTGCATACTGAAATCTCTTTGGAACTATGACATCCATGTCATTTCTCATATTATTAGTAGATGGAGCAAATTACTCTTTAGATGTGTCATTTAATTTTTACTTCTAATAATGCATGGCGCAGTTAATAATTGTAGATGTTACTTTCTATTTGTAGGTTATATTTATATATATCTATATATATATATATATGTGTGTGTGTGTGTGTGTGTGTGTGTGTGTGTGTACTTTCATGTTAAAATGTTGTTATTTTTTAACTTTATATTTTAATTTAGAGGTATGGACTTTGTAGCCTGAAATAAATAATTCTTATCTTATCTTAGTTTCACTTCAATTTAAAAATAAAGAATTAGTACCTTTACATGATTTCAATATTTTATTTTTATTTAAAAACTCAAGAAGAAACATAATATACTGATATAGTCCTTAGCGACAACAAAATGATAATAAAGACAATAACAAATACATGTCAACATTTATAATATCGTGCATATGTTGTTTTTTTGTTGTTGTTTTAGGGTTTCACGCCATTTTTCAGCACACGATAGGCTATACATGGCGGCCAGTATTATTATGCATATGTTACAGTTATCATTCTCATTGATTCACAATGAGGCCGTTTGTACTTGGAACATACTGACTGGGTCCGCCTTTGACTTGATAATCAGCAATGGGGATGAATCCAGTAACATTTGTCGGCTCATCGTCGTTCCGTACCCAAGTCGATTCGTACCCAAATGAGTCGTTTCGTACCCAAAACAAAGGTTGTTTCGTACCCAAGGTGCTGGTCGTTTCGTACCCAATGCTATAGTCGTTTCAAATGTAACTACAAATATCATAAAAAGATATTTCGTACATATTTTCTATGTTGCTTTTTTTTCCTTTGTGATAGATATACATATAAATAATAATAATAATAATAATAATAATAATAATAATAATAATAATAATAATATGACGTTATATACTTTAACGGGAATCAGAATTGAAATGTTATCAAATGTTAAAATCCACGGATATATTGTAAGTTTAAGCTTTCAAACTTAATTCAATTTCAAACGTGTTTGATTATTTTTTTTAACTTGTTTTTAATTTATTTTGAAAAAAAATTAACTTTACCTTCGGAAACTAAAATTTGTTTTCTCAGGCACGTATGCTTTAGTATAAAGAGCATATGGCAAACTTGGAGTTATATACAATGAATTCAATTTATCATTAAGAAAAAAAAATCAATTAGCAAATTCATTTATTTGTTCTCATGGACGCATACGTTGTTACTTGTTGTCCATTGCTCTTACTCTCCTTTATCGGTTACATTATAGTTGACATATGTTCCACTCCTACTTGCTTTGGCATCAGGTATTGTACAATGTACGTTTGATTTCTTATTTATTTTTAATGTTTTTCTATCCATTCATATAAGTAAATGAAGTCAGCTTTTATAATGCTTCTGTGCAAATAACATCTGACTAAATAGAAAACGCGATACAGATATAAATAGTTGAGATGGTTTATAAAAAATATTATAAGAAATAGTCAGACATCAACAAACACAGGCAAATACAAACAAAAAATGGACAAATGTGTAGCTTGTTTCCAAAGAGGAAGACAACAACATGCTTTACAATGTAACGTTTGCCAAAAGTGGCAGCATCGTAAATGTGAGACAGGTATTAGTAGTAGTAGTACTGGTGTGTGTGTGTGTGTGTGTGATTTGGACACTTTAACGAAGCTTTCACACTTTTGCATTCCTATCGCTACGATGTCTGCAGTGTGGCAGTTTAAAGTGATTTAGAGCCCTGGGGCATCATGCCGCAGATATGTATCATCATGTTGCACCCAGTCACATTATCCTGACACCAGGCCTACCAGTCTTAATACTAACCTCTTAATGATGAGCGCCTATCGAGGTATCACTTAGTACCATTTTTATAAGTCTTTGGTATGACTCGGATGGAGTTCAAACCAACGAACTCCCGCATCCGAGGCAAACACTCCACCAGCTAGGATACCAGAGCGGTAATGTTAATAGTAGTAGAAGCAACAGTAGTAACAGTGGTAAAAATACTGCTGGTGGTTGTTAAAATAACAATAATCTTACTGCTGTAACTACTATTATGTTGATGTTGTTTCTTTTCTTCAAAGGAATATCACAACCTACATTCAAGAAAAGAGTGTTCATCAGTTTTGCAGGAAGGTAAGAAATAATACCGACACTCGAATGAATTTGCTAATGTGTATTTTAAATGATATATTTGTCATTATAATGTGTTATCTTATTAATAAATTGCTTTCATTATGTGTCTGTTTTTCAGGTGATGGCGTTACCATTTTTGCCTGCAGAACATATAGCCCCTGCATTTGCCCGTCTTAAGGATCAGTCCAAGATGATTCCCTTGCTATGTAATTGGGTTGACTATGTAGAATCAACATGGATTACAAACATCACATTCCCGGTCGACTCATGGTCTGTGTTCCGAAAATCTGTACGAACCAACAACGATGTAGAGGGTTGGCATTCGTAGGATCAATGCGAAAGCCGGCAAAGCCAATCTTCCATTCTGTGCTAGTTAGTCTTTTATATGACAAAGCCACTTCAGTTTTTACACAGGTTCAACTGTTATCTGATAAAAGCTAAGATACCAGAAAAAAATATCAACAAATGCAGGCGAGAATATTCTCGGTGTCGGAAGAGTATCAGAATGGTGTCATATCCTCCTCAAAATTACTGAAACATTGTAGCAGTATATACGGCCCGACAACTGAATGACAAAGCAATTTAATTGCATTATTATACCATGCATATTGTAATTGTATTTTCTTCATGTATGCATGTAATAAAACTCGAGAATGTACATTTCGGAATAATGTTGTTAGTCTTTTGTTCTTTAAGAAACTTTTTCGAGCTATCCTTTCGTCTTGCTGAGAGACATCTCCTTCATTCTTTGGATGGTAATTTTTACTGTTCTTATCTGGGAAAAATATATGCTGTATTACATAGGGTGCTGTATTGAATGCGTTTCAATACTGGCACTGCCTCAAACAAAGCATGCATACATATCTTCGATTATTTAAATAATTAAATCTGTTTTAAAACAACAAGGTAAATATGTGTAAAATGCAGCGCCAAATTAAATCCTCTCTCTCTCTCTCTCTCTCTCTCTCTCTCTCTCTCTCTCTCTCATTTATGTGGAGGATAACAAAAGTGAGCACAAGTATGTCAATGCAATCGGCTGTCCCCACCCCCACCCCCAATGGATATTGTATCTGAATTCAGTCCCATTATCAAAAGATCGCAAAATATATAGTTGTTTGGACGGGATAAACATTTGCAATTTATCGGGCACGTTAGTCATTACTAAATAATACCAAGAAATATAAAAAGTAATTGTTAATTGGAATTATACAAAATAATGGATATATTCAGTTATTTAAACCTGACCAACTTTTTCTTTTCTTCTTACTGGCAATGTGAATATTTTTTAAAATTTAAATTAAATTAAATTTTTGTAATTAATTGGTGCGAAACGACAATCACTTTGGGTACGAAACGACCAGCAGCTTGGGTACGAGATGACCAGCACCTTGGGTACGAAATGACCAATTTCCACTGGGTACTGTCATTTCCATCCTATGTAAATAATAAATTCGGCATAATTTGTCTTCTGTTTCAACAATATAGAAAACTTTCCAATGCGTTCTTGTGGGTTTGAGTATGTTCATTTGATTTACATACTGTTTGTGGTGAATTGGGGCAGGTTTTGGGTGAATAGTGCGGCCCGAATCAAGTAAGCTGTTGTTGAATCAAGCTTATATGTTGTTGTTGTAGAGTTTAACGCCATTTTTCAGCACACGATAGGCTATACATGGCGGACAGTATTATTGGTGGACAGCGCCGGTGCAAGGCATTTTGATGCCTTGGCGAGATCAGATATATGCCCCCCCCCCCCCTCCTTCCACTCATGCCTTCCCCCCCCCCCCCCCCCCCCCGCCCATCATGAAATACACCCTTAGCCCAACGCCCTAGGATATTGCCTACTTCGCCTAGCGGAAGCGCCGGCCCTGTTGGTGGAGGAAGAACCCGGGAAAACTCCCTAGAAATAACGACCCATGAGAAGCTACTGGCAAGCTTTCTCACATAAGTACATTAGCCGAATCTTAGACTCGAACCGACGCAGACAGAGGTGAGACGGCAGTGATCCGTAACGGAAAGCGCTTTACTTTTGACCCCTCGACCACTCAGGATCCCTTGCTTGTATGTTAATCCCTTTGGATAAACTTAGTAAAGATTGCCCATATTTCCCTAGAGCGACACATTTGGCCGTGCTCCTATCTTAAAACATTATTTACATAGGAACTCCCATAATGACGTCAAGAGTCATAATATCACGTACATGTATATGGCCCAGTATTTAAACATGATTTCTTTCCCATTTTAAGGCCATATCCCCAAGCCCCCACTCCTTTTTTATCCTGAGCATCACCACCATCACCCCTTCCAAAAAAAACAAAACAACAAATGCTTTATAATATGAATCACGTTGAAATATTTAATAATTCGTTATATAACAGTTACCGTGTGTACGATTAAACTAGTTAGTAATGTAGCAAGGTATCTTTGCCGTGTGTGCTAATTATTTTGTATTTATTGCTATATTGCCTGGTCATTTACTGCAAGTTCTCCCCTGTGGTATTTAGTATGAATCACGCGTATGTGTCCTTATGTTAGTCCCTTCTGTGTTAACCAGTCTTCGTTAGTTTGCAGGTTTATTTGGGCGCACTTATCGGTCCTGTTTGGTAATTCAATCTTGGTTTCAGAGCCCACTCTTCTATCTGTCGTCAGCTGGGCTGG
Source organism: Unio pictorum (assembly GCA_030141615.1). Classification (NCBI taxonomy): domain Eukaryota; kingdom Metazoa; phylum Mollusca; class Bivalvia; order Unionida; family Unionidae; genus Unio; species Unio pictorum. The sequence continues at coordinate 64,051 of JARLTB010000198.1, forward strand.
TTTCCTCTCACACCTAGTTTTTGGAGTAACGGTAAAGCTCTATGTGGCTTAAATTAATTAGGAATAGTCTGTTTTAAGCAGTCCTGTGTAAGATCTAGACCGGGTTGCATGCTACAGTAATCTATTTAAAATAATTACGATTTCATTATAACGATTAACTTATCCGTTAAAAGGATCTACTAATCCGCTTGAACAATTATTAATCCATTAAATCGATTAATTAATCTGCTACATCGATTTATTATTTCGTTTTTTATTTTATTTTTTTTAATTTTTTTATTTCAGTATTGTTTATTTTAATCAAGGCACTTTCTCCGTAACCAATTATTAGGAAGTGTGACGTAAACGCTTGAACAATTACTAGCAATCGATTGAATCTGCTACATCGATTTATTATCCCGTTTTCTTTGGTTTCTTTTTTTTAAATCAAGATAATAAGGTAAATCAAATATCACATGTTATATATGCATTACACGTTGATGAAAATCTCGACCAATCTACATAATTGATTGCAAATATGTTTCCTGATATTAGTTATGCAGGTGTTCGACGTTGATATTGCGAAAAAAGAAAATAATCTAATACTTTAGATTGCCTCCATGGCCCTTTCTGACATAGGACCCTCTATATTATACTATATAGGTATAAAATCGTTAAAGCTACATTAAAAATCCAAATCACACACACACCATATACAAATTTGCATGTGTTCCATATGACCTTGAAAGGCAGCAAGCAATTGTTTCAAGGTGACAATCCTTTTGATAGGGCATCATATATAATGCATGTACTTGCTTAAAGCCATGTAGAAAACTGCCTCTTCCAGTAAATGTTTGACCTTAATCTCATACCTGTGTTACCACATGACAACCCTTTGATTGAGCGGCAAGTGATACTTGCCTAGAGGCAGAGGCGTAGCGAGGGGGGGGGGTACATATGTCCCCGGGCGCCAAGGTACAGGGGCGCCAAAATGAGGATTGCAACGTTACATTATAATAAGAAAACAAGGGTAATAAATCTGTCACAAGATCGCTGGGGCGCCAATTTTATAGTTTGTCCCCGGACGCAAAATATCATCGCTACGCCTCTGCCTAGAGGCATTGAACAAAAGGCGGTTTATTTAATCAGGCAGCACAACTGACACATGTTCTAACATTAATATATTTCTCAAACTGTGAAAGCCCAAGCTCAGTCTCCACATAAGCATAAGGAAAAGAATTTAGAGGATATTTGTAACAACTAGACCATATTGATGGACTAGTAAAGTTACCATTTTATGGAGGGGCCCTAAATGGCCAAGTGGTCTAAAGTGCTCTCCCTTACAGATCATTTGTTATCTCTGCCTGCGTGGGTCTGAGTCTCGAATTTGGCCAAAGTAGGTATGTCAGAAAGCTTGCCACTAGCTTCTTGTGGGTCAATGGATCTTACCCGGTTTTCTCGGATTTTTCCTCAACCATTAATACTGGCCGCTATGTATAGCCTATCTAGCTAGAAAATGGTGTTAAACCCTACTACAACATCAATAAAAACCATTTTATGGGATTATGTGAATCAGATCATTCTGAATTATTTTATAATGCTATGTGACTTACAATTAATTTAATGGTTTTATCATATAAATGGATTTGAAAAGGTAATCATTGTGGATTTTAGTGTATTTAATTAGAACAAATTAATGGGCCCCAAGTGACCGAGTGGTCTAAAGCACTGTCCATTATGGATCACTGCCATCTCACCTCTGTCTGCGTGGGTTCGAGTCTAAGATTCGACTAATGTAGTTATGTGAGAAAGCTTGCCAGTAGCTTCTCGTGGGTCAATGGTTCTTTCCAGGGGGTTTCCGGGTTCTTCCTCCACCATTAAAACTGGCCGCCATGTGTAGTCTATATTGTGGTGAAAAATGGTGTTAAACCATAAAAAAAAACAAATAGAACAAATTATAAGTTGCAAATATGTTCCACCCAATAATGCAAGTATATTTTACAGTTTTCTTGCTAATTTTCCTATTTTCCCCTCAATCCATCCATCCATCCATTTGGCTTTTTTATTTGTTCAAGATGTGTGCCTGATTCACTGGCAACCTTTCATACATATCTGACTTGTAAAATACACCCCAGCTTGTACATGTTGACTGCTGAAAAAAAAATACACTTTTGCCTTTCTTGCTAGCATCAACCTACAGCAAAGCAGTTCAGGTTTGTACACATTTAATAGTTTCCCTTTTAACAGATACCTGAGTAACTGGTCACTAAAATCAACAGGTACCAGCAGATTTTAATACATTTTTCATAGTTTTTTGTAGAACATTATTATCGGAATGTTTTCTTTTAAGCATTATATCAGTGTCTTCACAAGTACATCTTTGACGGTGTGAAAAAAGTGAGATATTTTGATTGGATTTTTTGACAGATGTTTGTGTTACTTCAATTTTTTTAGAATGACCCGTATTTGAAGAAAAAAAACACCAAGATATTTCACTTTGTCTATATGACAATAGCCCTGTTACTTCCAATTGATTCAGAATGACATGAACAAAGTTATCTTTGATCTGCTATTTTAATCAAGATAATTTCATTCCCTCTCAAGACTGTCAGGTTTTCAACACACAATGCGGAAACTACATTATTAAATTGGGAGAGTTAGGATGTATTCTTTTATACCAAGACCAACCATTGTGTCGAAAGCAAACCTGTAGATAGCATCTACTACCACACATTCACATTTCATAATTCACATTTCATAATCAAAACTATTCTCAGTGTGATTTCATCTTGCAATATATAATGTGTAACACTCGTTTGCGAAAGCTGAGGGTTCATTACTACCGATGGCATCACATATCAGAGTCATGATAATGTCAGGTGCAATATTGTAACTGGTGCCATTGGGTTCTCCATGCAAAGTTTGTTGGACCTCTGAAATCTTATATTTGGGCTAACCTAGAACTATTCTAAACGATGACTGCACAATATCACAATATCGTTGGAGAATTTATTGAGATCGATGTAGGGTGATGTATACTGGTTTTAGAATTGAACTTGAAAGTCAATGTTATCATTTGTCTGATCTCTTCATTGATTGACTCAGTGTCACATGCACAATGCATAAACATTTTGACCCCATATTGACGAGAACAGTCTTGGAGAGGCCCATCTGGCAGTCTGCCCAAGGGCAGGTAGACCAGACTTTTTAAGTAAATAATGTTATAACGGGAGGGCTGCCATGGGCTCCATGATAAAAGTGCAGATGCAGATTTATGGTCCAGTCTGAGTATGTTTGCACAAAGTTGAAGTATAATATTATTTTTTGATAATATTTTGTTTTGTAATAATGTTTTTACTTACCACATAGAGACTCTACCTCATGTTATGCATTTGTCTTTTTTCAGGATACATCTTTGATAGTACCTGAGCTGAGACATGTTCAGTTTTACAAACTTCCTTAAAGGAGGGGCAGAGCCTGATAGGTGGGTCACTTATGAATACCCCTTTATCAAAAATGTGTGGCCATGTAAAAAAAAATTGTTTTAGTTTGGTCTTTTCTTGAGTCTATGATTATTAGGGGGATCCTGTTTGATGTAGTAATAGCAATGTCATGGTTACCAAATAAAGATATTCTTATTGTTGGAAGTATATATCCAGGTATGGACTGAGAAACTTGGATCTTGCTACTAGACAAAGTGGACAACTATGTCACCAAAAAATGGAAACTTCGCCTTCTTCTGTTAGGGAAGTAACAATTACTTTGCTGTGTGATTGTTTGAGAGGTACATAGAGTGACCGTAGGTTTTTAGATGTTTCCTTGGCTTGGCCAGTTATGTCCAGCATTGTTTTAGCGTGTGGTGAAATGTTGGTATGCATCTTAGCCATCAAACAGCTGGTGTTGATATCAACTGTGCTGACAAGCAAGGTTTTGCACTTACACATGCATGTGTTTTGATAGCTGTTTGATTATTAACACTTTCCACAGAAGTTAGCAATTATTAGTGCCCAATGTTTACAATGTTGGCAATAAAAACATACCAGCCTGTGTTTTGAAACTAAAACAACAGTATAGAAATACATGTAGCAGTTTGTGTTGTAAGAATACAGTTAGTGATCAGAATATTTTAACTGCCTTGTGTATATTAGTTTCTTCATCGAATCATTTTGAAACTGTAAGTGAACCTGGGAACATCACTGTTCAGGAAGTATCACTTTATTTAGATTTTGCTTTTGTAAACCATTCCATATTAAGGAAAATATGCATCTTATAGAAAGCAAGATTTAACTTTTTTTTTATTATAGATTTTGCCTAAAATGGCAGTTTTGTACATCAGAAACAGGACAATGCTGTGCTGTGGAATTCGAGAAGAGCTCTAAAGTCGAACTTGTTTTCTGACTTCCCTCATTTTCGTGAAAATATTAAAACAAATGCAGTGAAGCAAATACTATATAAATGAAGCCTATTATAACTAAAATTACATAGACATGGACGAAAACCTAAAGTTTTTAATCTTGTCATTGTAATGTGTAAATAAACTAGAAAGACAGTGGTTACATTAGGACTGTGTGTGTGTGTGTGTGTGATTAAGATTTTTAATGTAGCTTTAAAAAATATTTAGTCATATCGCTACAATGTCTGCAGTGAGGCAATTGATAGTGATGTCTAGCACTGGGTAATCATGCCGCAGACGTGTAGCATGATATCCCACCAAGTCACTTTATTCTGACACCAGGCAAACCAGTCCTAACACTAACCTCTTAATGCTGACCTCCAAGCGATGCAGCTGTTAATAGCATTTTTGTAAGTCTTTTTGTATGGCTTGGGGGGGTATCGAACTCACGACCTCTCGCTAATGCTGCAGATGCTTTAACCACTAGGCCACCGGAGCAGTGTCATTGGACTGTAAATAAACTTGTTACACTAGGAAAACCACACTTTCTAAACAACTATCCACTCACATATTTGCGGTGTCAATTTGGTTGGAAAGAAGTGTTTAGTCACTGCAGGTATTGTAGCAGTATGTCTGAAAAATTGTTAAAGCTACGTTAAAAATCCTAATCAAATAAATATACAAACATAATTATACATAGCATTATTAAAAGAACGGAAGACAGCCATGTTTATGCCTGTTTCTAAAATTGGTTTAAAATTTAACAAATGGATAATTACAGGTCAATATCTATTCTGCTAACTAGATCTGAACTGTTAAGAAGACATGTCACCAAACATATCCATGGTTACCTTTCAAAGTACTATTTAATTCACTCATCCCAATCTGGACTTAGCACAATACCTGTCAGTCTGTACCAACAAACCTTGAGGGGCCCTGAGTGGTCTAAAGCGCTTTCCGTTACGGATCACTGCCATCTCACCTCTGTCTGCGTGGGTTCGAGTCTAAGATTCGGCTAATGTAGTCATGTGAGAAAGCTTGCCAGTAGCTTCTTGTGGGTCGGTGGTTATTTCCAGGGGTTTTCCAGGTTCTTCCTCCACCATTAATACTGGCCGCCATGTATAGCCTATATTGTGCTGAAAAATGGCATTAAACCATAAAAAAAACATAAAAAAACCCAGCAAACCTTGGTGTTGAATGGCAACTTACTATTGTCAATGGAGAATTCATTGGAACTATATGCCTTGTTTTTAAGATTGCTTCTAACTTCATTTGTAACTGATGATTCATGGGTTTTGGCACCAGTTCCTTTTTTCAGGTAGAGACCACTATATTTGGACTTCCATCACAAAAGGCAGATGTCATTATTGCACTTGTGTTGCTAAAACAAGCTAAAGGACGTACTCATTATTTTTATTTGCCTTGGTAGGGCTTAATTTGTGAGGTGATGGATGTTCTCACATACAGTTGTGTAACTATTAACAAAGAAACATTAAATTCTATAAATTTTGGGGGTTTTCTTCTACATATATTTACTGATATCATTAAATTTCTTTGTATCAGATATTACCCAATGCAGGCAAGCAACAGTCAACTTGACTTGAGTACGTTTGGTGTGGATGAACATGTAAATTGCAGTCACAAGATGGCAGTACGGGCTATGATCAGCGAAACACAGTCAGTAAGTAAAATAATTAATTACATTCAAGCTTAGAAATTTCAGCAAGTTATTCCTTTCCACTGATATTCACAAGAATCGTGAAAATAAATTGAAAAAATGAAACAATCTTTAAAGTGGCACAATATAGTGCTTCATGCATTCCTTTAGGATCCCATGTTTCTTCCATGCTGCCTGGTCAATTGTTGTAGGAAGAGTAAACTTGGATGTTTAATAAGGTGGTGATCAGAGTTTACTGCCAACCCCCAGACACATGTCCATGTCTATGGGGTCCAAGGATGCCATGATTTTCTCCAGAATGGGGATCAATCATGTTCAGATCTTCTGCTGCACCAGCAATCAGTTCTGGTTCAGGAAATTACACAGAAATTGTTCCCAAATCTCAGCCACAATTTGTCAGTTTTCTTTCCACACTCTGGCTGCTTGTCTACACCTCCAGTTATTGGGTTTTCTTTTCATTTCTTGGTCTCCAATAGCTAATATGATGACTGCATATTTTCTTTGACTGGAGACTTAGTGACCCAGAAAAGCAAAAGCAATGCAATAGTTACAGGTAGGTATTACATAATTATATCACATACACACACACACACAACTAGAATTTGGACTTCTTCATTCAAATGACAGCATAGTTGTCTGACAAGGGTGAATTGTCAGGATGATAATTTTTTTTATGCCTGCCATTGGGTGGGGTGTATTATGCTGGGATTTTTTCCATGTATCATATCCATTTTTAGTCTCTGTATAATAACTTGAGTTCTCCACCATCCACCACTACTAGATTTTGTGGATGGATTACATTGTGTTAGGGAAGAGGCCTATAAAATAGTCAATGGACTCGTGAGCATAATGACTGAAAGTAGAATAATTGTTCTGATTCAATAACAACTAATCTACATCACATAACTAGACAAAACTTTGTCGACTGCTTGCACATATCATAATTATAAGCCTAAATATGCAGGTCAAACGTCATGGTAAGTCTTATAAGAACCGTGATTTCTGTACAGTAAATATATTTCAAAAGTCCATATGCCTTGACCAGCATAAGGTCAAGGAAAGTGAGATGCATTGGTCAATGGACTCGAGCAATAGATATGCCATACCATTGGTGTCATGGTGGACTGTTCAGCATGGGGTGGGGATATAATATGCCATTTACTGTACTTTTGTACACTGTGAAAACATGTTCTGAAAAATTATTAATTTTTAGGTTGTTTCCCTTTTCATAACAAGAATTTTCTGCATAATAGCTATTTCTCTTGCTAAGACAAACATACATTAAGACTTTACCACAACCTAAAAACCTAACACACAATAAAATGACACAGATGAGTGTCATAAGTTCAATTCCAGAACATTAAAAGTTTGTAATTGAGGCAAGACCTTGAACTCAAATATCAGTAAACAACTTACTTATAACTCATAAACATGACAAAAGTCAGATATACACAGATACTCTATCCTCAATCATGTGCAGAAGTCAAGCCCTATATATAAATTATATATGCATAACATATATGTTACATGAGTTAAGTAATATAATTAATAAACAACTCATTTTGAACCACAAGAATGGTTTCAAATTGGTGAGAGATAATCAGTCTTCAGATTTTTTCATGGTAGTAATATGTTTTATATTTTAATTTTTAATTGCAGAGGTCTGGTCTCTTTGAGGAAGAACTTCCAGGTAAAACTCTGTTCTCATGTGCTTCTTTTAAAACTAAATGAGCTTAGCTTATCTGACTGTAATTAGCTTGCCTGGCTATAATGCTATGTGAGTTTATGGTATGATCCAGTGTCCTTCGAACATCGTCTAGCATCTGTATTGTAGTGTGCTCCTGTCAACAATTGTTTGCGATTATTCTAGAGTCTACGTTTCACTCAGACTTATGTGTTTATAAATCTTGGATAATGTGTGAAACCCATGCATATTAATGAGTTGATATCGCTTCTGATTAGCTAACTTTGTTACTATTCTGGAGGCCACATTTCATATAGGATTTGGATCAATGTTGGAAAATATGCTTATATCATTAATATTTCAAATTAATTTGATAATGAACAAGATCTACATGTATTGATGAGGTGACTTTGCATCAGATATTGTACAGAAGGCATCATTTGTGATCCAACTTGAAATACAGGTTTATGTCTTTAGGATCTTAGATGGGTTAATTATGGTTCATATGTGGTGATATCAATGCATTCATCATGCATATGATTGGCTGAGCTTTTTACCATATGACTGTATATTTGACCTGATTTTGATCAGACTTGGAATTTATGTTTACGTATGAAACTTGTTTATAAGATGTATCAACAAAACGTAAACACTTGCCAAAGCACATTTTAGGGTTGAATAAACCTATAGGTTATAAAAGATTACTTCTGAAAATAATTTAGGATGTCTCATGACTTAAAGTGTCCAAAGATTTACAGTACATTTACTCCATGAAAGTTCCTCCCATTTTTCTACCCCCTTAAGCCTGTAGATATGTGTACACATATTGTTTTGATGTTTGACATTACTAAATTTACCAACTATTGTTTTCTTTACAAGGGTATTAGGGACCCCGAGTGGTGTAAAGCGCTTTCCGTTACGGATCACTGCCATCTCACCTCTGTCAGCGTGGGTTCGAGTCTAAGATTTGGCTAATGTAATTGTGTGAGAAAGCTTGCCAGTAGCTTCTCGTGGGTCAGTGGTTCTTTCCGGGGGTTTTCCTGGGTTCTTCCTTCACCAATAATACTGGCTGCCATGTATAGCCTATATAGTGCTGAAAAATGTCGTTAAACCATAAAAAACAAAAACAAACAAACAAACAAGTGTATTAATTGCTGGGAACAAGATGGACAAATTATTTTTAGGTTTTAGTTTTTGATCATTTTCTGTATGTTTAACTTTAATAAAAAGTTACCTTTTCTCAAATTGCATGCCATCATTTTTGAGACCTAACAACATTTCTTAAACTCAATCAAAAAAAATAGTGTCTGGAAATATGGCAAGTATGTTATAAAGTGTATTTGCATTCAATGGACTGACTTTTTTTACCACACTTTTGAAATTGTTTTTGATCAAATTTGGTAGATAAGTATTAAATTATCAAGATGTCAATTTGGTATGATTATAAGCAAGATTTTATGAATAAAAATAACATTATCTCACATTCAATTAACTGATCATGCTTTATTTCTTGTCAGATTTCATTTGTTTTGTGTTATCAAGATTTTGCAAGAGTTTATTTGCCAGTGAATTGTCTTCGTATGTATAATGTAATTTTATATCTGCTTGAGTTAGTTACCACCCAAAATTCCTGTTGGATTGTTTTAAGAATTGGTAAATAAGATTAATCTCATGATTACCTTAAACAGGTGATATAACGAGATCTTGTATCTAATTGGTTGTCCTTATAAAGCCTTTCTATATCTGGAGCCTATAGTTCATCCAGATTGAATTCAACTTCATCAAAATATTTTTGTATCCTCAAGATCTTCGACGAGTGCAGGTTATAATTTCATCTATACATTACCATTTCATTCAGGAATAAGTTACAGTTGTATGTTTATTTCATTCCACCATTTCGAGAATGTGTACATTTAACTGTGTAATGGATCAAATCACAGATACATGTATATTGTGCACAACTGACTCAGTTGATAAACCCAGGTCTATAATCAGCAGAATTTATCAGAATCGACACACAAAAAACCAAGTCCATTCATTTCAGAACAACTGAAAAAACTGCAGTAATAAACTTTCATTCACAATATGACTCTAAGCTTCAGTTTTAAGTAGACAAAAACAACAACTCGTTTTGAAAGTGATGTTTTTTTGTACTATTTTACTTTAAGTTGCATTTTTTTCTCCATGAATTTAGTACTTCACTTATAGAATGGTGCATATCTGATAGTTATGTGATAGCCCTTGCCCTCTGTATGTTTTTCTATGCTATTTTTTATAAAGCCCAGTCTGAACTATACCATTAATGAAAATTCACAAATATTTCTCCTAAATAACTGTTTAACTGATCAGAATGGTATTTTCAAAACTGTGTCTCATGTTTGTTTTTTGGGCATTGCCAATTTCATGTTTCAAATAGATTAAACATGTTTAGTTCATCCACAAACAAATCTAATTTAAAAAATGGCACCTATAGTGTACATGATTAGTTTACAGAGTAGTTCCTATAATACACTATACATGTACTACTTTTAGGCACATGTGTCGTACACATGCCTGCAATATCAAGGTGTTCACGATTGTAGAATACTGCACATTTCTGACAGTGTAAAGTTAACAGAAAATTAAAGGAGTATACAGTTTGAGATAATATTTTGGAGATTATTTGAGGTTATATTCTTACAATATTACATAAATCTGCTTAATGAAGTGTTCAGCTAGTAAGTTATCAAAGCCAGGTGAGTGGTACAAGTCCATCTTGGGCTTCTGTAATTGCAATTATTATGTTCATATTTTTGTACAGACATTATTGCCATTGAATTAGATTTTTATGTTTGCTGGCAAATATGGTAAAATAATGTATATCCTTCACTTTTAAAAGAAGATGATGTTCTGATTCATCTTTGTCACTTATACTTACTATTTGTACAACAGTTTATGAAAGATGTTAATTAGTGTACATACTAAATACATGCATGACATTGTATTCTATGCCACATATGCACCTATCTTCATTTACTACAAATGTGACAGTTTGGTGATTTTTTTATTTTGCCTCGATATATTAGAAGTTAAAATTTTCAGTTATTGCAAACTGAGCAACTAATGAATCATTTCATTTCAGTTGTTGATTTGGAAGCGGACAGGAGGGGAGGAAAGGTTTGTAAACATTTAGCTTTCAATTGTCTTATAAAAAGGTAAAGCCAAGAAAAGATACTGACAAATATACAGTGGATCTTATCCCATGTGAATAGGTATCCTTTATATAGATGCTATAAATATCCTTTATAAAAAGGTTTATTTGATTCTATTATTTGTTTGTGTCAGTAGATCTGTATAATTATGTTTAAAAAAGAAAGAAAGACTATGGGTAAAGAAAATAAGTATACCGGTAGTTCAGATAATGAATAAATAAAAAATGAAAAAATAAAAGTTTTTTCATCTAGTTGTTTTCTAGGAAAGTAAGTACAACTTTATGTTCATAGGTGTTGATTTTACCAGTTTCTACACAGTGAGCAATGGAACAAAACCATTTGTTAGGACGAGTGTTCCATGGACTACTTTCTTTTTTATTCTGCACTATGTAGACTAATTAATAATGCAAGAATTTGTTTTTACCCTGTCATAATATCTGTTAACAGATGCCAAAACAGTATACTTCTGAGTTTTCATTCCAAGCAAATCCCTGGCTAGGTCAGTAAATTAGCCATGTTATTTGTGTCATACATGCTGGTCTCAAGTAGTGGAATTAGTCATGAATCATCACACAGCAAGCACATGCAGAACTACACTCCTTGATTAGTCAAGAAAAAGTTACTTTATTTTTTTGCCCAAAACAAAATGAAGTCAAGGAGTTCAGAGTGATGTTTTGCTCGACTTCACCTGGTTGAATGAGGCCAATAATTTTATCCCAGATTTTAAACCTTTCATAGTTATTGTAGTAATTATGATAGGAAATTTCAACTTTAACCGCTTTTTCCTCAATTTTCTAATATGTATTACCACTAGAAGCTAATCTCAAAGTCAATGTGATGAAATGATATAAAGTACAAAATCACTATACAGTGTGACCCTGCCATAACTAAACTAAATGATGTTTGAGAAGCAGCTGAAAATAACTTGATTAGAGTTAACAGAATCAGTTCTGGCAACTTTCTACTAAATACAGCTGTCATTACTGAAAATAGAAATTCCTACTTAAACCCATTCAGTAGAGAGAGATAAATTTGATTGTAATAAGTGAAAATGTCTGCTATTAGTTATGACCCTTGTTACGAAAAGTCTGAAAATATTTAATAACTTCTTTAAAATATGCTATTTTGGCTCATAAATTTGAGAATATTCTGAAAAAAATGATGACCAATGCATAAGAATGGTTTAAGATTACTTTCCTTATTTTGCTATTTATAGCTACTGTATTGGACCTTTATTTAAGACAGGTTTCTTCAGATGTGAAATAGTCTGTACTTTGAAAGAAATTGACACCAGATGTTAAATGAAATGTTTTTTGGTGTGAGTTGTGTATGTTATATGATTCATAATGTTTGAGCAGATGGATCTGTTCAAACTTAAAAACATGTCAGATCAGAAAAAAGGACATATCAACACTGCTTTAAAAACTATAAATTTGATGAGAATTTAATGTATTATAGTGCTCTGAGCACCTGTATATGGTCATTGCAGAATTCCAATTTACGATCATTCAGCAAAAATTATACATGTAGAGTGCTGAATATAAATAATTTTTCAGTATATTTTGTGTTTGTATTCTAATTCATATTGATTTTACTCTTTAAGACACGAGTTTTGACTTGCTGCAGTCATAACAATATATCTTATTCATATTTGCATTGTAATTCTGGCATGTAATATATAGATTACACTTTTAATTAAGCTCTTTTGCCACCTACAGTAGTGATAATTACCCTTATGACTCGTGTGGTTGGCACGTAAGTGATAGTAGAAATTCAAGCTCCAAATTTTGTGATCTTTATGCCTAGTCTGTCAGTACATGGTTTCATATTGCAGCAGTCAGTGAAGAAGGTTTTAAGTGTATTTTCTTCCTAACAAACATTGATTGAGATTGGCAAAACTAAAGTTACTACATGTATTTACATGTATATGTGTTATTTACATGCAAAGTTTAGATCTTTTAGGACAAATCACAACATAAAAATAAAATATTATGCTTTAAACTGACAAATCTGTTTTCCATTTGCAGCCTAACGGCTTTTTTGCTGCTTATGTAGTTGATCTCCAGACCATTGTGGAAGTGAGTATAATTTCTCCATTACCCCCCAGTGTATCCAATTGTTCCTGTTCCATATTGAAGTTAATCGATATAGCTGGGAAAAGTTTCATAGTATACATAGAGAAACATTTTGGTAAAAACAACTGTACAAGAATAGTCTTTTAATTAATGCATTAATGTATAGCAAACACTTCTTCATCAGTACTTTAGTAACCTTTTCAATGCACTTTGGGGTAAACACTATAATTTTGCAAACTTAGTTCAAAGTTTTGGTACATGCCACAGATTTTAAGAACTTGCTTTAGATATATCAATAGCAGAATAAATACATTAATTACTGTAACCAATTGTTGGTTGAATTTATGTACTCATTTGTCACCCTGTCAAATTTGTTATGTCACATGTTGAGGAAACCAGATAAATGACTTTAAGGACACATGTATCAATGATCATTTCATTACACTGAGCACCCAGCAATGCCAAAAATACATTTAATATCATTCATTTAAAACTAAATTGGTGAATGTGTATTGGATAAGCAGGAAATATCTGGCAGGGGCACTTAGAGAAAAAAAACAATTCAAGCACTGTGTATTTCTCAGTGGAAATAAATCCATCCACACATTTGATGGATCTAGTACAGTGATTATCTTACTATCCACATTGTACCTCCGATTTGATTGATTATGTTATATTGCCCTAGTCACAGCAATATAATTATGCAATAGTGGCCTCAGTTACATCATTTCGAACTTACAAGTCTACTGAAGTACGATAGACTTAAGTGAAATTCCCTTTTAAACTATATAAAACACTTTTTTGGTGAAGTATCCCTTGAAAATATTTGGATGCTTCTCAAAATATGAAAACTAATTTTACAGTGTTTTTAATAACCAAGGTAACGAGGCACTTGTGCTTGAAATTCTAGGAGTAATATGCCCATGCATTGCATAATTGTGAAATATCACTGTTTCTTGGTCAATAATAAAGTTAATGCAGTAAAACCTGTTATGAGAGACCACCCTTTCTGCCAATAAAGTGTGGTCTCTCAAGACAGGTGGTCTCTCAAAGCAGATTTGTAAAAAAAAAAAAAAAAAAAACTTTCCAAGATCCAGTTTTAGAAGAATTTCAAGAAAAATAACCACAATCACTCTACATATATTCTATTCTTTAGTAATAGTTCTTGTATGCATTCATTTAAAAACAAAATTATATAGCAATAAAGATGTGCTTCTATCATTAAACATGAAATCACATTTACATTTGTAGATCACATATTTTAGCATATGAAATCATATCCTTTATAGTAACCTAAATTTGTTTTACCGATGTTTAAACCTCGTTTTGTGAGTGGTCTGCTCTTTTTCACTTATTTCAGTTACAATAAATATTTTTTCCAGCATTAAAATTTGTTTCTTTTTAGTTGGAGGTTCATCCATTGTTATTAAGGTTCTAGGTGTTATTATTAGTGCTTAGTTGTAATATCAAACATAAAGACAGTTATGACTGGACTGTGGGAAAAAATGACAAATCTATACATGTGCATTGCATACTTAACAATTAATGAAATAAAAAGAAACAATTATATCTTCCAAAAACAGAACAATTTACTCAGAGATGATAGCCAGTGGCTTCATTCAAAGATGACATACAGGGATTAACTCTATAAGCAATATGTATAACCCAGTTATATCAACTTGAATAGATGAATTTTGTGATTGGGATGTAATCACCTAATTTTGGGAGGTGGGGGGGTAGGGAACAACAAACACCGCAAGTCTTGAACAGTATCAGTTGAATCCCCAAATGATTCTCTCTTGCTGGTTTAATAGATTATGACTTTAACTCCCCCAACCACCCCAGCAATATTGATTAACTCGGAAGACAATTAATATATGCAACAACTACATCAGCTTAAGCAGTACAATGTAATTCATGACATGTACATTAGCCTAGTTTACAGACTAAAGCATCTATCACCAGTAGCAACAATATCTTTTATGTGATTCTTCTTCTGATTGTTTTTCATTGCTAATCGCGCAGTTGTTGTAACAATTGATTACATATATGTCAGTGGTGTCTGTCTAGTCTCACGATATGATAGGATGCTCGGTTCTATGATAAAGTCGGGAAGCAGGCTAAGTGTGGGAATAATTAGTCTGGTTCCCTGCTTTTTATGCCCCCTGCATTGCTCACCCCTATAGTGGAGAACAACACAGGGAGCATATGAAGCAGGGAACCAGACTAGGGAATACTTTAGTCTGGTTTATGATAAAAACTATAAAACACTATAAGCAAAGCTAATAAAAAGTCAAATATCGGTAACCAGCCTATTTGTTTTAGAATAAAATTTTTAGAACAGTATGAGCTGTCCTTTTTACAGGGATTAAATAAAGGTCAGTGGAGTTTATCCTCGTTTTGTTGTGATGCAGACGTTCTTAGTGTCAAAATGCGTAGTTTGAAAAGATATTAAGGTTGTTGGTTGTGTTAAGCAGGTGTTGCTCATAGCAGAGAGTTTACATAACAAAATCGGTCCATTAATTGCAATTATGGTAAAAAAATGACAGATGGCTGATCATAGCAAAGTTAACACATAGCAGGTTTTACAGTATAGTTACACATAATGTACAGTAAACAATATGGTAATAGGTAGGGCATAACCGACTTTTGATCCGAAAATCGGATTCCACCGGATAGTATGAACTTCCGATTAATCGGAGTCGGACAAGGCAGGAACGACCGATTCGGATAATAAAAATAATAAAGTTGAATTTCTATAGCACCGTGTCTAACACTGCGTGTCATTCGATAGTGCGTTAATAAAGTTAAATAAGAAGTCAGAAAAGTCCAATATGGTCAACACAACCACGCTTTGAGACAATCTATTTGAACCGACGGGTGAAAACCGGAAATGAAGCCGGATATGGTAAAGTACTAAGTAACATGCTAGACATGGCAAACCAGATACCAGAAACCCGGAAACGGAAGATGAAATTTTTTAGAAAAAAATACGGATTTAGCATTTCCAATTAATCGTATCGTATCCGGAATCGGAAAAATTTCATGCCCAAAATCCGGAATCGGAAATAGGTAGAAAAATGCTAATCGGTTATGCCCTAGTAATAGGAATACATGCATATTATTAAGAATGAAATATGATGTCATATTTCAGCTCTTTCATTGTAAACTTATAATATATATTGGTTTGGCATTTGTACATTATCACTATTTGCTCATTATAATTAATCATAAAATTTGTCTTCATTTTGTACTGAGATTTGTATGACTCTATATTCTTACACTTAGTAACAGAGATAGCAAATTCTACAAGTTTCGTAAAACTCAATAAATACATAGCTGCCAACCTTCACAATTTTGGTGTGAATTTCACGACCTTTTCAGCGATTCACAAATTAATGCCGCATGCAGAAATATTTATGAATTTCTCCTTCAAATACATTCTCCAATCACATTAACATTGTGGAATATAAGCCTGCTACCTCTTGAATCCAGCCCTACTAAAAGACAAATAATCGTCTTTTCTGTCTATCTCCTATAGACAAAGGGCAATAACTCTTACCCCTTACCTCCTCTTGCCAAGGATGATGGAATTGCGTCCTCTATGTCACCTGGTATGCTCTATCCAGAGATGCTAGGTGTCGCTAGTTTTTAAGCTTCGCTTGTACTGTTCACAATGTACAATTACACCTCCATATAATCCAAGCCATCTTAGTGTAAAATCGGACCATCCGAAGTTAAATTTGGAATTATTGTGTTGGACAATCATTCTTCAACAGGTTGTATACATTATTTTACAATTTTTTCAAATTTTGAGTGACTTTGTCACTTTTTACGGACATCGTCTATTGACGACCACGTTACAACACGCTAATGCGGTACTGAGATGAATGGAGATGAAATAAATTTACTGTTGGATTGAGCACACAAAAAATTGACAATTCAGCTGCACAGGGATGCCTGAGCAGCTGCATGCATGCGAGCAGATTAGAGGGAACATTGACCAGAACACGACTCGGCACACAGTGAGTGTGACAAAACTCTTGCAAATCAGCCGTACATAGATCCAATCATGGAACGGACTGAGTTTAACTTCAAGGCCACAGTGGAAGAAATATATAGGGTGATGGCAACTTCAGAATGCCCACCACCTCCTACCGCCATTCAAGACTACAAAGTTAAGGCGTCTGTAGATCTTGAATGGGAGGAAGAGACGATGTCCTTCCTGCTCCTTCCCCAGTCGGCAAAATTCAGAATGTCAGGTACCAGCGATGTTCTAGTGTAGCTGGTACAAAACTCAATCAGGCGCCTTCAGTACTGATCTCCAATGCCACGTCAAAGCTAGTCCGAAACGTAGTCGCTACATCTTCACTTTTAGACTTAGCTTCACTAGCCATTTTCCGACTCCCAGGAAAATCCGGCATTGACCATGTTTGGGAAGCGACGGCCCGAATTGCTGGAGTTATTAACAGGGCAGCTCACCATTCCATGGCCAATGCATTGACTGCTTCTGCCAACTTAGACCTGATACGACGTGACACATGTCTGCGGTCCACGTCGTTCAAGCCCCATCCTGCTCTGGCTTTGCGGATGTCTCCGTTTAAGTCACCTTTTCTCTTTGGGGGGAAAAAAATTAAAGAACTTCGGAGGCAGGCAGCTCAGGAACTGCCCCTCCAACTCGCCGGCTAACCTTCGCAGGCGTTTCAAAACAATCATCCCCTGCCACAGCGGATGGATGATAGGCGGACCAGGGAAAAGGGATCCTTAAAATCAAATGTGCAGTATAGGTCCCAACCCAATGCTGAGAGACAACAGCCTAATCAATCTTGGAGGCAATCATACAGAGGCGGCAAGAACCCAAGTTTCTCCACCTTCAAGCCTCCTAACCATCTTGCAAATGTCTTCACCACCAAACAAAAATATAGTCTTATTTTTCTCTGACCCACGTTACCCCATTTTTACTTTGGAAATTTGTTTAATGTCCGTATCATGCAACAAAATGACCTCATTGACATGTAGATTGCAAGATTTGTATAGTCATGTGACTCTGACTGAAAATAGCCAGGTCCAGGTGAAATTTCTGCAGCGACGTACATTTGTCTCTATCAACAGTATATCGACATGAAGAATGCTTTGTTCATGATTTTTGAGAAAGTAAATCATATTCCTATTCCGAAGTTAAATTTGTAATTATTGTGTTGTGTTGGACAATCATTCTTCAACAGGATGTATACATTATTTTACAATTTTTTCAAATTTTGAGTGACTTTGTCGCCTTTTACGGACTTCGTCTATTGACATCCACGTTACAGCACGCTAATGCGGTACTGAGATGAACAGAGATGAATAAAATTTACTGTTGGATTGAGCAAAAAGAAATTGACAATTCAGCTGCACAGGGATGCCTAAGCAGATGCATGCACGCGAGCAGCTTAGAGGGAACGTTGACCAGAACACGACTCGGCACACAGTGAGTGTGACAAAACTCTTGCAAATCAGCCGTACACAGATACAATCATGGAATGGGCTGAGTTTAGCTTGGCAACTTCAGAATGCCCACCACCTCCTACCGCCATTTAAGACTACAAAGTTAAGGCATCTGTAGATCTTGAATGGGAGGAAGAGACGATGTCCTTCCTGCTCCTTCCCCAGTCGGCAAAATTCAGAAAGCCAAGTACCAGCGACGTTCTAGAGTAGCTGGTACAAAACTCAATCAGGCGCCTTCAGTACTGATCTCCAATGCCACGTCAAAGCTAGTCCGAAACATATTCACTACGTCTTCACTGTTAGACTTAGCTTCACTAGCCATTTTCTGACTCCCAGGAAAATCCGGCAATGACCATGCTTGGGAAGCGACGGCCCGGATTGTTAGAGTTATTAACAGGGCAGCTCACCATTCCATTGCCAATGCGTTGACTGCTTCTGCCAACTTAGACCTGATACGACGTGACGCATGTCTGTGGTCCACGTCGCTCAAGCCCCATCCTACTCTGGCTTTACGGATGTCTGTTTGGTTCACCTTTTCTCTTTGGGGGAAAAAATTTAAGAAGTTCGGAGGCAGGCAGCTCAGGAACTGCCCCTCCAACTTGCCATCCAACCTTCTCATGCATTTCGAAACAATCATCCCCTGCCACAGCAGAGGGATGATAGGCGGACCAGGGAAAAGGGATCCTTAAAATCAAATGTGCAGTATAGGTCCCAACCCAATGCTGGGAGACAACAGCCTAATCAATCTTGGAGGCAATCATACAGAGGCGGCAAGAACCCAAGTTTCTCCACCTTCAAGCCTCCTAACCATCTTGCAAATGTCTTCACCACCAAGAAAAAATATAGTCTTATTTTTCTCTGACCCATGTTACCCCATTTTTACTTGGGAAAAATGTCTGTATCATGCAACAATATGACCTCATTGACATGTAGATTGCAAGATTTGTATAGTCATGTGACTCTGGCTTTCAGCAGCGACGTACTTTCGTCTCTATCAGCAGTATATAGACATGAAGAATGCTTTGTTCATGATTTTTGAGAAAGTAAATCATATTCCTATCGATTTCATGCAAATGTATCTCGATGAAAGGTCATTAAAGTTTGCAGGGCCAGCTAGTAAGAGTCTACCTTATTCCGACACTAATTGTGTCAGCAAATTCAAGCTTTTCGATAGGGAATGGACTCTGAACCTACATTCCAACATAAATGTCCAAATATAAAATTGGTGTGGCAAGTGTCAGAGGAAACCCAGAATAGGAAAAAGAAATATATTGCACAAAAAGTTTAGTTTGGAATATACCAAACATTTGCCGTGCATTCAGCCGTCAAACACCGATATACATCATGCTCTTTGCATGCAGTGTGCCATAAATGTTGGCATTGGGTTTGATGACAGAGATGATGTGAGGAAGAACATTGGTAGCAAAAGGCACATAAAGGTTGGGAAAATTAAGAACTCGCAGCAGATTTCATCTCTGGAATATTTTAAGCCATCGAAGGAAGAACTGTAAGGTACCATTGCTGCAGCATTGTTTGTGAGTTTTCTTGTTGAACATAATGTACCTCTACCAGCTGGAGAACAAGCTAAACATTTGTTCAGATATTCTCGTACTTGCGGATCACTTCACGAATTCATGTCAAAATTCACTAATTTGTATCACCATTTTAACTAATTGCAAGCCTGGAGGGTTGGTAGCTATGTAAATAAATAATTTCCCTAGAATACAAGGAGAAAATTTTAAAAGGAACTTGCATTATTATGATTTCAATTGGGAGTCGAACCCACAACCTCTGAATCCGTGGCAGATGCTCTAACCACTAGGCAACCAGAGCGATCCAGGTCAGGTTAATTGTGGCAAAAAGATTGCAGAGCAACTTTTGTTTTAAAGTCAATTTTTTTACCAAACTTTGTAGTTGGATTGTACTTATGGTAAGAAATCTATAGATTATAAGGTATAAAGGTCAGAGGTCATGGCCATTGTAAGACTTTTAAGAAAGTATTGCTTTTTGCACATTATATTTAGCTCATACAGTAGAACCTAAAACTATTGAGAATTATACATGGGAATAATCGTATCAATTTTTTCAATCAGAAACATTCATTTATTTTGCAAAAATTTACTTTTAATTTCAGGCATTTTACTCTGCTGCCCTACAGTTGCTTCAAGACATGCATCAGATTAGCAAACAGCAGATTGAAAGGATAGAAAATTTGGATAGGTATGGTGTGCATATGGCTCCTACAAACAGCTTACATTTTCCTTCTCTCACAGCCTTTTATTAGACTTAGAGATGGAAGGTGAGTTGCTAATGTAGGCAGGGGTTTGGGAAACCACTTCCAATGGGAATATATGGGGTTCAGAGGGCAAAGGCCCCCAGCCAAAACAATGATTTTAAGGTTTTCAGAAACCTCTGGATATTTAACTGATTGATTTTGTTTGAGAATTTCATTAAACTATATCATAAAGCAGACGTTTTTTATTATTTCATAAAGCAGAAGTTTTTTCATTATTTAATATATCTTGCATCTATTTATTTTTTTAAATTATATAATTGTCATTTATTTATTTATTTTTACTGTTGCTGTCAACAATTCTGAAGTGTTTGTACCCTCAACAATCTACATCAGACTTGTTTTAATAATGTGAGAATCCCTACACAAGCCATTTAGCAGAACAGTAATTAACCAATGTTTTGAACTAAACCAGAAAAAAAAACATACATTTCATTGTGTATGGATAAATGGCACTTTATTCAATAATAAACACAATAATCATCAGAGTCACTGTCACTGCTGGAGGGACCCCAAGTGGTCTAAAGCGCTGTCCGTTACTGATCACTGCTGTCTCACCTCTGTCTGCATGGGTTCAAGTCTAAGATTTGGCTAATGTAGTTATATGAGAAAGCTTGCCAGTAGCTTCCCGTGGGTCGGTGGTTCTTTCCGGGGATTTTCCGGGTTCTTTCTCCACCAATAATACTGGCCATCATGTATAGCCGATCGTGTGCTGAAAAATGGCATTAAACCCTAAAAAACAAACAAACAAAAACACTGTCACTGCAGTCAGAGTACTCTCCCACTAGTTCCTGATGGTGGAAGCAGCCATCAATCTACATTGCTTTCACTGCAGCCTTTGCCTCATCCCTTATTCTCTTTTGGATGTCTGCATCATCCCTCTCTGCTGTTTGGCAACTGGCATCAGAGAGTGAGGCTAGTTACAATTATTTTCAAATGTTGAAATTTAGGTAATCCATGTCCATTTATTTATAACTGGGTGGTGGTGTCATGAATAGTTAACTTTTTGACGAAAAATGTTCGTAATTTCTTTTTCAAAGCCATTTCAATGTTCATTGTTGTGATGAATTAAATGCATTTTCATGCAGACTCTGCCTTCAAGACCCAGAAGAGGAGAATGAAGACCAGTGTAGATATATTAAACTACTGCGTAATTTTTCATGTTAAAAAAGCAGATTTTTGTCTTATAGTGACTGGTTTTTAAGTAAAAGTAGTCTTTTTTTTCTTAAAGTGACTGGTTTTTAAGTAAAATTTGCGTTTGTTTTGTTTTTACTATATGAAAAGGGTACCGATACTGATATGATATCTGGTTTTACCATATGAAATGGTACTAATTTGATATCTGTTTTTTTTAACCTTGTGAATATGGTATCGATATGATATCTGGTTTTTACTACAGTAGTCCCCCTCTTATACGGCCACCCCTGCTGCACTGGCAAAGTGGCCTTATAAGGCATGTGGCCATTCCAGAGGGGGGCTAAATTTATTATGAGAAGTACATGTATATATAATGTACGTAGTAAGAAAGCTACATACTTCAAAACATTAAATATCTTCGTCTAAATGAAACATTAATCAATAAAAGTTTAAAAGGTTGTTTTTTTTTTTTGTTAGAATAACAAATTTATTTCAACTGAATATACGTTACTATTTTTTTCTTTCTTGTCCATAAGTTTGATATGCAAGTGGATATTGTTGTCATGCACATTGCAGATGGATTCAAAAATGTCATTTACATCTTGGTACATACATAATTATCTTTCCATTTGCTCCATTTTCTCACTGCTTCTGAATAACCTTCTTATCGGTTATGACTTTGTTTATTCAAATTATTTCAACATAAACTTGTTTTTTCGAGTCTTTACATAAAATTGTTCAGCAAGTCACCTCCTCCTCCCCCCCCCCCCCCAATGTCGTCATGTAGAATAACTGACTTTCTTCTAAAATAATGTATCTGTTAACATGATGACATTTCAATGTTTGGTAATGATTTATTCGGTAATTGATGACTTTATGCGATTTAATTATGCAAACAAAACTTGTGTTGAGTGTACGAAATACAGTCTTTGTAAAGGAAGCCATATGTGTTGTCACGTGATTTTTCCGGTCTTTGTCTGGTACCCTGTTGATTTTTTTAAGGATCTCTGTGTGTGCCAATGTACAAAATCTATTTTTAGCATATGCTGACCCTGTTATGATTATAACAATTACGTCTGGTTATAATCATCATAGAGAAGAACTTGACATAGTCATAGGTGTTAAACCCAAACTCTATCATAACATTATTGAGCCCATTTCCTGTAAACATCGACTTTTATAGATAATGATATACTATAAATCCTTTAGTCGACACTTTTAATGGCGACTTAACACTCGGATAGATGTATCTACGATAGAGATAGTCAAAACTGCTTACCTTATGTCAAGATTTGAATTAATTATTGGTTGAAGAAACAAAAGTAGCCGTTCATGAGGGGGATATTTTACATTTTTTGTACTAAAAGGCTGGCCGCTGGTCGCGTTAGAATGGTGGCTGCTCTTGAGGGGTACTTTTGAATACAAACTCGTCAGTGCCAAGGAATTCTGGCCATAAGAACCGGGTGGCCGCTGTTCAGGGGGGCCGTTCAAGAAAAGGACTACTGTATATGAAAATGGTATCGATATTACATCTGGTTTTTACTATATGAAAATGGTACTGATATGATATCTGGTTTTTACTATATGAAAATGGTATCAATATGATATCTGGTTTTTACTATATGAAAATGGTATTGATATGATATCTGGTTGTTACCATATGAAAATGGTATCGATATGATAACTGGTTTTTACCATATGAAAATAGTACCAATCATATATCAGCTATGGTCACCATAATGGTGACTGTCTTACAGATATTATTACTGAGGGATATCTGATATTTTCACATTCCACAGTCAAAGACAAATGATCTTGGATAAATGGAAATTCATTTTGATCGGTAGGAAATATCTCCTTTGTAGGACTAACCTGTTAATTTAAAAAACATGTACATTATTGTGCTGTACTCCTCAATATTTTTTGTGAATAGAAAGCTACATCTTAATGCAATTTGCAGGCAAAACACAACATCTCATGGAGCCCCAGTGCCAGAGGGAATCAGTTTGCCCAACCCTGCATCTCTCCCCATAAATAAAACCAAGGCATATCCAGAAGCCTTTACAGATCCTCAGGAACAGAAAAATGGTGAGTACCTATCTTACTGAAAACTTGGAAGAAGATACATCTAGACACAGTTATCAAAATGCAGCCAAAAATGCATGATGCCCCAATGCTATAAACTGCCACACTGCATGCATAATAATAATAATAATATTGAAAACTTTGTATAGCGCCTAATCTTTAGAAGCTCTAAGCGCTTTACAACTCTATCATAACATTATTGAGATCATTTCCTGTAAACATCGACTTTTATAGATAATGATATACTATAAATCCTTTAGTCGACACTTTTAACAACATCTATAATGATATGAATACCAAAAAAAACAAAAACAACATGAAATTAGAAAACATTTGTAAAAATGCTGAAAATATTTAAGGTAGGAAACATTATTAGGTTTTTAAGTTTGTTCTTGCAGTCAATAAAGGTGAGTTTTAAGAGCACACTTGAAAGGGATCACTATCTCTGTGTCTAAGTTCAATGGGCAATTGGTTCCACATTGCTGGGCCCTGTTATGCAAAGTGATATGACTCAAAAATTGTTAAAGCTAATGTTAAAAGTCCAAATCACACACACACACACACATCCTCTACTGACCAAGGGTTCAGTTTTCTTGCTCCTTAACTGCAACAATGATAAAGGGTAATTCAGGCTTCAACTCAAACACAGACCTCTGATATGTTGTCCTATCATTGTTCCTCATGTTGAAATCATGGTTCTCATGAACCAAAGTAGACAAAAGACAGATAAGTAGCTATTACTTATGCCAAAGTTTCTCTACATGACTTCCTCCATCTTTCCATAGATACCAGTAGGAGAAATGCTTCAGTTCTTTGGGACAAGATTTGTTATGATGATCATTGGACCTGAACTTTGTTATGGTTCATGTCTGAGCCATCCCCAGATCAGCAACATCATTTTACCTTGATGACATTCTGCATAAAATACGAGTTATCTATTAGAACATGATTTGATAACCAATTGTCACACTGCTTACAAATCTGGGTTTCTTTTCAAGAAGGAAAAATCCAACTATTGCCATGTCAATACAGTTGAACCCCGCTATAACGCGATGATCGGGGTCCATAAAATCGGATCGCGTTAAAAGCGGGGTCGCGTTAATGCAGGGTTTTACAATATTTAACTTTTTTCTGAGAACATATACGTGTATACATGTACAATGATCAAAAGTTGGCTTATCATCAGATGAATATTAACTGGAATGCATTAATTAAGATATATTCAAAATAATCGATGGCTAATATATTTATAGGTTATTACTGTGCATTAAAAACATTTACTAATTTTTATTTGTTTGAACGATAATACAGATTGACCGATAATACCAGACTATCGCTATATCATGAAAAGCGTATCAACACCGTATGCTACCGTGCCGTCGTGGCATGCAGTTCATCCATAATGGATGTAATTTCATTGAAAATCGTACAGATTTAAAATATTCAATAATTTTGTAATAGTCTGAATTCGTCGTGTAAAATATAGGATGAACAAAATATTGAAACCATTTACTTGCCGTCTGATATCGTATGGTCATTGCATGCAGCTATTCCCGGGTCTACATATGGTGTCTGTACAAATTTCATACCGCTAAAATTTTATCATATGCGACAACTGCAAGAATAATTAACAATCAACGCATGATTTCAGCGTGCAAATAACTTTTATTTCAGATTTTGTGAACATCAAAAGAAACGTGTGAAAACTGCTAAATTAATCGTTGCGCAAAGTGCAAAGTCAGTGTGGTTCGAAATTTAAATTTCGTCATTTCTTGAAAAATATATCCAATGATGTTTGCTTCTTTGCCGCAAACTGTTGGGTTCTAGCAAAGTCAAGAATGTTTTAATTTACAGATAATAAAGTGGATATTATTTACTTTCAACTGTTTGTTATTTGATCACACCGCCAAGCACAGCATACATGTTGGCGGCTTTCGTCCTTTGATGTTTATTAAATTGTGCGACTATTGTATCAACCACAGCTTTGTCTGCTGCTTGGCTGTGATTGCAGTTAAATAAGAAGCCCATGTCGGCTATTGTTTGAGCAACGACTGTATACAGAATTCATGGAAGACAATCACAAAGACGATTTACTGGCTTTACTCATGGATCCGTAATAAGTAACACTTCCAATAATGTTTACTTCGGCTTAACAATTAAAAAACCTAATGAAACCAGTTTTCTCTTCTAGAGTAGAATACGGAGCTTCACCACAACCTGTTCAAATTGATAAATTTCAGAAGCCAAGCGTTATACACACTATTTCTCGTACGTTATATATATCGTATTATTTTAGAATTCAGACACGATCACTTCTCCAAAATCACTTAAAGAACCTGGATAAACTGTTAAGTTCCGATCGTTTATTATTAAAAGTCATACGCGAATTATTCCACCAAATTATAATAAACGTTTTACACACTATTTCTCGTACGTTAAACAAATATTTTCATGGTCCGATAAAAATACACGTAAATGAATTTCAAATTTCAGGAACCATGCCACAATCATATTATTTTAAAAGTCACAACTAATCTCATGCCCAAAATAAAGTTAATTTCTTGTTTTGTTGTTTTTTTTTACTTTTCTCCAAAATTTTTTTCTCCTTGTGTGAATGAATATACATGTACGAAATTTCGGGAGCCATGCTACGACCGCGTTATATCCGAATTCGCGTTATATCGGGGTGCATTATAGCGGGGTTCCACT
The DNA here is from genome assembly GCA_030141615.1 of Unio pictorum. Classification (NCBI taxonomy): domain Eukaryota; kingdom Metazoa; phylum Mollusca; class Bivalvia; order Unionida; family Unionidae; genus Unio; species Unio pictorum. Next base: position 90,762 of record JARLTB010000198.1, read on the forward strand.
GTAATTTGTTCATCTAGTTATGGAATTCAACAGACATTAGGATCACTGCCAACTCACCTCTGTCTGCGTTAGTTTGAGTCTAAGATTAGACTAATGTAGTTATGTGAGAAGCTTGCCAGTAGCTTCTCGTGGGTCGGTGGTTCTTTCCGGTGGTTTTCCCGGGTTCTTCCTCCAACAATTATACTGACCGCCATGTATAGCCGATCATGTGCTGAAAAATGGCGTTAAACCCTACATCAACAACACACATTAGGCAGAGTACATCTCCCTCAGAAACAGTCATTGAAAATCAGTGGTGGCTTTGATACTCTCAAGGGAATCTCATTGCAAGGAATTTCTTTAGCTTCTAGGCTTGCTGAATGCAGCAGCAAACCCTCATCAACATAGGTCACCTTGATATGTGCCTGTTACAAATGATTTTGTTATCCAAAAGGAAACCAAAACTTTGCCCTCTGGACCAACATTTCCCCATTGAACAAAAATGATGTCCATCTGCACAATACGTGGCTCACATCAGATACACATCTGCAAGTACAACTGAGTTCAAAATCTGTATGGATGTGAGTACAGACAGCAGGAGAGCACACCTACTACCATCTTTTTGGGAAGCCATTAGAGCGTGTTCTTTCTGGAACTGGCATCTTCATATCAATATCCTCAAGATGAGGCCACTTTGAAAACCTTTCATTGGTGGCAGGAATTTTTAAACTGGAAAGGGAGGCCTTATTCTGATTGACAGATCTATGAAGGTGACTTATCTCAAATGGCATGGCAGAACCAAGTTGCCAGAACTTTGCATACTGGAGTGGTTCTTTCTAAAGTAGTGTCATCAGCAACAAATCCACACCCAAGTTCATCATATTCCTGGATGCCTATACATAATAGCAGATTCTTTGTCCCAGAACAATCAGGTGACACAGATGGAATGGTCTCTCCATCCCTCAGTCTTCATTCAGATATGCATCTGATGGGACTGACCATTGGAGCCTCGAAGCGGTATATTAAATGACGGAGCCATTGCATTGAGGAAATCATGTTGTTGCAGTGAGGGAGATCATACCTTTTTTTTACATCTCAAACAAGGACAGGACGGTATAAAAGCACAGACCCTTGTCTCCTGGATAATTGGTTTATGTATTTAAAGAAGGAACTTATTTTTTCTAGTAAAGTTTTATTTATGAATGCTTACCCATTCATAACAAACATACACCATCCCATCCTCCCCACTGTTACATCAGGCCCGCACCTAGGAAATTCTGGACCCCAGGCAGCTGACAGAGTTCGGGCCCCTTTCGTGTTTCAAATATGTGCGTATATGTGCCTGTCTAGCTCGGGCCCCTGACATGTGCCATGGTTGCCCCCCACCCCCCAGGTGCGGGCCTGGTTACATCCATATAGAGAATGTGCCTTATGCTCCAGTAGTAACTGATCTATTGATTTTGCTGCCAAACCCTATATGAAGGGGAAATCAATCTGACTGACTGCCACCAAGGTGGGCAGATAACTTTTAGCTAAACGTTTTATCTGAGAAAGCTGGATTTTCAAGCTATAGTAGTTCTTCTAAGGTATTATGATTGTGTAAGAAACAAAGAAACATTTTACTAAAAAAAAAATTATTTATTACTTTGGGTCTGATGTATGGCAGAATCTTTTGAACAAAACTAGTCTTAAGTTTTCAATTGATTGACATGAAACTTTGTAAAGTTAGGATTATGATCAAAAGATGCACATGTCAACAATTGCTTAACTTTTGCAATTTTTCTTCATTTTAAGAGCAGCAGCAGAATACGTGTGTGTGATTTGGATTTTTAACAGCTTAAAAATATTTCAGTCATTACACTGTGATGTATGCAGTGTGGCAGTTTATAGTGATGTCTAGCACTGGGGCATCATGCCGCATGCATGTAGCATGATGTCCCACCCAGTCACATTATCCTGACACCAGGCCGACCAGTCTTAAAGCGAGGCAGCTGTTAGCACCATTTTTGTAAGTTTTTGGTATGACTCGGCAGGGGATTGAACCCATGATCTCCTGCTTCCGCGGCGGATGCTCTTACCACTAGGCCACCGGTGCGATGTGATGTCTAGCATTGGGGCATCATGCCACAGATATGTAGTATGATGTCCCACCCAGTCACATTATCCTGACACCAGGCGAACCAGTGCTAACACTAACCTCTTAATTCTGACCGTCAAGCGAAGCAGCTGTTAGTAGCATTTTTGTAAGTCTTTGGTATGACTCAACAAGGAATCGAACCAATGAGCACCAAATCTGAATTGGATGCTCTAGTCACTAGGCCACTGGAGCTGTCCCCAGCAGCAAAATGTAACTTTTCTATTTCTTTTTGCAGGGTTTTCTTTTTTGGGGGGTGGGGTATGAATCTCTCTGGAATTTGGTGTTATGGCCATGTCAATCTTTCTTCAAATATGGCCACTGTTTGATGAGTACAGAATTCTGCCATTCAGAGCTTTCTAATGTGTACAGACGATACTAGTTTGTAGAGAAATATGTCTGCAATTACTTTAAATAATCTTTTTCATTACGTATGATACAAAATTTGTCCAAATTTGAGAGAAGGAATCTTGGTTTAAATGGCTTTTAAGTATTTTAAAATTATCTAAATATAATATCTAATAAAATTATGAAAAGCATTTAACAACTTCTGAAAATACATTTAACAGAATTTAACCAAATTTGAGAGAAAGAATTCTGCCATGAAGGTCTTTCATATAAATGTTGCTGATGCTCCATCAAACATAGCTAGCATTACATAAAAAATGGAAAACGTATAGGCATAACAATGTTGTGTCAAGTAAAATAAAACCTATTCAGAATTTCACTAACTTTGAAATAAAGTATCCTGGCATTCTCAGTATTGTGATACGAGTCTACACTTTTAAAATATGTAACAGAAAAGAGTGAAGACATTTCTCAATATTTTGTTATGAGCCTGTGCTCTTAAAATATGTAAAAGAAAAGTGAAGACAGTTCTCAGTATGGTGTTACGAGTCTATGCTCTTAAAATATGTAACAGAAAATAGTGAAGACAAAGAGCTTTGTAAAATTTACAAGATAGTTTATTTCCCGAAACTAAAAAATGACCAATGTTAGGAATGTTACAGAACAAGTTCTAGAAAATAGTGTTTCGAGGGATTGAGCTTAGATTTATAATATCATCAGATGTATATTTCTATAATTACATCTGGTTGAGTCAGAGTGCAAGAAATTGTTAGTACTTACCTAACTGTGCAGTATGGGATTTTATGTGTATTTTGTGGCATATCAACACAATTCTGGTTAGAGTACTCCCCATCAGTAAACTATTGTGTAGAAGTAAATGTTTGCTTAATACATTATATGTCAATAGGTACAGCATGTTGAGTCAATTTGCAACATCTGTATTTCTTGCCTCCTTAAAATCATTTCAATTTTACTTCAGAAAGAAATTTAACTCCACAAAATTATCAGATTAAAGAGCATTCAGTTTCATTACAGAACCTAACAACCAGGAGCCAGTCCCTGAGATAAATACAAGCAAGAAGTGGCGGTATGGAAAAGGCAAAGGCACACTGCCTGAAGATTTGGAAGAGGTGCTTGTAGATTCACCTTCTGGACCAACTGTTCCCCTGCTCATAGGAATTCCTGCCACCAATGTCTTAAGTGTCGGACGAGGGAGTCGTGCAGAAGAAGGTATTATACACAGTGACTTGCAGGCTGTAGTAACCATACAAGTCTAAAATGAGCTACTCACACTTATTCCAGTTTTGTACATTTTTTCATAAGTAACCATGCAGTCTGATCCAAATCCATTGATGAACCCCATCCTCATGTAGATTTTCATTACTTCCCGGGTTTCACATAATTTCGCAGCATTTCCTGATACAGTACAAACTGCTTTGAGCGACCAGCTGTCATTTCTGAACATAATCATAATGCATGGATCGATTTTATTATATAAACATTTTAATGAACGACCACCTGTTCAATGCGACCGCGATGTCTTGGCAAAATGTACATTTCTGCTGTGAATTACCATCTCGCAAACATGAGGATAAACTCCACAGACTGTAAAAAAATGACATCTCATATTGTTCTAATTTGTAAAACAAAATTAAAAAATAAATAGACTGCATACTGATGTCTGACTTTATTTTAACTATGCATATAGTGTTTTATAGCTTTTGTCATAAACTAGACAAAATATATATAGATTATTTCCTAGCTTTGTTCCCTGCTTCATATAGGGGTGAGCAGTATGCATAAAAAGCAGCGAACCAGACTAATTATTCCCGCACTTAGCCTGCAGCTAAGCCTTATCATAGGATGCGGCATCCCTATCAACGACCATATCGCAAGAACAGACAGACAACACTGACCTATATGTAATCAGTTATTACAATGACTGCTTGATTAGTAATGACTGTTTTGATAAAACACAAACATAAAAGGAATATTTAAAAAAAAACAATTGTTGCTACCAGTGATAGATGCTACATGCGGTAAACCAAGCTAATGAGGGGGCCCCAAGTGGTTGAGTGGTATAAAGCGCTACCCGTTATGGATCACTGCCATCTCACCTCTGTCTGCATGGGTTCGAGTCTAAGATTGAGCTAATGTAGTTATGTCAGAAGATTGCCAGTAGCTTCTCGTGGGTCAGTGGTTTTCCCGGGTTCTTCCTCCACCAATAATACTGGCGGCCATGTATAGCCCATCATGTGCTGAATAATGGCATTAAACCCTACAACAACAACAACAACCAGGCTAATGCAATGTCATCAATTGCCATTGTTGTGCCAAAGTTGACGTGGTGGTCACGTATATTGCCTGTCTTTAGAGTTAATCTGTATTGCCAGGGACTGAATATGATCATTGTCAATTAAATCACCAATAGAGAATCATTTGAAGGATTCAGTTGATAGTGTTTAAGACTTGTGATATTTTGTTGTATTTCCCCCTGATGTTTAGTGATTACATCCCAATCACAAAGCTGCCATCTACAGTCGACTCCACTTAACTGCACATCGGTTAACTGCACACTTTGGATAACTGCACGTAATCACACCGGTCCCATTTTTTCCCAATGCTTAAAAATGTACTGTACCGTACTCCGGTTAACTGCACACTCCGGTTAACTACATGGTCTCGTGACGGTCCTGAGGGTGTGCAGTTAACCGGAGTCGACTGTATTCAAGTTGGTATGACCGGGTTATACACTTTGCCTATAGAGTTAATCCCTGTATGTTATCTTTGAATGAAGCCATTGACTTTTGTCACTATGTAAATGGTTCTGTTCGTGGATGAGATAATTGTTTCTTTTTATTTCATTAATTGTTAGATATATAATGCACATGACTTGGTATAGATTTTTTTCCCAAAGCCCAGTCAGTATTGTCTTTATGTTTGATATTACAAATGAGCACTAATAATTTTAATACCTAGAACTTTAATATCATTGGACGAACCTCCAACTAAAAGGTAACAAATTTTAAGGCGAGAGAAAATAATTATTGTATGAAAGATGTGAAAAATAGCATATCACTCGCAAAAATGTGTTTTAAACGTCAGCAAAACAAATTTAGGTTGTTATGAAAGAAAACAAGTTATTCAGAAATGATTTCATATGCTAAAATATGTGATCTTCAAATGTAATTTCATTTATAATGATAGAAGTATATCTTTATTGCTATATAATTTTTATATAGATGAATGCATACAATAATTTAGCAAGAACTATTAACAAAGAATATAATCTGTGTACAGTTATTGTGGCTATTTTTCTTAAAATTGTTTTGAAACTGGACCTTGGAAACTGGTCTTTTTGTACAAACCTTCTGTGAGAGACCACCTGTCTTGAGGGACCGCTTTTTGTGGACAGAAGTTGCAGTCTCTCATTACAGGTTGCACAGTTTTTCTTGCAACAATAAGAGTATTTTGTACCCATCTTGTGATGTTTTCTAACTGTATTTTACTTTCTGCACTTTTACTTGAGTGATCCACTGCAGTTAGCAACAGTAGATTAAATGGCACAAGATTAAAAACACTGCCTTGATGACAAATGCCATTACATAGGGTTTTATTAACAAGATGTAGTCACGCATTTTTAGTTGATGTATTCAACTGAAAAGAAGTTAAGGCCTGTTTCAAACAGCTGAGGTACACAAATCTTTAATTTTCACGTGCCTGAATTTAAAGATGATTTTAGATCAAGAAGACCATACACGGGTTTGAATTTTGTAAGTGTTTGAGGGTATATGACAACTGATACTTGTTACATAAATATGTTATATAAAACATACCTGACCACCTTGCCAAGTAATTGAACCATTTTTGACATCATTAAGTACGTAATCATTTTTTTGTTATCTAGATTACTCATTGTTAATCTGGAGGAACTTCTGCACAGTGGTTAGTGTGATGTACATGCGGCATATCTATGGCAAATGCTATTGTGAAAAGAAAACCATAGTAGCGTCACCATTTTCTGGATCTTCATAAATTTGAAATATCTGCTTTCACTACTACACGAAAGTGTCAAGTGCTGATTTCAGTAACGAGTCTTCCAAACTCTGTCTGTAAAGGGAAGGAAAATATGTTATTAAAGCAATGTCCTTGTCTTTTTTCAGTTACAAGTAGGACAAGCTCTCAAAAGAGTTTTTTTTACTAAAAATCTAATGTTGATTATCAACCAATCAGGGACAGCCAAACCCATATATGCTCTATCTTATCTTCGCTGATTTATAGTATGTTTCTCATTCTTTCATATCCCTGTAATGTGAGTCCTTCAACAATGATTGTATGCCTTTTTCATTAATGCAGATTGTACACATTGTCAGATAATGTTCAATTAACAAATACTACGGGATAACCAGTCCAATAAATATCAAATAAAATAGTCAAGTTATCTCCCTTGCAAGGATGCTGCCAAGATTTCATGATTTTGTCAAAGTGTCTGTGTGTGTGTGTGATCTCCAGTGAGGAAGTGTTGATAAAAGAAGTAGCCATTGTTAAAGATCTCCCTAAAACTTCAATATCTGTTACTGTTCCACTCTGTTAAGGCTCTACTGAAATAAAACTACTCAAAGAGATGTCATCTCTAGTTGTATAGCAATTAGTACTGTGATTTCATTGTGCATGGTCATGTGGTTGTGGTGCTTGGCTCTTTGGGACAGCAGAAAGACATTGGCTTACTCCATATTTGACAGCTAATTACAATGTTGTCAAAAGAATTACAAGTTTTCTAACAGTTCAGTTGGACTCAGATTATTTACTTGATTCAAAGTCAATCAACATATACAAAAATAATAATAATTATTAATAATAATTATAATAACAACTTTATTTAAAGAGGGTAACACAATTAACTAAGAACTAATCTACCTTGAGGCCCTCATACAAAGGAATTTATTGATTTTAGCTGCATCTCTGAAACCACTGGATATATTGGGTTTGGAAGAAGGAAAAAGAGTGGGCATTTCTAATCTTATCTGGATTACAGATTCTAAAATTGACATGTTTATTTTTGGAGTCATGTTCGTCCAATACATTCAAGATTTAAATACAGCAAAGGTGAAATTAGTGCAGTAGCATCCATCTTGGCTACTTCAAATGTTATTTATTGTGATACTTTAACTCATAAACTAATAGTCTCAGTGATTTTGGGGTTAAAAAATGAAATTCTTCTCAAGCAACTCGATTTGGTGTAGATTACATTGTTTTTAAGACTCTGTGAGAATTCTTGATATGAAAAAATTGCACAAGAAAGGAACAACATCAGATCAAGAAATTAATACCACTGGGAAAATACTGATAGGAATATGCAGAAAAAATTATATTTAATGACAATACAAGTGCCGGTTCTACAACCTTACAAATTACATCTCTTAGAACTATTCTGTTGTTTCTAAGAACACTCTAACATGTCAATAATTTCTGCACACATGAAGTTGACTCACTTTTTGCTTAAGTCCCTAGTTAATTAATAGTTTTAAATTTTACAACAAAACACATTTTACCTTTTCACAGTAATACATGATCACAAATGATTAGATTCAAACAATATAGAAGTTGCAGTTTTATTAAAAGTATCAGTACCATTAGAACAAAAGGAGATGGTTAAAGAGAATCAGGATAAACGGATTAGTAATTAGTAATTAGTAATTAGTATTAGTAGTAAAGAATCCATATATTAGAATGACATCAAGTATTTTTTCATCAATTTCATCACTACTTCAAAATGTTGTGTACTATATAGAGGATATTTGCTTGAAACGAGTGAATAACGGATATATTTCATCGAGTGGATGAAAAACTCAGTATTTTCACGAGTGGCGAAGCCACGAGTGAAAATGCTAGAACATTTTATCCAAGAGATGAAATGTATCCGTTATTCACTCGTTTCAAGCAAATATTCTTTTTATTTTATGCTCACATACATTGGCTACCTCAAATCTGCTCTTTCACTCGTTTATTCACTCGTTTCAAGCAAATATTCTGACCCAAAAATATAGTTCCTGTAGTGAAAAAATATTGTTATTTTTTCACTGTTATTTTTTCACTGCAGTGAAATATCAATATTATTTTAACTAGAAAATCAAGTAATTCACTGCTGAGCATAAAATAAATATGTGTAATAGTAATCCAATCAAATACCAAATCATGGCTTGGAACTAAGTTCCAAAAGGTATGCAGAAAATATCACCATGCTCAAAATATACTTATTAATAACTAAACACAAACAGGACAAATTTTATCTATCTTGCTTTGACTTTACACAGACCAGTCAGTTCCTTATGTTTAATGTCATTTAATTTTTGCACATAGCATGTTCTTCATTTGGTAATACATCTGCGTGATATGAAAGTTAGTCTCATTATTCTATTGTTGCCATAGTGATTCTGCCAACTGTAGGTCTATCTATGAAGTGTATACTTAATTTTGTTGTATGGGGATTCTCTGTTGTTCCCTTTGAGCACTAATCTGTCGATTGTTTCTGTCAGAATTTAAAATGATACTCCTCCTATGTACTGAGAACTCCTTTCATTGTCTGCTGTTTGAAATGCATATGCATTAACTTGTTTGAACAAGTTAACTGTTCTTCATGGTTCTGCAGTTTTCAACATCTCACAGGTATGGTCCCATGGGTATTATCTCTTGGATATCTCTGTTCCAAAAAGAAATTTGTCACCATCATGAACTCGATACAAGTTTCACTTCCTTGAATCAGTGCTTTGATTCCTCTTATAGCAGATTTTTTCTCTTTCATAATGTTATATTAGCAGTGCCATATTAAACAATGTGGAGGTCCATATGCAGTCAAAAGCATCGCAAATTATCTTCTATCAATATTATATTGATCCGTTATCATGGGGCCCATAGGTCGGTGCCTACTCTTCCTATTTGGTAATCAAGCAGTGTGTATTAGGGTTTTAAGTCAAAGATACCCCCAGTCTGCTTGTTCAGACATGGATGTCTTGAATAACTATATCCGGCATCCTTTTCATCCAAAACGTACATAGGGCTAGCACTCAACATCAATTTTTTGCTCAAAATCACACACTGGTATTTCAGGTGACATTTTCCTAATGTCCAACATACTGTTATACTTGAAATTCATTGTCATCATAGCTATCAGCTGCCAGTATATGCCAATTGAAAATGTCTGATGACAAACCCTGTTGTGGTTCAGCCATTTTGGTTTTCATTGTGGCCCTTATTTGAAACACACATTTGTAAAACTTCCACAATGAAGTATGGTTAAAACTACCATAAAATGCTTGTTCCAGGGCCCAGTGAACCAATCAAATGTAGTTTAACATCTATTTATGTCGAAATGAAGTACAGGCTTGTTTTCCTGAATCTGGATGTCGTATCAAGCATTGCAAGGCCACTACTGACAGCTTAAATTACGTCATAGGAGGGGGTTATATGTAATTTTAAATATATAGGTTCTTTTCTCACAACCCACTTGCAATTTCTCATTTTCTTAACACAACCTACAACAGAAGTGATTTTCCAAACCAATCTTCCACGGTGAGAATCAAAATAGTTTAAAATACAATCTCCTACAGAAGTTATTTTTTATAATATGACACCTATAGTATGCTATTTATATCATGCTGTGTAAATCAGAAAAATACTGAGAATTGTCAGATTCACCATCAAACAGCACATAAAATTTCAGTTGAGTGTATAATTAGTTAGCCCTGGGGTCATTCAGACATGTTTGCCAGTATTGTACAGTATATATTAATGAAGCGTCAGAATCTGACTTTTATGAGTTTGAAATTCGTTCAAGAGTAGAAATACAATGGCAATAATGTTTCTTTTTGTTTTTGCAGCATCACAGAAAGGAAGAGTGCAGAGAAAGTGTGATCAATGCTGCTGTTACATTATGTAGCAGTAAGTATTTGAGGTCACCTGACCATTAGGCTTAATTAGCTTAATTAGCTTTTTATAATGCCATGCATCCATATTACATCACCAATACCAGGAAGAGTTGCATGTTACAACTTTGATGGCCACATTACTAATCAGATTTTGTTAATAGTTGGAGTATGGGCTCACCAAAATCAAATAGGAGCAAATTTGATAATGAGCAAGGTCATTGTATATTAACCTTGTATATTGACCTTGGCCATGATTGGTTGAAAATGTTACTTTATAAATACAACATTTATGATCAGAATTTGATCAAATTTGGAATATGATATCATCAAAAGTTCTTTGAACAATGACAAGGATCCAGACATGTTTATGATGTTATCTTGCATCTTATTTGCTTTGATTGCTATGAAGACCTTTTGATCAGGCTTGTAATATGAACCAATCTCAAACTGATTTTATATGATTAGTTCTGTATTCTTACGGTGCTAATTAGTGAAATGGTCAACTCATAAGCCAGGTGAGGTCCTTTTGTTTTTTATATTACACACACACACACAAACATAAATAACTTGGGTACATTGATTGGTGGTAAACATAATTCTGTTCCGAGATATCAGGGTTTAGTTGACAAATCTACAAACAATGAAGCAGGACGTTTTGGCGCCAGCAGTTTTGTCACAACCAGTTTGGTGCCGGTCGTTTTGGCACAGACCGGTTTGGCGCCGGCCACTTTTGTGCCAAGCAATTGATAATCCTGTTGAGTGAAATATAAAGTGAATGAAATATAAAGTGAAAAATAAAAGTAAAATTATTCCAATGATCAGCCTGTGTATTATTAAAATAACTTTAACTAAAACAATAGATGAAACATACTAGTGAAAAGTTCTTGAATTGTAAATTTTGTTCAAATAGCAACATAGATCTGAAAGCTGTTTGTTTAGTAATTATTGTGTTTAGTCCATTAGGAAATTATGAGCCAGTCCACGTAGATATTTATTAATGTTTCTTGATAAAAAGAGATGTAGTGTGTGAAGAGGGCTTTACATTCGTTTTTCAACTCGCATCATTAAAATGTTTTAAGCTTATCAGCACTGTATTTATCAAAAACGTATCGATATCCATCATGCACGTACTTTTTTTGACCACGCTTCGATTTCATAACGCTTATTTTGGAAAAAAACTTTTACATTAATACATTTGACAGCACACTTATATAAACAAACAAATGTATAGAAGTGGTTTTAAGCCCGAAAGGCTATATCGTTAATCCTTTGCGTTGATTTCTTTTACCTTATCATTGCTTTCATTTTCAAATATGAATAACATGTTAGACATCAAAAGGTTACTGTAGTATCATCAATATTCGTGGGGGATCAATTTTCGTGGTTGCCACAAACCACAAATTTAAATCTCCCAACGAAAAATGAGCCACATAGGTTGATGATCCCCCCCCCCAATTCCAGACCCGTTTTTTTTTTTTACAGTGTTTCATTTAAGTAAGGATAGAGAGAAAATATAGAAAAAGCATAACATATTCAAACAATAGTAATACTAAACAGAAAGAAAGAAAGAAAAAATACTAGTAATACAAAATAACTGCATATGAAAATTAGATTTAATACTTATTCAAGTCGATCCTTCAATCTAGTGCAACTGTTGTTTAAACAGTCAAATCCTTCTGAAAGCACATTTCATTTTATCCATGCATTTTAAATCCAATAGAACAATAATCCTGTAAAAAAAATATATATATTTCTTGAAACACTAAAGCAGATTATTAAAGCTCACACTGCACAGATTGTTGGACAAAGCCACTGTTTCAACATCATGTCAATCAAGTCTCATGGTACTTATAAATGTTTCTCTGGTAAATAATCCCCAAATTAAACAAGTTCATAATTAGGTCCGATCGCTCACTCAGTGTCGCTTGAGTTGCAATTATCCATTTAGCGTGAATTGGTTTTATTAACGAGGTTGCAAGTTTTACTACTACTCTGCACTGATCGTCACCTTCTTTTTCCGTAATTATGTCCGTGACCTGTTTAGCATACCACTCGTGGAAGTGTAACTTTAGTTCTTCTTTGTATTCTTTATTTACTGTCAGGTCTAGTGGTTGAAGCTGGTCTGTACAAGAGGCAGGCACATATAAAGGAGTGATTGCACTGTCTTTCAATTTAGTTAGCATTTTCGCACTTTGGTGGGCTCTAAACACATCAAATATTGCCACTGCTTGCTGGTTGCATTGCGCAAGGGGGAGCCGGTCACATGTTTTGTTCACGTATGGAATGATGACATTATCCACATAACGCAGCATTGATTCTTCGTTACTCCAGTGTGATTCTGTTTGAGTCACATCCCAGTGGTCAGGGAAAACTACACCATTAGGCAGGCATCTTTCAGTCTTCCCTGCGTAAATAATTTGTGGGGGCAGGAGAGTTCCGGATTTTACTATTGCGAGTAAAATCGTAATCTGCCTCTTGTCATCAAGTGTGAAAACTGACACTTGCTTTGATCCATGGGCTTCCATCGTCCAGTCGCCACCTGGAACCAGTTGGCACCCGGTCTGATCCCAGTTCATTATAAGACAGTCTGGAATATTGTGCTGTTTCACTACATTGTAAACTTTTTTCAAGAACGTTTTCTTAATGTCTTCAAAATCACTGGGTAGCTGTTTTACGCTTTTTGTTCCTTTCCGCTTTACAAATCCCATACGGCGAAGTAGCGACCTCGCCCAATGCTTGGTGATGCTGATATGCTCACTGTAACGTGCCAGCTGGCTGCGAGCATGCTTGGTAATCACAGCCTCTGCCCCAGCCATTACAATCCTAATATTTATAACTCCTCCATTAATTCTAACTTTCTTGATCCAGTCCTGTACCTCTAAATCAAGCATGATTCCTAGCATCAAAGGATTGCCCCGGGGTGATTTTGGTGAATTTAAACATTCTTGCCCATTTTGCTTTTTTAACTTTATGTATTGGTCCCACATACTCCGTACAGTGGTCTCACTGATAGTACAACTCAGATCGCTACTGAATTTGCGGGCTGCCTTGCCAACACCATTATCAATGAAATATCTGGCTATCTTTGCCCATAATTCCTCGCTATAACAGTTATACTCTCCTCGCTTTCTTTTCCGGGACACAGACTGAAGCAGTGGTTCTACTGCGTCATTAGCTGCCTGGTAAGCGAGAGCCTGCGCCGGGTTCTCAGCTTCTGATGGGTTAGGAAGTCCAGGAACTGAGGGTGATCTAAGTTGAATTTTACCACTCTTAAGCCACTGTGTTAACACCATGATAGTCATAAAGTACTAATATTGCAACTTTATGGACAGTAGTTTAAGTAAGAGATCATTCAAATGTACTTTAATAACTGATTGGTCTGGTTTTGTTGGCGGCGTCGGCTTCCTTTGATCTTGAACACTCAAACGAAAACATGGCGAAACTGATTAATCCTGACGGGTGTTTGATATGTGCTCACATAGGTGGAAGTATTGTTTTAGTGTTGTTGGCTGAGTCTGCTTTGACAGATGTTAATCACTTGGTCAAAAACACGTTGTAAATATTGAACTTGCCGGGTCTTAGATATGTACTCATACAGGTGGTAGTATTGTTTTAAACATTAATGTGACCGCCGTTTGCATCGGCATTGTTTTATTCTTTTGTATTCTTTATTTGGGGTACTTGTAGAGGTTAAACCATGAAATTAACTACCTTATAATATGCAAAATTTGACAGGCAAAACCACGAATTTACGTCCCCACGAAAATGCCTTTTTTTTACAAAACCACGAAAATTGAGCCCAACGAAAATAAATGATACTACAGTAAATTGTAAATTCTTAAGTGGTGATGACTCACAGTTCAGTATACCAATAGAGTCAATTATCTTGAGCGTCTTGCTTATATTGTTATTTCCTAATTCTTTTGTAAATGCCGATATGGCCTCTAATTATCTTAAGGATAATGTGTAATCTTTTCATGTTAATCCTCTTGTCAGTGCCAAAACATATGGCACCAAAACATCCAACGCCAAAACATCCAAGTGCCAAAATGGTCACGCCAAACCAGGCAGCGCCAAAACGTTATGGACCGCAGAACAATGATTTTGCATCTGAAGCACCAAAAATTAGGAATTTTGTTTTTGAAAAACAAATGTACAATAAAAATAATAATTTTGTTGCAGAAAAAAAGAAGGTTCAGATTAAGTAGCAAGTCATAAATTTAAGTTTTTTCAGTGTCAGCGGTTTTTGAAAGTTGCTTTTGTTGTCATATGAGTAGCCTAATCCCTAAGCAAGACAATAGTTATCTGTGCTGACCTAAATCTGGGCCAATTTAAGTACATGTACATGTCTGCATATCGCCCTTGCCACAGTACTGAAACTACTCTTCTGAAAATATTTAATGACATTCTCTCTGCTTTGGATAGCAGAAAGATTACGGTCCTCACCCTCCTTGATTTGTCTGCAACATTTGACACAACAGACCATGATATGTTACTTCACCGTCAATGTATTTGGCATTCACAATACAGCCTTACTGTAGTTCAAGTCCTACTTAAAAAAAGTCAACAGGACACAAATTGTATCTACAAATGGAATACACTCTGTACTGTATTCTCTTTTGTTAGTGTTGACTTGTGACTAGTAGCAAAACATAATTGACCAAAATTGAGTATGAAAATTGATTGCTTCTGCTAAGGTTCCATTATATCTTACATGCCATTATTTTGCACTAAAATGTGCCTGTGTACCTGAAAAAGGTTTTCTGTATTCTTATACCAACAAACTGTCAAACATGTTCTTAAGTCTTGAAAGTTAGCATCAAACTCTGTAAGAAGCTACCTTATTCTTTTCATACAGTTGTAGTTCCATCTCCCTGCTGACTTTGATCAGTGATCATTGGCATTGCAACAGCACAGCATCAGCAAGAGAGTTGGTGTATCACTTGGATGGATTATTAGGCTTTGATATTCAAATGAGCACTCGTGTTCTTTCATAGACAGCGGTCACTTTCTGCTTCATTCTGCTAGCTTCAGGAATCTATAATCCAGAAACTGTGATCAATAAGTTAATTTTAATAAAATACTGGGTTCTTTGGATTTTTTTTATACCATTAGGGCTTTTAATTACTTTTGTTGAAAACAGATTAAAAACTACATGTTTGTTTCCTGTTGGACTGGCTTGGTTTGGAATTCTGCTGGCTTCTATAAGTAGGTGGCTGTAAGCCATGTGATCTAGCCATGCTGAAGATGAAGGCTTCACTCACATGATACTAAGGAATCCTTGAACTATTTAAATTATAAGTGAACTGTGAACCAAAGTTTTTAATTGTTTTTAATTCGTTTGGTGACTGAGAATGGATATTGGAATAAGATTTACACTATACTTTGTTTCACTCAGCATCATGAATTTTATCCACTCTGTAGCTGTATACATTTCCAGGTCAGTGTTAATAAAATTTGTGATGCGGTGTGGAAAAAAAAAATATATTGTCCTGGTGTTGACTTGTGATACTGTCCATTATGAACACAGCTACTTTTAAGGTCAGAAATGCTTTCAGTTAATTTTCTTTCTCTAAAGTATTTTTTACGACATAATTTGCTGCAATCTATACAAGTGAAAACCATGCACTAATGATTGTCTGATTAGCATTAATTTTTATTGATGATATTTTGTCATGTACCAACTTTTACACCATTACTGGGACAAGATCCCAGTAGTAGCAGAAACGCTGGATTATTTCTAGTAAAATTTCTCAGAGATAGACATTAAAACTTGCACTTTGTTGAATTAAGCAGGTCCACATGTTTTCTCAGACTGAAACTTGTGCCAACATAACATGGTTATCAGCAGGAGTCAAAATAAGCAGGAAAAAAATAAGTATAACAAAGAATGGGACCAGACCAAAGCACTTTACATACACGAGCTCTCAAAATAACTGAGGTCAAGATAAGTTGGTTTGTCTGTATGTACATGTAGATATTCTCACACACCTGGAATCATGAAACTTTGTGAGTAGATGCATCTTTATCACAAAAGTAAGTCACAAGTCACTGTAGCCCATATTTCATGCTTCATTTATTTAGCTAAGTTTAATAATTTAAGTTAATTTTTTAAGCTCTGTTCATATTAGAATCATCCAGCTAGATTATTTGTATTATGCCATTAGTTCCATATCATTAGAAATGACCACTGTGACCTATATTTCACTTGCTTAGGTTATGTTCTTGCATTGAAATGATTCTGTACATCTCTATTAGTACTGACAGTGTAACTTCACTGATTGTTGCATTTTGTGTTAGAACTGTACATGTTTTTGTCGTTAAATGAAATGATTCTGTACATCTCTATTAGTACCAAATACATACAAAATAAAGATTGTCAGTGTGACATGCAGTACATTTCATAATTTTTTTTAGAGTTTATAGAATGGTCTGGATAATTAGCATCTGGATAGTTAGTTTTGCACTGTACTGTCATTCTAAAGAAAAACAAAGAACAGACTGGGTCACAAAAAAAGCATTACATTAACTTTCTTTTTCTTGCAGGTTTGAATGAAGTCTGGAGGAATAAATTTATCCAAGCTTAAGGAAACAGGAGTTGAAATTTGGACAGTCAAAATTGGATTGATATTTAAACAGTGTACTTTTTAGCATTATGTTTAAACACTGTTAGAAACAACTGTATATTAAAACCAGTTATAAAGAGTACTGAACTTTATTTTCTTCATCAAATACATTACCTGGTCACATCTGCTACCTTTAGAATCCTTCCCTCCCAGAAAGAGAAAACTCTTTATGTCTTTACCTCGTATAGACCAATAGATATAAATAATTATCTCCCCTTAATCCCGCTTAGTGAGCACCTTTTAGACCAAATGTTTGTCAATTCAAACTTTAACTTGAAAGTTTCTCTGAAGAATTCATCCAAGTTTATGCAGAAGTTTTACCATCCATTTTTTTTTCCAGTGGTGAAGTTAAGATGAAATATTGTGACAGTTGGCATAAATCAGAAGTTTAATGTTTCTTGATGAGTTTATTTGTATTTTTGCAATTTGTATTCTGGTCATGATTATCCATTAGATATCAGTTGGTGAGACAAATTTTCTACCTGTGCATTTGCATTGAGCTGTTAATTTCCACACTTAAGATCTTGTCAAGCTGTCTTGATATTCAAAATAAGTCTTTTTGAGCAACTGTGCTTTGGTTATACATTTGTTATATGCAATACAGCTGTCAATATGTTTGCTACACTTTTCTATGAAGTGGAAGTCATGTTAAACTGAACATCCAAACTACACCTCTCCTTCAAAAACAAATGATGGGAAGGCTGGATTTTAGAGATAACAGAAAGTAATTAATTAATAGTGCTCCAGTAATGAGGTATTTTCCAAGAAACATAATTTGCAAAGACATTTCTTTGATCCTTATTAACATCATTGCTAAATTGGGACTTCAGGCAAAGTACATGTTTTTCCTATCTAAGACATGCAAGCAAATAAAGGAAAAAGTTTTGTCTAATTTCCGGTTTCATTAAACACCATTCCCTTGCATTTTTTAAGGTTTTGCCTTTGACCAGAAGGTCTTAATACATGCATGTATAATGTTATATTGAGATTCATGAAACTTAATTTGCAAAGACATTTCCTTGATTCTTATAAAATAAATCTATGCCAAATTGGGACTTAACACCATGCAGGTATATTGATATATTGAGATTCATGAAGGATGGATCTTGATGAGTATTACACTCTGATTACAAAAGTAGGTCACTGTGCTTAATTGCTTGCTTCACTGATTTGTGTGGAGGCTTTTTTTTTGTGTGTGTGTGTGTATATATATATATATATATATATATATATCTGAATTTCTTTTCTTGCTTGACTCGTCAATTTGTTTAATAGTATGCATCTCACCACACCACTAAAGTAGATCAGTGTTTAATTGCTTCAATGTTTGGTGTGGAGTTTTATATATTTTTATATATATATATATATATATATCTTTGAATTTCTTTTTATGCTTGAATCGTCAGTTTGTTTAATAATATGCACCTCATCACACCCTTACCACAAAAGAATGTCACTGATTTATGTGTCATATTTTACAGGACTAGGTTAATTTTTTGTGACCAAATTGCTTTTAACGCCCTGTAAATGTATCCTTTTATACATGGATTCATCAGTTATTTTAGCTGCCGTGTATCTGTCATGTACTGAAAATGGCATAATAAGGAGAAGAAATAATTGGTTGGAAGAACATTTTTTGGGATGCAGTCCATTTGTAACCTGAAACTTAATCATTGAATGTATCTCTTTTAGTAATGTATCATACAAGGTCACTATGATCAACATGTTTTGCTTTATTCACATCTGTCTGTTTAGGGAGAAGGGGGCCCATGACCACACAATTGTGTGCATACCATATACATACTAGCTTACACAGAAGACCCTTTCAATCTTTATTCAGTCGAAATCATTCTCTCAAAAGGGTAATTGGGTAATGCACATGTGTGTGAGTGGGTGTTGACTACATGCATTTGACATGACTAATTGAAATAATTACTGAGACATGAATTGTGTTTGCAATATTGGTCATAATTAACGTCAGTAGTGTTAGATGTGATAAAAAAGCTGGAAACAGAATTTATGAATAATGGAAACACTGGCATGTTTGGTTTCCATCAACTCATTGTTCCATTGCTTTGATATCACAGGAATTAATTATTGTTTGAACTTGATTGTCTTTATGTCATTACTAACACTTCATGGGTCAAAATTGCTTTACAACTTTTAATTTTTTCAGCATAATAATTATTGTTTTCTATGTCTTTTAGAGACTTTTAAAAAGTTCATAGAGTTTAGCTATGTACATACTGATGGTGTATTTTTGCCATGATTGTTTTTATTTTGTTTTAAAAACCGGTTTCTATTTGAATGCTTAAGAATAGTTTGTGGTCTTTAATGAAGAACTCAGTGTATTTTAATATATTGTATAGTACTGTATGGTCTTAATTAGACTAGTGCACAGCTTGTGTAAAAGGTGTATTTTAATATACTCTGGAGTAATGTGTAGTGTTAATTAATGTCTAAGTTTTCTTTTTGCTTACAATACAAAAACAATGTTTTTTAGTGAATTTGTGGTTGCTGTTCTTGTTTGGTTAAGAATTTAGATAGGTAACATTATTTACTCTTATCTGTATAATGGATATGAATATATATTTAATGCATAAAAAAATGTATGTCCAGTTGTAATGCTGTCAGTTGTATAAACATAATTTTGTCCAGTGTATATCTATCTGTACATGTATTCTCTAATTAAATTTTAAAATATAACTTTCAAACAATATTGGCATGTTCTCTGGTTAAAATGTATGGCTCATCTCATTAATACGATTTAATTTGACAAAACTAGACCAATAAATTCCAGATGAAATGAAAATAATTATTTCACCTAAATTCCATCTATAAATGACTTCCATTTGCTAACATACATCAAGTATGGATAGTTTGGTGGGTTGTAATTGTAGAAATCACTACACAAGATTGAATGCATGATAAAGGTTAGGGCTTTTGGAATGATATATTTACCTCACTAGCTGAGACTGCTGCCATAAAGTACCAGAGATATGTTGGTATGCAAGTATGGCCGCCATGGCAGTCCTCTTTAAATCATGTTATTGCTATCCATTCTAAATGCAAAGTTGTGTTGAAATGAAGTTTTTATCAGAAGACATCTTGAATATCTTATTAGTTCTGGTAATACTACATAGAATGTTCACCAAAAAGGATTTATCAAGGTTAAAAAACATTTGTGTCATTGTCACATCCATTATGGAAATCATTGTGGCCTTCTTAAAAATACTAATGATGCATGCATTTGCACATCAGTACAGTAGACACCTGAATGGATTGACACATCAGTACAATAGACACCTGAATGGATTGACACATCAGTATAGTAGACACCTGAATGGATTGACACATCAGTATTGGTATACACCTGAATGAATTAGCACATCAGTATTGGTATACACCTGAATGTATGATCATATCAACTTTAGATTTCACAAAAAGACATATTAAGATATCTGGTCAGTCCTGAATAAAAATGTTGGTTACATCTTATATTCATTATAGCTGCCATGGTGGCCCACTTGAAAATTTTCTTATAGCTGAAGAATATCATAGATGGAATCAACTAGCATAAAAAAACAGTTCTGTCTTGGATTCCTGGAAAACTTTTTCAAAAGTAAAACATCATTTCCATCAAAGAATCCTTGCTTCTCAGTGAATTAATATTGCTGGATTTGATTTTGTTGTAATTGTGTGAAAATATTTATATTTGCTTTTGTTTAGTTTTCATTCTTACCTGAAATAAAATAATTTTCTCATTACTGTTTTGAAGTGGTTTGTTAATTTTTTACACACCTGTCCCAAGTCTGATTGTATTGAGTTATGACATTCATCAAGCCAACTGTTCCCAAAACGTTTTAAACCAATAACACAAATCCTCCACCATATACAGTTAAGTCAGTTACTATTATTTGCTGATTGCTTGCACTTGAGGTACAATAGAAGCCTGTCAATTTGGGGTCAGATGACTAACTAGAGGTCTCATACACTGGGACTGAAAGAAAGAATTGTGTTGCTACAATTAAAAAAAAAATTGTATCACCAAAGTTTATCACTGGTTTGCAAATAGCATAAGAAACGGTCCTATTGACATGGGGATCAAAAGTCTAGGTCAAATCGACTGAAGGAAGAGCATTGCTTTTTTTTCCTTCTCAATAGCAATTGTATTTAGTCTCAAACCTGAAGCAAAATGCATGGGTATATTGCATTTGATGTTGATTAATGCAATTTAGTAGATACATTGGTATGGATATGTGACCCAATTCACTTTAATATCATTAGCAAATTTTTCCATTGACCAATGACTCTTTGAGCTGATGCTAATCCATCTTGAAATGTTACTGTGAAATGAAAGTAAAAAATCACTTTTAAAGGACTTCTTACAAATGGCATGAGAGAATTTGCCAAAATTTGTACAAATAATGTTAATCCAATGGCAATGGGACTATATGAAAAAGCATAACTGACTTTTCTAATACTGCATAACAAGATGTAGCGCACTTGACTGAAAGCATCCTTGTCTGACTTTCATCTTAGTACAAATGATCCCAATGTGCCACTGAAAATTTAAAGCAAAGCATCCAGGCATGAAGTGCTTCCAAGCTTTTATATGTGAGCTGATTCTCCATAGTATGTGGCACCCATTACTAAAAACAAGAGACCAAAGTTGTATTCTCAATAAAATGTAAACCAACTGCAACTGTTCCCCCTTGCAAATCTGTTTTCTTTTCATCTTGGTAACTCACATGAGAGCCACACTTGTAATTCAGGTGTTACAGATTTGGTACCCATCCAAGTCAGTCCTATTTAGTCTTTGGTTTTTAATAACTATTTTCAACCCATAAAATAAAACTTTATTTTCAGTAACAGCAGTACCTGTAACATATTTTGTCATGGCAGTACAGTATCATTTGTACAGAATGGAAAGTCACGATTGGTGAAAAAAGAACATAAAAATGATTTCTAGAAATGCACTGAATTTGACCAAATTTGACATAGTACTAAGTCATGAAGGGCTATAGATGAGACCAACCATCATCAAATGTTGCAAATAAAACTAATATTGAGGAATTAGTATAGCGCCTAATCTTTAGAAGCTCTAAGCACTTTACAACATTTATAGTGAAATACAAAAAAACAAAAAGCAAAATAAATTCCATGAAATTCGAAAACATAAAAACACATTGAAAATATTTAAGGTAGGAAACATTATTAAATCTTTAAGGTTGTTCTTACAGTTGACAAAGGTAACACTTTGAAAAGATCACTGTCTTTTGTCCAATTTCAATTGGTAATTTGATCCACATTACTGGGCCCTGGTATGCAAAATAACTTCGATATTGCTTCGTTTTCATAATGCGAATAATGAGTATACGATTGTCAGAAGGGGAGCGTAAGTATCTTGCTGGTGTGTACACACGGGTGAGGTCAAATAGTTATATTAGACTGGAGTCCGCCATTGATACGTAGCACAGATTTTTTTTAAAAATTATATGTTTGATTCTGGTTTGATTGGATAACAAGTGTAGGGCACAAAGCAGCAGGGAGGTTTGCTCTGATTGTGGTACTCTAAGGATGATCCCAGCAGCTGTGTTTTGAAGTTTCTGGAGTAGATATTGAAATGAACCAGACAGAATTGAGTTAATATAGTCCAGTCTTGAAAGTAATAAAGAGCACACAAGTGTTTTAGTGGCATCAACTGAAAGATGTTTGCGATTGGAGCTGATGCGTCTCAACTAAAGATATGCAGTTTTGCGTATGTTAATGACATGTTGGTGCCATGTGAGAGAACTGTCCAGAGTAACATCTAGGTTTTGCACTGACTGTGTGAATTTAATGATAACGTATGCTGATATTTATTGTTTGAGGTAAAGGATGTAAATGAGAAAGTCTTCGTGTTGTGATTAGAACGGCCTCTGTTTCATCATCATTCATCTGCAGCTTGTTATATGTCATTCATGATTTCACATCAGAAATGCACCTCTCTACTCCTTGGATGGTAGCATCAACTTCAGTTGGGTAGCTATACTTGTATATTTGGGCGTAATCGACGTACAATTGGTGAGACACTGGATGACCTATGACACTTGAGAGCAACTGAGTGTATAGAATGAAGGGAATATGTCCAAGATCAGAGCCCTGTCAAACAACACAACCTAGATCAACTTGGCTGAATTGTATCCCATTTTCAGATACAATATGTGTCCTGTTGACTAAGTAGGACTTGACCCACTGTTAGGCTATACTGTGAATGCCAAATACATGCTGGAGACTGTGAAGTAATATATAATGGTCCATTGTGTCAAATGCTGCAGGCAAATCAAGGAGGGTGCGTACTCTAATCTTTCCACTATCCAAATCAGAGAGGATGTCATTAACTACTTTCAGAAGAGTAGTTTCAGTACTGTGGTAAGGGCGATATGCAGACTGTACATTGTTAAAAAAAGACGTTGAATTCAGATGCAAGTTAGGTTAGAACAACTTTTTCTAAGATTTGTTTTATATAAGCAGAAGATTGGAAACTTGGCAGTAGTTCTTTAAGTCGTTTGGTCGAGAGTTGGTTTCTTCAGCAAAGGCTTTACAATGGCGGTTTTTAAAAATTATGGGAATTCCCTGGATGTGAGTGAGGTATTATTAATATCCGTTAGTGACGGCAATATTGGAGCTAAGCACTCAAGCAGCAGTGATGTTGAAATTGGATTAAGTTCACAAGACTTTGGTGTACTCTTCATCACCATTGTCCGTACTAAATCAATAGAGACCGGTGCAAATGCTGCTAACGGTTGTCGCTGAAATTCTGTATCACAACTATATGGTGACAGCGAGTCGGCTGAAATTCTGTTGTCAAATGTATATCTAATGGTTTGTAAATTGTCACGGAAGAAATTTGCAAACAGGTCTGAAAAGTGTACTGGAGAGAAGGTAGTTGGAAGTGATGGACATTTGATCCTTGACTTTAGTTTGTTAAAAATCGCGAAGAGCTTTTTTGCAGCTGGAACTCTCCGTGACCTAACTATCGTAGTGGGATAATTTGCCTAAATGGACTTAGCGGCTTCATAGATTTGTTTATGAATACTGAGTCTGGTGGAAAGCCAAAGCCTGTCGGCGTTACAGCGGTCTCTTTTAGCAGTGCGAAGCTTGTCCCTAACATTGATATGCCACGGAGAACACATTTGAATTGATGCGCTGAAGTTGGTGGCTGGGGCATATTTTTCAAGCAATGAACACATTCGGTTATCGAGTTGTTCTGCAGGATGTAAGCAAGTTCTTAGGTTTGCTTGGATGTCATGCAAATGAGACCAAACCACCATCAAATATGTGCAACTGAGACCAAACCACCATCAAATGTGTCCAATTGGCCAAGTCTTTTTCTCCACTTCATTGGAATATATCTTTGATACAATCCGTCCTGACATAAAGTTTGTTTTTTTATATATATTTACAGAAATTATGCTAAAGTACCATAACAATGCAGCCATTCATAACTATTTAGAACACGTACACATTGGTTTGCCTACATATAATTAGCACCGCTCCGGTAGCCAAGTAGTAATAGTGTCTGCCGCGGAAGTGGGACGTCGTGGGTTCGATCCCCAGCCGAGTCATACCAAAGACTTACGAAAATAGTACTAACAGTTGCCTTGCTTGGCGCTCAGCATTTAAAGGTTATTGTTATAACTGGTCGGCCAGGTCAGGATAATGTGACTGGGTGGGACATCATGCTACATGTCTGCGTCATGATCCCCAGTGCTAGACATCACTGAGCGTCAAGCGAGGCAGCTGTTAGTACCATTTTTGTAAGTCTTTTGGTATGACTCGGCCGGGGATCGGACCCACGACAACCCGCTTCAGCGGCGGATGCTCTAAGCACTAGGCCACTGGAATGGTTCAATAACTTAAAGATAAAATCATAAATCTTGATTAAAGAAGGATTAAATAATATATTGTGAGTAAATAAACAAATTTGTATTTATATATTTACACACTACAAGATCTTGTGAACTTTCAAAATTATTCTACTGCTATTGAAAGGAAAACATGCAAGTCTTTTCAGCTTAATCTCGCAAAGGTTTCACAGAAGTATGATTGCTTGAATATTGCACTCATAATGAAACCCAACATGGTTTGACATTTACCAGATCTAATCTATCGATGCAAGTACTCGTGTATGTATGTATGTATGTATGTATGTATATATATATATATATATATATATATATATATATATATATATATATATATATATATAATAGCATGGTTTGAATGGGCAAGTGCAAACAAAGTGTTCGAGAAATTTAAAACCTCTCTAACTACTTCAAATACATTCGAGTCCTTGACCATTTAAATTTTCAATTTTCGCCTTCTAATTTTTTAGCATGCCTTGAATAGAAACACACGCAGTCTAAGATATACGAATCTACAGAAAGCCTATAAAAAATATATAATATAAACGGCTTAATGCAAAAATTTAAATTGCAAAACCAACTTGTACCCACAGAATTTTACCAGCACAATAATAATTAAAGAACGACCATTAATCTATTATTTACAACGTTGTCTTTATTCACTTCATAACAGAACCTTACGGCATCATATTTCACATCTTATTTTAAAAAATATAAAGATAGTTTTAATGTTATGGAATGCTACTAACACATCCTGATGAACAAGCACCAATGGTATGGCGAGGTCTAACCCCAAACAGACCCCCAAAACGTCTATCCTCATCAGTACAAGTATGTGCTGATATATCAGACTAACAAGGGTCATATCTCGCTGAATGCGATGAAAACCATGCTTTGTATACGAATCTAGGTAACAATTATTAAGCCAGCAGCAAAGTTATTTTGACCATTCTGGTCGACTAAGTTCTTAGAGCGTCTGCCTTGGATGCGGGATTTCGCAGGTTCGGACCCCAGCCGAAGCATCAAATGTTACTAACGGATGATTCGCTTGCTGCTCAAGAATAAGAGGTTAATGTTAGGATTGGTACGGTAAAAACTCTGAAAACATGAAATCACCTTATCAGTTATACAAATGAACATATAACCAATAAGGTGATTTCATGTTTTCAGAGATTTTGCCGTACTTTAATGATAAAACGTCAGACTCCAGTGGTCAGGATAACGTGACTGGGTGAGACATGATGCCCCAGTGCATGACATGACTATGAACTGCTACACTCAGACTTTGTGGCGATATGACTCGAATTGTTAAAGCTAGGTTAAATTCACACTCACACACACACACACACACACAGAGTTCTTTAATTCAGTCGGCATGATAATTGTTTTAAAGACTAATGTATTCAATGTAAATGCCATCCTGAATGCATAACAAAATTGAAGATCTGTAATAGTTATGGAAGATAGTTGTGCCTGAAAGTTTTAATTGTAGAAATGTTTTGATACAATTTAAATACGAAAACTCGCGTCTTTAAGATCGAACATTTCACTCTGGCCTCTTGGTGTTCTGATTACATTCCTGCACGAGATCATACTAATTTTAAATATACACGCGATATGTTCTTGTACGAGTTAGCGATTATTGTGAAAATTACACCTGGCCTCGGAGTTTTCTCGAATTTTACTGGAGACAGTAAAAGTTTAAAATTTTGCAAGTAGTGTTAATAAATAATTTTCATGATTGCTTCTCATTTTGCCTAAATGACGAATACTATCACTTAATTAAAATCAAATTAGTGTAAGGCTTTTAATACATGACCTTCCACAAAACAACGTTACATAGCATAATGATCGTATTATCCTGTACTGAAACTAATCCCAGAATTTATTTTGTTAAAACCGGTTACACATTGAAAAATTCTACCATCATTAATTTCAAGTTTCCGTTGCACAAACCTTTAACATGATGATGATGATGATGATGATGATGATTATTATTATTATTATTATTATTATTATTATTATTATTATTATTATTATTGTCAATTGATAGTGAAAATAACTTAACGGAAGAAGAGCAGTGATTTCATTCATACGACTCTTGGTTTGTTTTCTCCTCCTGATTGGTGCATTAGTCATTGAGGTTTCGCCATATTGGGTAAACCACGTTTCGAAAGAGAGGCACCGGTCTGGTCTAACATTGTGCAATCTAGCTGTAACTGACACATTGATAAGCATTTATAGTTGTGGATGTGAGATTCGCATGTTCCTTTGCATATTGGCCCTTAGTCTTTGATATTACAGGTAATTCATAGTATGCATATGTCGGTTTGCTTGCTTGCTCAGTTGCTGTCTTTCGCTTTATCAAGTTCCTGGGATAGTGTATTTGACACATGTATAACAAAAAAATATCTGCATTGCAGACTCTTTCGTTCCTATATTTGGATGAGCTCTTGGATGTGGAACATGAAACATAATTTTGTAGAAATTTATGTAATTTAGTTGATACAATCAAGAAAATAAGCTTGAAAGTGATTGTGTATTGTTAATGGGTAATCTAGTCCTACCCGTAAGACGTATCACATGTTGATCTTGATTTTAGTGCTACGTCTTACGAGCCGAATGACGCCATAGTGTAGTTAGTTCCGATGTCGTCGACATCGGAACGATAAATCAAAGTTTCAGCGGTTCCTAGAAACACCGAAATACACTGAAAACACCGAAATACACATGCATTTACATGTTCTCTCTGCATATATCGATTTCCACTCACACATTATCTTTGTTTTTGTTTGAATAATAATATAAAGCAAAAAAAATTGATTTATTTTATTTTTATAAGAATTATTTATTTTGTCATAGTTATGTACGCGTCAATTGGTCGTACTTTATTGGATAGGTTGATCATTCTGGATGTTTGTTAGTAATGAAAACGACTGATCATTCCGGAACGCATGTAATCTCCAGAACGGACGGTGTAAGCCGACTTAATTCACTTTGTTTCAAGTCGCTAATTCACTGTACTTCACATATATTTATTGTTCTCCCTTTGATCTCATTTCGTATTCAAGCTAAGAAACAATCTTTATTTGGTAAGTCGCTTAATTTGGAACATATTAAAAAAATAGACCTTTTTAACACCCTTACAATCAACTGTCATATCATCATAACCAATATATGTGTGTGTGTGTGTGTGTGTGTGTTCGTGTGTGTGAGAGAGAGAGAGAGAGTCGCACACACGGGCAGATGCATTCAGACGTACAGACTTTGCATGTGTGTATATTTGTTTAAAAAAAATAACAGCTTACAATTAACTAGTAATCAGTTTATTTATTTCTAATTTGTTTGGAGTAAAGGAGGAACTATCAATAATGAGTATAATCCTGAATACTATCGTATACACTTTTGATACTTTGTTATATTTCACGTTTACTTTGTGTATGTATTACAATTCGCCGTTTACCATATATATCAGGGTCTTACTGCCTATATATATATATATATATATATATATATATATGTCCAATCAAGTAAAGAATAAATAAATCATATAAATTGACATTTTGCTTATTATTATTATTCAAACATGTAAGACTATTCACCGTTCACACATTTCCAAAAATAGACTTTCTTAACACCCTGACAATCAAATGTTGTAACATCATAACCTATAAACATATATATACATATATATATATATATATATATATATATATATATATATATATATATATATAAACATAGGTTATGATGTTAAGACAGTTTATATATATCACAAATAATCAAAAAACCTTTAAAACGGAAATTAAATTAAATGGTATTTATTTTGATCAAGAACTATATAATTAAAAGTTATATTAATATATAATATAATGCCGGCAAATACTTTTGATACTTTGATTTTTACCCCTTTTACGCTGTGTATGTATTACTGATAAGCCATATATCAGGTCTGTCGAATCAAGTACGACAAAGTGACGTCATTACATGAATTGTGATATTAACACGAAAAAAGTAAATAATTCTTATAAAAATATAATAAATCAATTTTTTTTTTTGCTTTATATTATTATTCAAATAAAAACAAAGATAATGTGTGAATGGAAATTGATATATACAGATAGAACATGTAAATGCATGTGTATTTCGGTGTTTTCAGTGTATTTCGGTGTTTCTAGGAACCCAAGTTTCAGGAATATCGAACATACTTGGCAACCTATATAGACTTTCTTCCACTAATATATGTTTAATTAATTATACTTACTGCGCTGTTTTTATCCAAATGGAATCAATAGTTGACACTTGCAAACGGACGCATTTTTTGTTCAGTTGACATACATTTGAATTTGCTGAAATGCAACAGTTGTCAAGGTATGCCGAAGTATGTTTAAGTTAGGTTCTAATCGGAAAATATTTTTTGAACGAAACAAAATATTGCTTGCTGTTCAAATAGGCAATATAGAAATACCCATTTGATAATTTCGTTTCGTGAAAATAAAACAGCTTGATTGAAACTTACTTCGGCATTCCTCAGCCTCCATGGCATTGAAACGTGTTTCAAAGGAACATGAAAAATGTGTTCATTTCCTAGTGTCAGAGTTAGAGTCGATCACGATCAAGACAGCAAAGTAAGTATATCAATAACTCTTAAATATGTGGATAAATGTTGATACTTTTTGCCAAGTATGTGATAAACATGAAAATTTCACCACTTATTCTCTGTTCAGTATATTTAAAAACACTACACAGCGCTGCTCTTTAGGCAGTAAGACCCAGACGCTTGCAAACATAAATATCAGCGTCGGGGCTTACAATGTAGGACTAATGGGTAATCCTAACTATTGTAGAAGTATTTCTTCAGCGTAAGATGTCGAACCTGATATTTATGTTTTTTGGGTCGCCCTCCTAATTCATGATTAACGGTAATATGTAGCATGTTCCTAGTTTGACTAATATTGGATTTGGAAATCAAATGTTCAGCAATATCTCGTACACTTGGCAGCTCTTACCGACAAATTTTCTACCAATTTAAAGTCGTATTTCTTTAGACATTTCACTTTCTACTTAGTTACTTACTATGATGTCTGTGTCGGATAAATTTAAATTCTGAAATGAACATGTTTTTAAGCATCGTTGAAGTACATTTCAGTTGGCTGTTGTGTGATGGAACTGGTTTAAAGGATAACTAATATCTTGAAAGAAACAAAGTTATCTTTAGCTAATACTTTTTTCAATATTAATATTTTTTAAAATTTATTTTGTTAAGGAAACAAATTTAAGCCGGGTCCAGGTGTGTTAGCATTTCCTGAAAATTCGACTAGTCGTTCTTATGTTAGTCATGCATATATATATATATATATATATATATATATATATATATATATATATATTCATGTACAATGCTGTTGGTCATTTCTGCATACTTAAAGTTTCGGTCTCCACTAGAGAAACAAAACGCAAACCAAATCCAACCGATTGACAGAAATATTATACTAATAGACATAAAAGCTTGCCATTTGAAAAGAGACAATTATAAGCAAAATATTCTGTTCAAAATAATATTAATTTTGGATGCATGTGATATCACCTCCATGTTTTTCTGTGCACAGCTTTGAAAAGATGTAATGTTTATCAAACAGGCTAAATACATTACTTTAGACTGTTTTGTTCAGCAGTTCAGTGGATTATATATGTCAGATTTTTAGCTAGTTTTATCAAATTCAACAAAAATTCCAATTAATAGCAAGAGATATAAAGCAATATTAACCAATCTTGTTTTAAAAAAGTTCAGCATTTCAGAACAAATAAACGTATATTTGGTAGACAAACAACATTGGTTAGGATGTTATGTGCTTAGAACGTCTTGTTAATGGGAAAAATTACTAAAGAATTTAGAAACTTACTATACCATACGCTGGGGAATTTCTTGAGAATTTAAGTTCTAGCGGCAAGTTGACACATTGGGTACCAGATGATTTTGTATAACAACTTGCAAAACTGGAAGCTTGGATTAAAATGCAGTATTAAGATATACATATAATGTATTTATTTGTATGATTCTAAAAGATACATAGTAAATAAGTTTCTGGCTTACCAGTTCAAGAGTCATAGTGGATTTTCATTTTGACATTCAGAAATCATATTTTCATATACATTTCGAGTCAAAATGCAGAGATATTTTTGTACACTTAATGAAAATCACTTTCCTTAGCCCGTAAAGTGCGTGTCGCGACTATAGTCGCGCTCGAGGTGAGCAACACTGATCGCATTCTATCACTTCATCTTGCCATAAATGCCTGTAAAACTATATTTGATTGGTTTAAAAAGGCCCGGAACAAGCATTCTACAGTACTTTATTATTAACGATGTAATTTTACAAATGCTCGCTTCTAAACACATGGTACTTGTGCAAAGCTAGAATGACCGACGCTGAATACGAAGTTGATTTCTTGCAACAAATATTGGCTTCTGATAGTGATGCAAATAGTGATTTTGAATAATTTCAAGTGAGGGCACTCCGTCAAAAGAGTGCAGACATAAGAGCGCACTAATTTGCCGCCAAAAGAGCGCAGACATAAGAGCGCAAACTAAAGATCGGAAACAAATATTTAAAAAAAATAGAAACAAGAAAATTAACTCAGATCAGATGGCATCGTTTGATTGTAACTCTTTTTATGCTTCATTAAAAACAAGTATTGGCGAAAAAATAATTAATTGTTCAGTTACTTTAACTAACAAAACTGGTATAATCGTATAGGTAAACACAAATAGATGTGATATCGTTCGTACCTCCGATTGTTTCAATGTAAACAAGTATTAGCCTTAGCGAACACAAATTAAAGTTCCTTTCTAACCCTGCCATATTCGTTTATCATACATCAAGTATTTGTTTAAGTGCGCCAAATTGTCTACGCTCTTTTGTCGTCACTCTTTTGTCTGCGCTCTTTTGTCGTGCGCTCTTTTGACGGGTCACCGCAAGCGAGGTATTGATGGAAATACACATGAATGATTTTGAGTCAGTAATTTACTTGGAACTGGAGTCGGATGTACATGCTCACTTGACGTGAAAAGATGGCATGCCTGTCAACCCCCATTCACTGGTAATTCAAAATTAAATATCGAGATGGTGAATAATGAACCTACGGACTATTGAAGACTTTTTCTTAGATGACCAGCTTTCGCATCTGATAGTAGATCAGCAAATCGTAATGCAGATCAGAGAGTTCATGAGGCAGACTTTAACGAAAAAAGTCGCATGAAGAAAATGGTGGCCTGTTGTCTGAAAGCATCTTAAACGTTTTCGCATCGATTAAAACAATGGGTTTGGTATATATGTCTGTTCTCGATTTCTAATGGGCTATTGATGATGTGATATCAACCGCATACTTCAGCAAAAAAAATAAGTATGGGATAGATTTCAAGCTATTCCAAGCAATTTACACCTGTCAGACAATGAGAACAATTAAGGTGACTCTTCACACAAAATCAGCCCAATGATTAAAAAAAAACAAAGCCTTTGCTGAGGTTTAATCACCAGATATGGACCTCGGTTTGATGATATTATAATAAATAACAGGTGATAGTTTTTCATGAACATTAATTGCTGACTGGAGGGTTTAAACATACCTCTGACATTCATGGATTGGATTTTTGCAAAACTGTCACCCTGCCTTTACCTGTGATTTTCACAATTTATATATAAAACATTGTGACAGACATAACGTGCATGGTTGGACTACTAAAGAATATAACATTTTATAGATATATTTGAACTTTTCCATCAAAAGCAAACAAAAATACTGATGAAATACAATTGTAACTTGTAGTTTTACCTGTATTTACACCTGTACCTGCAAAAATGTTAAACCTACACATGTGTCTTGATGATAATCTTAAAGTATAGACACGCACCATCA
Source organism: Unio pictorum (assembly GCA_030141615.1). NCBI lineage: Eukaryota > Metazoa > Mollusca > Bivalvia > Unionida > Unionidae > Unio > Unio pictorum. Next base: position 123,600 of record JARLTB010000198.1, read on the forward strand.
TTTGTTATATAGGGTTTGTCTATCATTAGTGTATATTTAATGAAATACATGCAATTTAAAGACACTGCAGTTTTCTTCTTTTCTCCCTTGAAACAATTCAACACTGAGTGACCTTTTACTGGAAAACAATGCAGCACTTTAAGGGTTAATTAAAGTACAATCAGTCTTTCGCGATACAAAAATGGAATTTTCAACAAAGTTTACACATGATTAAATTTTTACAGAAATGTATCGTTGCACTGTATTAACCGACACGGTGATATATATATATATATATATATATATATATATATATATATATATATATATATATATAGCTTCGTATACTTGATTGTGAGCAGTCCACAAAACCCTGTTGGGGTGGACTTATTTCATTTCTTTTAATGGATGACTTAACTCATTTCTGGTTAATAAATACTTCCTCTATACTCAGTTAAAAAGTAAAGAACTATTTTCATTTAATCAGTTCAAGAAGGAAGCTAACACTAATGTCAGCTAAGTTCCTTTATTTTATTCAATTACACTGACACGATGGATTATACCAGCATGAATCATTCAGGGGAATCTGGTTTTAGTAATTACAACATGCCAAAATGGCTTAACACATTGCAAACTTATTCTGCCAGCTTTGTTTAGTGTTTTTTTTTTATTGTTGATAATTTGCTCAAATTTCAGTCCAGCAGTAATAATAAATTACCAGCAGTCTGATACAGTCTGCAAATGTATATACGGAAAATGGTACCATCAGGCTATACATGATTCACCAGAAAAAGGTCGAGAAAATAATGAAAAATATCGAATTGTATGACTTTTTCAAATAAGGCAAAGAGCATTTGTCCTGGACTAGTGAACATTTTTCTTGCCTCGCTCGGGAAAGTAATATTCCATGATGTTGGGCTTTGGGATTTAATCATCCCATCACAATGAGTACTATTGGTTGTTGATAATGATATTTACATTTCGGTTGACATCTTAATTCCAAAACAACAGTCTTATGTAGTGTATTCTCCAGAAAACTGACAGTGAAGCTAGAGGGCATATGTTTTGGAATATCTTGTACACTTGGCAGCTCCATTGTCACTTTTCGACAAAAGTGCCAATTGCTTGCCTTTAGTCAGATTGTACTTGGATGAGTTTTTCTAATGGATTCAAATTCTGACACAAGCAGATGTACTTGTTTTCTAGTTCCATTGACATGCATGTTAGTTGGTTGAATGCAGTGGACACCCAAGAATGCCGAAATTAGTTTGTATGTTTAACGCCATTTTTCAGCACAAGATAGGCTATACATGGCAGCCAGTATTAATGGTGGAGGAAGAACCCGTAAAGGACCACCGACCCACGAGAAGCTACTGGCAAGCTTTCTCACATATCCAAAGTGGCCGAATCATAGACTCGAACCCATGCAGACAGAGGTGAGATGGCAGTGATCCGTAACGGAGAGCTCTTTAGACCACTCTGCCACTATGGGCCCCACTGAAAATGGTATAAGGGGTAATACATGTCTTTAATAAAAAATAAAGCTGTCTAATGAATTTTGTTATTATTAGTATATTTTTTAAATTCATTTCAATAAACACACTTAAATTTTAACCCACTTGAGCATTGCTTGGCTCCCATTGCATCATGCTTGCCCCAAGGATCACAAAGCTCTAAAAAGCACCTGTCCTTGACATTTTTGATTTAGATATATTAATTAGTTGCTCTGATTGCAGGCATTCCTAATTTTCATTTATATTCATTAAGTTTAATATTACAGAAACATTGGAGTATAAAACCACATAATGCCACCAAAGAAGAAGGATGATGCCTCCAACAAGCCACTGCCTCTTATTGGAAGAATGGGTACCAACCTAAAGATTGGAATTGTAGGATTGCCAAATGTTGGGTAATTTTTTTTTGTCTCAGTACATCCAATAACTATAAGGATTTAAAATAAAGAAATGCAGAGTATGACAAAACTGTTTTTATATTAGATGAGATTTAGTGCTTTTGATACACAAAGTGATTTGTTTATAACATATTTGCAAGCAAGATTACAAGGTTGACAAGATCATCCAGTTATTTTTTTCTTTAAAAACATTTTGAAAATCTATTTGATGGAGATTTTTTTTGTTCTCAAGTGTAATTGGAGTTGACTTTTGGGTGTCCAATAAATCAATTTTTTTAATATTAAATTTTGATTACTTTCAAATGAGAAAATATCTGCATTGTGACATCTATTTGTCAGTGTTATTATCTTACTTATAAGTTGACCTTGCTCGCTGAAAATTTTATTCATGCAGGTCATTTTATAAGTTTGACATACTTAGTGTTAGATATTTGCAGTACAGAAAAATAATGTGAATTTCAAATATTTTGTTTCTGTGCAGAAAAGTGTATATGGTAGAGCTGTACCGATTAATCACTCGTACTCATAATCAGGCCGATTATTAGAACAATGGGTATAATCAGTATCTGCAGAAATAATTGGTGCCGATGCAAATAAATTTCCAAATATAATTTCAATTACAACATTCTTCTTGACATGGCTTGAATTTTAAAACAGAATTAAATAGTGGAAACTAAAGAATAAACATTTGATTTGGGGATTAATTCAAAGACAATATATTCTTAAAAGTAACTACTGTTTTAACACAATTGCTGTAAACTACCGCTGATTTTTGCTGAGAACTCTCAATTATTACATTATGTCCTCGATTTTCATTTTCTTCTAAACAAGAAAAGTCCTACATGTTCTGTTGCATCACCTGTGAATTATTGTTGTGACGAAATAATTACTTTTCTATAAAGAATTCGCATCTTCACTAAATAGAATCTTAAGTTTAAACATTATTCACATAATTTAATGATTTTTTTTACCTATGCAACAATAAAAAAATAAACCAGAACAAAAACATAAGCCATAACAATAAAAACGTCCACAATTAATTTAAATCCCAAGAATGATCACATTATGAATGCTTAACTCCAATGCCATTCCCACGAAAGAAACTTACACAAGTTAACATCTGGCATTTTTAGACCGTATATACCAATGTTAATTACCATCGTTAAATGTTGTTGTAGAGTTTAACGCCATTTTTCAGCACACAAAACGCTATACATGGCGGCCAGTATTATTGGTATAGGAAGAACCTGGGAACATAAAAATTAATCATGTTCCCGGGCCCCAAACACTCTAGCTACGCTTCTGCATCAATGTACGGGTAAGTATTCTCGGAGAAACATAATTTACTAAAAAAATTTGCTTTCCAGTGTATGTTTGAACTTCATCAGCTTGCAGAGACAGAACCCTCTTTATTTTCAAAAGGAGAAAGCAAATTTTTTTAGTAAATTATGTTTCTCCGAGAATACTTACCTGATCACATTACTAAGAAACCCTCCCAACCACCCCGCCATGCGAGCATCCTCGTATATTATATACCGCTCAGCTTAAAAACTGGCGACACCTAGTGGGTGGCAAGGGGAGGTAAGGGGCAAGAGTTAATGCCCTTTGTTTATATGACATGGACAGAAAAGACGAATTTTCGTCTTTTGGTAGGGCTGGATTCGCGAGGTAGCAGGCTTATATCCCTAAAGTAATGTGATCTGGTAAGTATTCTCGGAGAAACATAATTTACTAAAAAATTTGCTTTCCAGTGTATGTTTAAACTTCGTCAGCTTGCAGAGGCAGAACCCTCTTTATTTTCCCACTTGACATTTCCTTTGATTGAGCTGCGAGTTTGATACTTGCTCAGTGCCAAGAAACATTGTGGTTTTTTAAACTCTCAGTGATCTTGCCACATAATGAAATGTGTTCAGTTAGAAGCTTTGATCAATGTATGAATTAGAAATTTTAATAGACTGTATGATCAAAGTATTAATTAGAACCTTGAATAGACTGTATGATCAATGTATTAATTAGAAATTTTAATAGATTGTATGATCCAAGTATTAATTAGAACCTTTAATAGACTGTATGATCAATGTATTAATTAGAAATTTTAATAGATTGTATGATCCAAGTATTAATTAGAACCTTTAATAGACTGTAAGATCAATGTATTAATTAGAACCTTTAATAGACTGTATGATCAAAGCATTTATTACAGAACTCAAGCTCTGTCTTTTCATAAGCAACTTCATATGGCAATGAAACAGAAGATATTTATGAGGATTAGTATACAACGATTTACCATGACTAGATAACAATGGGAGATTTATTGTATATAACTGGCTTAATGTCTAAATACATTATTATTATTATCATTTTTATTATTATTATTATTATTATTATAGCAACATTTATAGGATACTATAAAATAAAAAATGTGGAATTAACTTCAGATTTTATTATTTGTAAGATGCATGGAATTAACCTATTACAGGATATTGTGAACGAGATCACTCTGAATTATTTTTATACCACTATGTGGCCTATTTCATGAATTTATCATACAAATATTGTTAAAATGTCAGTCATGGATTTTAATTGATTTAATTAGGATAAATTGTAAGGTTTCAGATTATTTGTTCCACTCAGTAATATTATTGTGTTTTAAATTTGTTCTTAAAAATCTTTTTCACATCTATCTGTCCAGTTAGGCTTCTTTAGTTTCCCAAAGTGCAACTCTGACACAAGTGACAATTCACATCTTTAGACAGACCTGACTGGCAAAATACACACATCGACTTAGAGCAAGGGTCTCAAACTTGAACCAATATGTGAGTCACAATGATGCACTTTTGTTGCCCCAGCATCAGCATCACCTTTGTAATCTCTCATGACAATCATTTTGATACTGGACAATATCTAAGGGTATAAAATAACCTTTTGTTTATTGTCTGATTAAATTAATTTTGTGTTATTCATTTCAGGAAGTCCACTTTCTTCAATGTCCTCACAAAGAGTCAAGCTGCAGCAGAAAACTTTCCCTTTTGCACGATAGACCCAAATGAAAGTAAGGAAGCAATATGATATGACATTACAGGAAAAGATTCTAGTGGTTTGCCCTTTTGCATCATAGACCCAAATGAAGTAAGGAAGCAAAATGATTTGACATTGCTGGAAAAGATTCTATTGGTTTGCCCAGATTGCAGATTTTCAGAAACTTGTTGTTTCTTATTTAAAATTGTAATTTGATTACATGACAGTAAATATCATTTGCATTGCAGTATGTACTGTTACTGGAATCTTTGGTGAAGGAGTTTTTCAACGTTTTAACCTTGGGGTGGTGGGGGGGGGTCGAGCTCATTTTTGTGAGGCTACTTGTCTAATTTTGTTTCTCCATGTAACAAAATGTGGTACTTTGTCATTAGTCAGTACTTTTTAGCAACCATTATATCTCCTAGAATTTCAATAGGATATGGATACACCTTAGTGCATCATCCTGTCAAAGATAACATACTGAAATTACTTAATATGGGAACTGACCGCTTAATCCAGAAAATGGCCGAGTTCTTTCTCTACCAGTTATACTAGCCACTGTGCACAGTTTATCTTGCACTAAGTAACCCAACCCAAAACAACAAGAATTACCTGAAGTTCACAGGGCTTCCCCAAGTGGTCTAAAGTGCACACTGTTATGGATCAATGCCACCTCACCTCAGTCTGTTTGGGTTGAGTCTTGGGTTTGGCCAATGTGGATATGTGAGAAAGCCTCCCAGTATTTTCTCATGGGTCAGTGGTTTTTTCTGGGAATTCCCCTGGTTTTTCCACCACCATTTGTACTGCTTGCCATGTATAGCCCATCTTGTGCTGGAAAATGGCATTAAACCCTACAACAACAACAACAACAAACCCAACACAATAGCAAATATAGCAAGTAACAATGTGTATAAAATAATAAACAACTACCTTAAATTAGCCAATTCATTCACAAAGGTGATTAGAGATTGTAAGGTAACCATGTGAAAAAGGTACATTCAGATAGAATTCCCAATTACATTACGTTAGAAATATGCTACCTCGCATATCCAGCCCTACTCAACGATGAAAATCATCTAGATACATTGTATATATATATATATGTGTGTGTGTGTGTGTGTGTGCGTGCATGTGTGTGTATACATAGCTGCCTACCCTCAAGCCACATGCAAAAAAATGAATTCCCCAATTATATTAAATCTTTAATAAAATAACTGATTTCACATTAAGCGATATTTGTGATATCTGCAGTTGCCAAAACAGTCCAATATTAGTAGAACTGTAAGTGATTGGTACAGTTGTCCTGGTTGCAAGCATTTTAGCTTATTTTTATCTATATGTATAAGAGTAGTTTTGCTATTCTTTTTGAGAGAAACTGGTTTTCCCAGAATTTTGCTCAGTATATATACTGATTTGAATTACCATTCAGCATTGCATCTTGAAACAGTCTACACCATCAAGGAAAAAGAAATGCATTGCACAAAAGTGAAGTTTAGTTTGGAATGTATCAAAATTTGGCCATGCGTTTAGCCATCAAACACTGATATACATCATGCTTTTTGCATGCAATGTGCTACAAATTTTAGCATTGAGCATGGTGGCAGAGATGTGAGCACATTGGTAGCAAAATGTACTTAGATGTTGGGAATATTAAGAACTCACAGATGATTTCAGATCTGGAATATTTTAAGCCCTCAACAGAATAGCTACAAAGCATTGTTTGTGAGTTTTATTGTTGAACACAAACTCACCACATGTTTTAGCAAAGCGGTCTATCAGGTGTTGTAGCTCAGCTTCTGTGCGAGTGGCTAAGGCAGCATCGTTTGTGAAGAGCATGTTCTTGATGGTTGCTTCACGCACATTGCTCTATGCCTTTAGCCAAGCCAGGTTAAACCATCTGCCTTCGAATCGCATGTGCAGGTAGATTCCTTCTATATGTAAAGGGTAATAACTCTTGCCCATTAATTCTTCAAGCCAAATGCCAGGTGTCATAAGTTTTGGGGTTTGCTTTTATGTGTTCTGATTGAATCATCCAATGTTCCTTTTGGATCTGCTACAGGTTGTATTTATTATTATTTTTAAAGTTTCTGCCAAAATTTGAGTGCTTTGGTTACAGTTCGGAACTTTTCATAAATGAAACAAAAATGGTTGAAATCAGTTGGACTAAAACATGCTTGGGTATCCATTACTTGAACAGTTAGTAACAGATTTACTTTCTTCTCAAGAACAAGCAATGCTTGGATTTCCGTTACAGTAGAACCTGTCTTGAAAGACCATCCCATCTTCCAAAAAATAATAGTTTCAAAACAGGTGGTCTCTCATAACAGGTCATAACACTATATAATGAATAAATCTTTGCATGGAGATTCTGGTCTCTCTTAGCAGTGATCTCTCAAGACAGGTTTTACTGTAGTAAAATTATTTTTTTTAAAAAAGTTTTTTTTTTCTATGTCATGTATTATTATCATTACGCTGAAGCACTGAATTGAAATCACGCACATCCAGGATTTTTTTTTTAGCATGAGTGGTTCATACTCATTCTTTAGGGGATATGTATTGGAGGTAAAGCATGTTGATTCTGTGTATAGGAAAAGCATGCATGTTTAAAATAAAAGCACGTAATACTTGTAGTTTTTACAAGCAAATGCTGTTGATTATATTTACAAGAAAATCACAGTTTATTTAAAATGAAGGCATATATTGTTGATAGTTCTACAGAGAAATACATACTGTTGATTTATTTTGTTATTTATCAGGAGCATATGTAGATATTCTCATTTTCGATCACACCATTTCCAACGTTTACCTGGCAGCATGCTCCATGATGCCAAATATCTTTGAAATATATCCTGCATACACATCATAAGTGCTTTTGTTATGCTAGTGTTTAGTCAAATAAATGTGTAAAAAATTTTAGTTTTTCCTCAAACTTTTTTAAAAAGATTTTATGTAATTATGTTTATTTGCAATGTGTTTCAGGTCGTGTTCCTGTCCCAGATGCAAGATTTGATTTCTTGTGTGAACATTTCCAGCCTCTAAGGTTTGTATTCTACCCAAAGCTTCATCTGACTCTTCATGTTGAGGAAAGTATTGGTGGAAAAAGCATAAAATGAAAGTCACTCTATTCAAAATGAGTGAATTTCACAATCTAATGTAAGCTAATTCCTATGTAGTTAGTATGTTATTTGTCTTAAAAATATTAATGTACCATCTATTTCCTAATTAACACATGCACTCTGATTAAGGCCCCCTCCTCTTTTTAAGAATACAAAATTTCATACTGGCCATCAGTTTTCATCATTATGTAATCCACAAGTGCAACTCATTAAGTCATTATAATGGGACTGGGTGGGACATCATGCTACATGTCTGCAGCATGAAGCCCCAGTGCTAGACATCACTATAAACTGCCTCACTGCAGACATTGTAGTGATATGACTGAAATATTGTTAAAGCTATGTTAAAAATCCTAATTCAGACACAAAAAACATAGACCCTGATCTACAATGACATAATGCAGACCTGCCAACTCTTATGATGTTGCTGTAGGTCTTATGAAAATTTCCCTTCAAATACAAATTTATGGCATAAAAGCAAAAGCTACTGAAAAATGATCATTGCCGAAAAATCCGAAAAATTTGTTCACCTATGTTTGATTTTGATCCATGTTTCATATTAGAAGTAATGAAATAGGTCCAGGAACCAGACTAACTTTATAGCAGCAATCAGACGTTTTTAACTGCACCTATTTGTTCATGCAAAGCATCAGACTGTTCATCATAGTATTTTTTTTCCAAATCTTGTCCAGCAAGCGATGCATGTCTATGACAAAAGGGAAGATAAGGCTCTTAAAAATTATTAATAATCAGAAACAAGAAAAATGAAATGAATATTCAAATTCATGTGAATAAAAGCTAGAAAGGACACAGTTATATTTACTGGATATCACTTGCCAATATTAGTATGTCTTGTGGCGGGAGATATAATTGCTGTCATCATGTGAAATGGAAAAAGAATTTCCAACTATTTTGTCAAGTTGAGAGATGGCAACAAGCCATTGAGCTGCATACGGTTTGGGACTAAAATTTGTGCAGCTGCACTAGTGGTAAATAAAGTCTTCACATGCTTTCCAAACTTTTCAGTTGAATATAATGTTTACAATTGCTGCATGTTCCGAATACCAAACTTTTAATTAGGCTATGTCATACCTGTCAACCTCCTGAGACAAAAACCTGTACACCAGACAAAAAAAACCCTTACAAAGACCAGAAAAACCTTACGCCAAAGACCTTATATTATTTACTAGATCACATATAAACATAACTATTTACACCTGACTACGCCATATATTTGCATACCTTGTTACATCTCAGTCACTGGAGTGAGCTAAATTGTACGCTACACTTGCGCCTTTTGCCATTTCCAGTAGTGAATTTGGCGTTTCAAAATCCATGCAACATGAATCAGTGTTTATTTTGCATTGCAAAAATGCTGTGAGTGTATCTGTATTCAGGGATTTCCGACAGTCTGTGTGGATCTTTTTCATCATGGAGAAGGACCTCTCACAATCAGCATTGCTATGTGGCAAAGTGAGCAGTCGCTGCACAATTTCCTTTAGATGAGGAAATCTGATGTTGCAAGTGCTTGTTCTCTGGCTAATGACATCTAGCCAGTAGCTGCAAAAGCTCCTTTTCTGGCCATTTTCAGTTTTTGTAGGCACACACTCCTCACTTAGCATGCAATAATCATCAAACTCATCCTTCAGGCCTTCCTGGTCCAGGTTTGGAGCAAAAGTGTTGGCCAATCTGCATATATGTGTATAGTTAAGGGTGTCTTTTAGGGATGGATCCAGCACCTTAAGATCTTTCAGCACTTCATTGTCGAACGGGAATTTGTTCATAATTTTTCTTACAACTGCAACATAGAACTTCCTCACATCTTCGAAGAACTTACTCTTGACTGGGGATTCAACGTTCATTTCCTCCATGAATGTTCTGTTGGAGAGGCCCACTGCAAGCAAGCTGTTGTCATGTTGGAACTCACAGTCATCATACTTGACTAGCCTGAGGTCGGCCACCTGTTTGATATGTCTCATCTCCACAAACTTAACAAGGAACTTTCTGAGCAGTCTGTCCATCTCTTCCATCATACCACCAATCTGTGATTCATTAGTCTGAAACAGCTTGTTAAACTCATTTAACAAAGGAAGAGTGAACTGAAGGAAACGCAGGGTCATCTGGGTCGCAGGTGAACTTAATTGCTCGTGAATGTTTTTTATCCTGCCTGTTTTTTCAACATCTTCATGGTTTTCAAAGTAGGAAGCAATAGCCGGATATTGGTTTAGAATCCTGTCCACTACCTTTTGAAGTGTTTCAGAATGTCCAGGTTATCCACCTTAGTGAAGAGCTGAAACTCTTTATATGTCTTGCGACGCTTGGAGCTATGCTGAAAATGGTAATAGATGTCCACCAGAAGGTCATCTACTGGCACAGTCAGTTGTTTGATGCCATCTTGTGCACACAAATTTGCTAGGTGACAAATGCATCCGATACTGAAGACATCAGGATTCTTCTGTTTCACCCTTGTGAGCACCGAGTTTTTCTTCCCCACCATGACATTACAGTTGTCACTAGCAAAGCCAATGCAGTTGCTCCAAGTGATGTTTAGATTGCTCAAAACAGTATCAATGTCATTAAAGATGGCCTCACTGTTTCCTCCACTGGACACTGGCATGTCAAGCAATCTTGTTTTTGGCCCCACACCATCCTCAAAGACTCTCACCATAATGGCTAATCGCTTGTCTGTTTTCTTGTCGTTGGATTCATCAACCATCAGTGAGAAAGCCGTCTCTCTGCACAACTTGATGACTGGTTCTGTTGCAGCTTGGGCCAGGCAATTCTTAATGATGATTGTTGTCTTGGTTCGCTTTGACCGAAACTTCTTTGCAATGCCACTGTCAGGGAACATTTCTGTGACTATATCTGTGAAGTGGTCAGCTACAGATGCAGGTAAGTTATGCTGAGCGACAAAATTTGCAAATAAAACCTCAGCCCTTATAACACTCTGGCTTTCCTGCTGTGGTTGAGCAAAAAAGGTCTCGATGGACCCTCCCTTCTTCATATCAAAGTTTCTTGCGTGAGATTTTGTTTTAAAATGTTCTCTAAGGTCATGTAAACCTGAAGCCGCCACTTTAATATCTTTGTTGCATACCTTGCAAAAAGCATGGGAAGATCCTAGCTTGGATACATATACAATGCCAGGGAAGGCCTTAATCCATTCCGTCTGAAACTTGCCATGACCCTGATCTCCGTCTTGAATCTTACGCTTGTTTGCATGAGGATCAGCCATTTTGGTGTTAAAGTGCTTAAACTAAAATGATGAGTTGAATGGAATACAGCCCTCTATTATGTTTCACAACGACAGCTATCCAGTATGCCGTAAATTTACATGCCGTAAATACGGTACTACGCCTACGGTACTACGCCTACTGATAACCTGATTTTCAGTCGACCAGTAAGGGGTCAGAATTCCATGCTTGAATAAAGAAATAAAACTCTCAAATCGGCAAGTGAAAGACACGTCAATATTTCGGGTAATCTAATAGGTGGTTCAAGCGATTCACGTTCTATTCTCGTTGTATCTCATGAAGAAAATAAAAATCCTCGTCGAATCCTGATCTTGGCGAGAATCGCTGACATTTTTTTTTTTTTTTAAAATATTAAAAAAACCTTACAAAATGCCTGTACGGCCTTACACTGCAAAATCCACCGAAAAACCATACAAATTACGGGATTCCCTTACAAGTTGACAGGTATGCTATGTTTTCCAGCTTTATAATAGCAGTATATTTTATTTTGTTACATCTTAGTGACGGGAAAAAAATCAACTGCCTTACTGACTCGTCAGGGTTGGCAGGTCTGATAATGCATCAGGGTCTCTGCTTTTGTTTATTCTGCTGAGCAGTCATTACAGATGTTGTAGCAGATCAGAGCCAAAGTTTAAAGTCCCACTCAACTTGTAAGGAAGTATATAAATATAAATGTCTATATAGATAAATTTATATAAAAAGACGAGTCTTAAAAGATTAATTTACTTTAATTGAATTGTCTGCTTGTCTATAACTCAGTTTGTGCACATATTCTACGTATACTGCTTTGCATGCACCATGATGCCATTTAGAGGCAAGACACTGCATTCCATTGAATACTTGTCTTTCCTGACACTGAATACTTGTCCTTCCTGATAGTGTTCATTTCAGTACTTGTCCTTCCAGACACTGCATGCCATTGAATACTTGTCCTTATTGACAATGCCTTCCATTTCAATACTTGTCCTTCCTGATAGTGTCATTTCAATACTTGTCCTTCCTGACACTGCATGCCATTGAATACTTGTCTGTATTGACAATGCCTTCCATTTCAATACTTGTCCTTCCTGATAGTGTCATTTCAATACTTGTCCTTCCTGACACTGCATGCCATTGAATACTTGTCCTTATTGACAATGCCTTCCATTTCAATACTTGTCCTTCCTGACACTGCATGCCATTGAATACTTGTCCTTATTGACAATGCCTTCCATTTCAATACTTGTCCTTCCTGATAGTGTCATTTCAATACTTGTCCTTCCTGACACTGCATGCCATTGAATACTTGTCTGTATTGACAATGCCTTCCATTTCAATACTTGTCCTTCCTGATAGTGTCATTCCAATACTTGTCCCTAATGACACTGCATGCCATTGAATACTTGTCTGTATTGACAATGCCTTCCATTTCAATACTTGTCCTTCCTGATAGTGTCATTTCAATACTTGTCCTTCCTGACACTGCATGCCATTGAATACTTGTCTGTATTGACAATGCCTTCCATTGAATATTTGTTGTTCCTGAAACTGTATTCCATTGAATAATTGTCCTTTCTTTTCAGCAAAGTACCAGCCTTCCTGAATGTCGTTGATATTGCTGGACTTGTGAAAGGGGCACATGAAGGAAAAGGTCTGGGAAATTCATTCTTGTCAAACATCAATGCTTGTGATGCCATCTTTCATTGTATCAGTAAGTAATTGCTTGATAAATACTTTCTCTGTTCAGATATTTCCTTTGATGAGAAAACCAACTGGCCAGCATCATAGGCTGGTTACCTGTTTGCTTAAATATATATATATATAGTACAACAGTGGGAGGAATGGTGGGCCCAACACAGATTGAAAGGGGCTATTCTGAAAATTCAATGAGACAACAAACTTTTGTCACTTGGAGCAAAAGATTGTGCCTCACACAAATTATGTGTGTGTGTGTGTGATTATGATTTTTAAAATAGCTTTAAACAAAATTCAGTCATATCTCTATGATGTCTGCAGTGTGGCAGTTTATAGTGATGTGTAGCACAGAAGCATCATGCCGCAGACATGTAGCATGATGTCCCAATCAGTTACAATGTCCTGACTCCAGGCTGAACAGTATTTACACTAACCTCTTAATGCTGAGCACCAAGCGAGGCAGCTGTTAGTACCATTTTTTTTAGTCTTTGGTATGACTCAGTCAAAGATCAAACACGACCTCCCGCTTCCAAAGCAGATGCTCTGACCACTAGGCCACTGAAGTGGATCACATAAATTAAGTCTTGCAGTGTCTTTTGTAATTTTAATTTTATCTATGCTCAGTTTTGCATTTATTTTGAAGGCTTCTTTATCTTCACATTTTAAAAACTTATAATCTGCACCATGTAACCAATTAAACACTGCATACACAAAGATTAAAATTGTAAATCCATCATGTCTGGAAAGATTTGTACTACGAATGGAATGTCATAATAACTGAGCCGCTTTGATTGATGGCAATGTAAAACTGTCATTGATGGAAAATGCATTGTTATATCGAAATTGCAAATATTAAAATTGACCACTATATATATCAGATCTGTCTGTTGTAGTTAATAAATGAATTTTTTATAATATCTAATTTACCTCTTTATACATTTATTGTGAGGACCTGTTGGTCTAAAGTTCTTGCCTTTACTGATCATGGCCATCACACCTGTGTCAGTGTGGGTTCTAGTCTCTGGTTCTGCCAGTGCGAATATTTGAAAATACTTGCCAATAGCTTCCCATGGGTCAGTGGTACTTGCCAGGGTTTTTCCTCCACCAGTTATAATGGCCACCATGTGTAGCTTATTGTATGCTGAAAAATGGCATTAAGCTCATAATAACCAATCAACCAAGTGTCTGTCTTTATAGTGGTAGCAGTATACTCATCAAATTACAAACTCTGATGTCCACTTGCACTTAGCTAATATCGACAGCACTTAACTGCAATTGCAATAGACTTCTTTGTGTTTGGTGAATGTTTCTTTGCCAGGATTTCGTTTATTTCATCCTTTTTTGGAATTTAAAAGTGGCTGAATGTAGCAAAAAGATGCCTCAGTTGGAAATTTATGCGAAGTTACAAATGGAGGAAACAAAACAGGTGGACAAGGTTGAAAAATGGAGACCTGATATTATGTTCCCAGACATGTAACATTTTGTGTGCCAATAATTTTCATGAGGTATAATAAAAATGTCTGCAAGCCATTGTAGCTTGGTTTCTTTGTACAAGAATTAGTATGTGCCTTTACAAAGAATTTTTATTTCTTATCCTATAGGGGGTTTTTCTGATGAGGACATAATCCATGTTGAGGGAGATGTTGATCCAGTACGTGATCTGGAGATTATCCACAGTGAAATCAGGCTGAAAGATATGGAATATCTGAATAAGCATGTGGACGGAGTTGAAAAGTCGATCCTTAGAGGTGGAGACAAAACTAGAAAACCAGAATTAGTAAGAAGAAATATTCAGAAAATTTAAAAATTATTCTAGTAATAATTTTTTTTTTTTTCTTTTGAGCTTTACAAATCTTAGATGATTTGAACCTGTGATATGATCTGTCTGTCTGTCATTCAACCATCTGTCTATTAAAACAAGTTTGTTATCGCTACTCTTGAATAGGGTTCACACAATCATTATGGGTCATTGCAAGCCCCACTAAAAGATGAAACTTGTCTTATCCTGTCTATTTTTAGATAGACAAAGGGCAGTAACTCTGGCACATTACCTTCCCTTAATGCCACCAGGAGTCATCAGTTTTTAGCTTGACTGTGTGCTGAGACACGTGCAGTGCAATAGCTTCTGACATTTATGTGTTCCTATGGACCCATCCAATGCACATTTTGCATCTGTAGTTTGGATTTATTGATCTGATGCAGGCTGTATGCTTTATGTACAATTTCTGCTCATACTTTGAAAGACTTGTCACTTGTCAGGACTTCTTCTTTTAGGACTACCATCCCACCACACTATCATTGACCATACACAAGGTTATTACGGGTTAGTGTACATTTGACTTTATTCGCTTACTCTATCCACTAAGGAACTCTTATATTGAAATTCTTAAGTGCTGCTTGATAATTATGTTTAATTTTTTAGTATTTAATGCTGTTTTGTAAGAGTTGTTCTTTAATTATTAACCAAGCATGCAGCACAATTTTTAAAAGGGCCATATGTTTCTGATAATGACAGCAATGCCAGATATTTGAATACTGAGAGCTCAAATCTTGCACAGATATGACCAAGTGGAGTTTTTTCAATAACAGGATATGATCACGCATAAAAAGGACTCATTCCCCTCTGAATTACTCAAGAATTGCACTTGGCATGCAAACAGCAGTGGAGGCTAATTATCAACTGGAGTCTCCTCACCCTATTGAAGATGTCTATCTGCCTCTCCATCAGACAAGGTGAGTATGCCGTTAAGTCTCGATCTGACATGTATACTTCCATGTCCTATACCCCACCCCCAATCTATTGCTAGTTTCCATGTTTACCACCACTAGGAAACTTGGAATTCCGCTGTTCTGGGCGGCGGCATCTACATCGACAGTGTCTTATCTGGACAGTATCTTACTCCACAGCGGAACAATCCCTTCTCTACTAGATCATCCAGGCCTTTCCAAGAACTAGGAATTTCAGACCTCTGAACTTCCAATAATTTTGTCCATTTGGGCACAGGCTTCTTAAACAACTGGAATCTGGCGTGTTCCGTGGTGTTTGCACTCCCAGAATTATTGAACTTTAGTCCATTTCCATCAAGACTTGGATTTCATCAAGAGTAAGGTCATTGGTTTAGTGCAAGTAATGGTCAGGATAATGCATACATGCCAACCATTAAGCTTTTGGCGTAATCATTACGCTTTTTTCAATAAATTACGTGTAAATTTATATGGATTACGCTTTTTCGGTATATCCTCCTTCTCCAGAAAATCAGTTATTTGTTTTCTCGTTTTTATGAACATTACAAAGATGGCTTCTTTGTAACTGCAATATAAGAGTATGCTTTGTGCACACAAGTCCACTTTCCTAAAAGTATCATGTTCTATTTATAGCAACAATAATAATAATAATGAGGACGTTGTATAGCGCCTAATCTTACGAAGCTCTAAGCGCTATACACCATCAATAATGATATGACTTCACTTCAGAACAACAAATGACAAAAACAATGAAATTGGAAAACATAAAAACATGCTGAAAACATATAAGATATAAAACATGATTAGGTCGCAAAGTTTGTCCCAGCAGTTGAAACAGGTGAGTATTAAGAGCACTCTTAAAAGGGACCACTGTGTCTTTGTGTCTAATTTCAATGGGCAATTCATTCCACGTTGCCGGGCTCTGGTGTGCAAATGAACATTATCCATATGAATTTGTTTTCACCTTGGGGAACAATGAGTATACGATTATCAGAAGAAGAGCGTAAGGATCTAGCTGGTGTATACACATGGGTGAAGCTGGATAGGTATGTTGGACTGGAGTCTGTCATTGAAACATAGCACAGAGAACAAATTTTGTGTTTGATTCTGTATCGAATTGATAGCCAATGTAGGGTACAGAGCAGTGGTGAGGTGTGCTCTGATTGAGGTACTCTAAAGATGATCCGTGCAGCTGTGTTTTTAACTTTTTGAAGTCTCTGGAGTAAATATTGTGACGAACCAGACAGAATTGAGTAACAATAGTCCAGTCTTGAAAGTACTAATGAACACACAAGTGTTTTAGTTTCATCAACTGAAAGATATTTACGAATGGAACTGATGCGATTCAATTCAAGATATGCAGCCTTGCATGTGTTCATGACATGTTGGAGCAATGTGAGAGTACTGTCTAGAATAACGCCTAGGTTCCGTACTGACTGTGAGAATTTAATGTAGGTGTTGCTGATATTTATTGTCTGAGGTAAAGGATGTAAATGAGAAAGTCTTTGTGTTGTGATCAGAATAGCCTCAGTTTTATCATCATTCATCTGCAGCTTGTTACATGTCATTCATGATTTCATATCAGAAATGCACTTTTCTACTCCATGGATGGTAGCATCAAGTTCAGTTGGGTGGCTAGACTTGTATATTTGGGTGTCGTCAGCATACAATTGGTGTGACACTGGGTGATGGATCTATGACATTTGACAGCAGCTGAGTATTCAGAATGAAGAGAACCGGTCCAAGAACAGATCCCTGTGGTGTTCCACAACATACGTCAACTGGGCTGGAGTATATTCCATTTGCAGATATAATTTGTGTCCTGTTGACTAAGTAGGACTTGAACCACTGTAAGGCTATATTCTGAATGCCAAATACATGCTGGAGACGGTGAAGTAATATATCATGGTCTATTGTGTCAAATGCTGCAGATAAATCCAGGAGAGTGAGGACTGTAATCTTTCCACTATCCAAAGCAGAGAGAATGTCACTAAATACTTTCAGAAGAGTAGTTTCCGTACAGTGGCAAGGGCGATATGCAGCCTGTACATTGCTAAAAAGACTGTTTGAGATACAAGTTGAGTTAGAACAACCTTTTCTAAGATTTTTTATGTGAAAGGGAGATTAGAAACAATCTATTTCCAAGAAACAGTTTGGTTCTACTTTAAAACCTTTGATCTCATATTCTATTTATAGCAGCTGTATGGCTTAGTGAGGAGAGAACAGACTGGTTTTCTAATTTTAATTTACACTTTTTGACCACTTGAATTCATTTTTTCCTCATCAGGGGATGGCATGTATGATAATGTGACAGGGTGGGACATAATGACACAAGTCTGTGGCATGATGACCCAGTGCTAGACATTATCCTAAACTGCCACATTGGAGACACCATGGTGATATGACTAAAATTGTTATAGTTACATTAAAAATAGTTTTAAAAAAACCTGCACAACACAGACCGACAAGTCAATGGGTGTTACAGATAAAGGATGGATAAAGTAATCAAAGGTACCTTTCATTCGCCCATTTTCGAATCTAAGATTTCACATACTTTCTTAAAATGTATCAACAAGCAATTCCAGAATGTAAAATTACACTATATATATATATATATATATATATATATATATATATATATATATATATATATATATATATATATATATTGGCAAGTCCAGAATGGAATTATTAATTATTATTGTTAATTATTATTAATTACTTAATGATTATCATCATTAACAAATGTCATACTCATTATACCTTGGTTCATTTTTTAAAATTTATTTTCAGGATTGCTTGGTCAGAGTTAGAGATGCCTTGAATGATGGGAAATGGGTACGACAGTTAACCTGGGATGCAAAAGAGGTATCTATCTTTGTATGAACTCTTGGTTTGAAATAGCAAGACGTAATGACACTTTCTGGTAATGCCTTCATGAACTAATAATTATTTTATAAGCCATATGTATAAATAGTTCTTTATTAAGCTTTATTTACAGGAGTCTAAAGCGCTCTCCATTACGGATCACTGCCATCTCACCTTTGTCTGCATGGGTTTGAGTCCCAGTTTTGGCCAATGTGGGTGTGTGAGAAAGCTTGCCAGTAGCTTCTCATGAGTCAATAGTTCTTTCTGGGGGTTTTCCTGGGTTCTTCCTCCACCAAAAATACTGGCCACCATGTATAACCCATCGTGCGCTGAAAAATGGTGTTAAACCCTACAACAACAACAACAACAGGAGTCTAATACTGTATGCAAAAGATGTTTGTTGGAATAAGAAATTGCACCAATGGGTCAGACTTTGTGGGCAGGAATGAGACTAGGTCAGTTTTTGTGCCATGAAATTAAAACTTAAGGGGAAGGATATTCGTGTAATATACCCATGTGCACACATTATGGTAATAGATAGGTATATTCCACACTGCATGTAGTGAAAAATTATTTTACCTTGAACCTAAATATTGTTTCCTGATTATGCAGTTTAACAACCACTTACATGGAAATAAAGTCTTTGATATAAATAATTTTTAGCGAAATTACAATGTATGCAGCCATGCTAGAAAATGTGTGCATACTTTCATGTCTTTAATCAAAGTACCTAAGAAACTTTAGCTGCTGATATATTTTACATTTTAGTGGTCACTTTAATCTTGGGTCACCAGTCCCAGGTATTTTACCAACATGGACAGAAAACAAAAAAGTTAATGGTGCCATATAAAAAAACACTAAAGGCTGTAATTAATGCAGGTTAAGGAGTAAATTGGTTAATTTTAACGCCCTGTATTATGCCATGATCTATCAGACAGTACTGTCAAAAGTTATCAGCTGTTTAAACCTCAGGCCAGTCATTAAAATTCACTACATGGAATTCTCTAAGCCAACTGTGTTTATTTGCATGACCTCTAATTCACTAGAGGGTCTTAATATTCATCTACAGAGGGTCTTAATATTCATTTATAGAGGGCCTCAGATTCACTAATGAGGGCCAAGTATTCATCTATTGAGGGCCTCAGATTCACTTACTGAGGGTCTTAATATTCATTTACATGGGGCCTTGGATTCACTTACAGAGGGTCTTAAATATTTATTTACAAGGGACCTCAGATTCACTAACAGAGGGTCTTAAGTTTCATTTACAGAGGGCCTTGTTAATATTCATTTTATCTGATAATAGTTTATATTCTTTAAGTATTACCAGTATCTTCATCCATGGAATAGAGCTGATAGGAATTATACTGTCTACTATATGTCCAAATTTGTTTCCTTGTCAACTTGACTGCAGATTTTTCAGATCTTTGCCATTAACACTGATTGATTGCATGTGTGATGTATTACGTTGATCAGTTTTTGAAGGCTGTAATCCAGATTATTCATATATTAAAAATGGCATCTTAATGTGGAAGTTGTAGTCATGCAATCAAGAAAAGGATTATGGTGTAAATTTAATTGCATCTGCCAAATGATTTTAGTGTAAAATGTGATACAGTTGTCCTCCACTTGTAAAATGTGATACGGCTGTCCTCCACTTGTAAAATGTGGTGCAGTAGTCTTCAACTTATTAAATGTGGTACAGTGGTCCGCTGCTTGTAAAAGGTGGTATGGTGGTCCTTCACTTGTAAAATGTGGTACAGTGATCCTCCACTTGTAAAATGTGGTACAGTGATCCTCCACTTGTAAATTGTGATACAGTTGTCCTCCACTTGTAAGACCATCTCTTTTACCTTAAAAAGCTCCCTTTACAAAAGAAAGATGTAGCCTTTTATGAGAGGGACACAAGGTTAAAAATATAATATTTTAGTAATGTTCATGAAGGCTTTGAAAATGGGGTGGCTTCTCGAGTTATCTTTAAACTTTTTCTGCTCCTAAATTTATAATGCTAATCATTTTATTTTGGTGACAGAGTCTTCTCCACTTTTTTTTGTTAATTATTGAAATTATGTATTGTAGGTTTGAAAAGGTTTCATTAAAAATTTGTTTTCTCACTCCAGAAAATTTGTAAGTATTGTCCTAAATGAATAAATGTGTGATGGTATAATTTGATAAGACTTGACAAAAATGGAATTACTGTTGATCTCTGACATGTACAGTGTACAATTTGTATGTGCTTAGGTTGCTAGCAGTCTCTGTACTAACAAGAAAACCATTGTTATTAATGCAGTTATGTTTTTATCTAATCTGGGTCATGCTGCTCTGTTGGCCTAGGTGGTCAGAGCATCCGTCTCAGATGCAGTAAGGATGCAGGTTAGAACCCTGGCCAAGTCATACCAAAGACTTACAAAAATGGGTACTAGCAGCTGCCTGGATA
This sequence comes from Unio pictorum, assembly GCA_030141615.1. Taxonomy (NCBI): domain Eukaryota; kingdom Metazoa; phylum Mollusca; class Bivalvia; order Unionida; family Unionidae; genus Unio; species Unio pictorum. The sequence goes on from JARLTB010000198.1 coordinate 144,600, forward strand.
GGCACTCAGTATTAAGAGGTTAGTGTTAGGACTGGTCGGCCTGGTGTCAAGATAATGTGACTGGGTGGGACATCATGCTGCATGTCTGCGGCATGATGCCTCAGTGCTTGAAATCACTGTAAACTGCTGCATTGTAGACATCATCATGATATGAATGAAATATTGTAAAAGCTACATTAAAAATCCAAATCACAGACACATACATACTCTAATCTGGGTCGTTTATTGAGATAGACTTGTCAACTTTCCAGTGGCATTGGCATAACCAGTGTGCAAATTTTTTGCTACACAATTTTGTTAATGTTTTGGTTTGTTTTAATACTCTGTACTAATGTTTCTGAATAAAGGTGTGCATGCAGATAAAACTAATCTTATATAATCATTCAGTTCATCTTTGATTCATGCTGATGAAATTTTGCACACAAATGTCATGTTCACCCATTGCTGTTATAATGCGTTATCAGTATGGTAGTTTGCATACCTTATGCAAGGAGAATGTAAGATCTCTTAGTGTGCATCAAATGATCTCCTTTTACATTTTATTTTCTTTCAGATAGACATCTTGAACCAACATTTATTCCTGACAGCAAAACCAGTGATATATTTAGTTAATTTGTCAGAGAAAGATTACATAAGGAAAAAGAATAAATGGTAAGTGGCCATTAAATCAGATATGATTTTCTCCATTTTAAAGCAGAATTCCACTTTTGTGCTGATGAACAAAATTAAATTTTCTTATGTAATCTAACTGCTCATTCCCAAATGTAACATTGTTCAGTGACTACATTCTTCTGGTTCCCAGATGTAACATTGTTCAGTGACTATGTTATTCTGGTTCCCAGATGTAACATGGTTCAGTGACTACATTATTCTGATTCCCATATGTAACATTGTTCAGTGATTACATTATTCTGATTCCCATATGTAACATTGTTCAGTGATTACATATTCTGATTCCCATATGTAACATTGTTCAGTGACTGTACTATTCTACTACCCAGATGTAACATTGTTCAGTGATTACATTATTCTGACTCCCATATGTAACATTGTTTAGTGACTACATTATTCTGATTCCCATATGTAACATTGTTCAGTGATTATATTATTCTGATTCCCATATGTAACATTGTTCAGTGATTACATTATTCTGATTCCCATATGTAACATTGTTCAGTGATTACATTATTCTGATTCCCATATGTAACATTGTTCAGTGATTACATTATTCTGATTCCCATATGTAACATTTAGTGACTACATTATTATTCTAATACCCATATGTAAAATTGTTCAGTGACTGTACTATTCTAATACCCATATGTAACATTGTTCAGTGATTACATTATTCTGATTCCCATATGTAACATTGTTCAGTGATTACATTATTCTGATTCCCATATGTAACATTGTTTAGTGATTACATTATTCTGATTCTCATATGTAACATTGTTCAGTGATTACATTATTCTGATTCCCATATGTAACATTGTTTAGTGACTACATTATTCTAATACCCATATGTAACATTGTTCAGTGACTGTACTATTCTAATACCCATATGTAACATTGTTCAGTGATTACATTATTCTGATTCCCATATGTAACATTGTTCAGTGATTACATTATTCTGATTCCCATATGTAACATTGTTCAGTAGGGCATAACCGACTTTTGATCCGGAAATCGGATTCCACCGGTTAGTATGAACTTCTGATTAATCAGAGTCGGACAAGGCAGGAACGACCGATTCGGATAATAAAAATAATAAAGTTGAATTTCTATAGCACCGTGTCTAACACTGCGTGTCATTCGATAGTGCGTTAATAAAATTAAATAAGAAGTCAGAAAAGTTCAATATGGTCAACACAACCACGCTGTGAGACAATCTATTTGAACGGACGGGTGAAAACCGGAAATGAAGCCGGATATGGCAAAGTACTAAGCAACATGCTAGACACGGCAAAACCAGATACCAGAAACCCGGAAACGGAAGATGAAATTTTTTAGAAAAAAAATACGGATTTAGCATTTCCGATTAATTGAATCGTATCCGGAATCGGAAAAATTTCATCCCCAAAATCCGGAATCGGAAATCAGTAGAAAAATGCTAATCGGTTATGCCCTATTGTTCAGTGATTACATTATTCTGATTCCCATATGTAACATTGTTTAGTGACTACATTATTATTCTAATACCCATATGTAACATTGTTCAGTGACTGTACTATTCTAATACCCATATGTAACATTGTTCAGTGACTGTACTATTCTAATACCCATATGTAACATTGTTCAGTGACTGTACTATTCTAATACCCTTATGTAACATTGTTCAGTGACTGTACTATTCTAATACCCATATGTAACATTGTTCAGTGACTGTACTATTCTACTAATACCAGGATGTAGGATCTATGGTATTAATGGGAACATTATCATTCTCTTGACTACATAGTTTTTTTTTTAATAGTAAGGAAATGTATCTCATATCAAGTATTAGTAACTTGTGTTTACATACATTTTAATATATGTACCCTTTAAAAATTCATGTATAATATACCTTGTAAAACATGATTTTAAACTTTGAAAAACCGCATAAAGGTCCTAAAAATTTGAAAAGAAATGTTAGTAACAATGTGAGAGGATACGTGGTATTTGATATTTCAAGCAGTAATGTGGATTTTGATCTACAGGCACATTGACTGATTGGTTATTTTTTATTTTTATGTTTGTGTGTAAAGCGCTTGTATAAATGTTATTTTATTCATTTGTTCTATTGGCCTGTTACAGGTTAGGTAAGATCAAGGAATGGATTGATACCTTTGATCATGGGGCCAGTGTCGTCCTGTTTAGTGCAGCTCTGGAATCCAAACTCCTGGATATGTCACCGGAGGAGAAGGAGAAATTTTTGAAGGAAAATGAAACACAAAGGTACCATATTTATCCTTTTACAGTTATTTTGAGCGCTTGCTGGAAGAAGTGCACATTTTTGTTGGATTTTTTGATTATTGTTATTAGTAAATCCTTAAGTTTTGCTTAAAAATCACTTAAGCACTTAAACCATTTTGAAATTTGCATTTTATTTTATATAACCACTATGCTAGTAAGTGTACAGATGATCCTAAAATTAAATGTCCTGTATGTAGCAGTTGTGTGCCTTCTGCTGTCAGAAGGGGCCCCGAGTGGTCTAAAGCACTCTCTGTTACGGATCACTGCCATCTCACCCCTGTCTGCATGGGTTCGAGTCTTTAGATTCGGCCAATGTGGATATGTAAGAAAGCTTGCCAGTAGCTTCCCATGGGTTGGTGGTTCTTTCCGAGGGATGGTGGTGGTTTCCCGGGTTCTTCCTCCACCATTAATACTGGCCGCCATGTATAGCCTATCATGTGCTGCAAAATGACATTAAACCCTACAACAACAACAACATCTGCAGTCAGTGGCCAAGTATTTCCTTACCAATCATTGGTTACAGTCACTGGTGCATATCTTCAATGACCATTTTGTCTGTGCCATCTAAACTTTTGTTTCATGAGGAAGGCATTGTTTCATTTAAGAATGTCATATGTATTAATGTGCTAAAATTATCTTGCTTTGACTCGTCCTTCATTCACATTGACAATTTAACTCGATGGTGTCAGATTTGAACACAGGGCAGTTTTTATCATTAGGGTAGAGGGTTGATGTGATATGTTTCCTGGATTATGGGGAAAGTGTTCTTACAGTAGAAATGGAGGCTGCTCTTTATGCCATTGTGACTGGCTTAGTACAGTGTCTTCATCTGTTACACGTGAATTTATAATGTCTCTGAAGAAAAAGGTTTTCCTTTGAAAGGAGAGATAAATCATTTTTATTAGGTTAAAGGGTCATCTGATATTTAAAACTTGTCTGTAAAGGCAGACCAAATATAGGTTTTTGGGTAAAAAAGAATACCTGTATCAGAAATGCTTAATTGCAAATATTTAGAAGCAATTTTTTAAATCTGGGATGCAGAAAATCACCTATGCAGGAGTCCTCCATACGCATGCAAATATTTTTGCAGCAAATTCAAAAATTTGCCAGTCCTTCTTCAACAACTTACTGAGTGAGAATATGTTGATTACTTTATCATTTTAGCTGTGCTGATATTTACAATGACAGAATTCAGTTGTTAAAATACTCCCTGATGTGCCTGCTGCATTTATAAGAGTACATCAAAAGAGCATGTTGCAAATAGCTGGGCAGCAAGTTTGAAGACTTCAACTAGCAGTGTATGTGGGATAATGTGCTGATATTTACAATGACTGAATTCAGAGACATAAAGATCCCGAGATGTACATTTGGTTATTATTAGAGTTTATCAGAACTTTAGCTTCCATTATTGTGTTCATTTGTTATTGTAGTCAAATAAATAGTGTGTGCTGCCTCGAAATTGAGACACATCAAGACATGGACTAAACGTCGTTTGCAAATTTGGATAAGTAGTTTGGGGTTAAATGGCAAAGTGACACAGGTTTTAATGAGATTCAGAAGAATGTGGAAGTTTTCTAAACGATAGTTTGGATGGAATAGTAGCCAAGTGTAAGAAAGTGTGTGATTGCTGACTTAGTGTTTGGATTAAGACCAATCCTTGAATTGACAAAATTCAGTCACACCATGAAGGACTAACAGAGCTGCCAACCCTCATGATTTTGGCGTGAATTTCACGACATTTTCAGCGATTCACGAATTCACGCTGCATGCAAAATATTCACGAATTTCCCAATTCTCCATTATAAAATATTTAATAAAATAGCTGATAGGTACTGTTGGCCCTGTAGCAAGAATGTTAACGTATTTTAATCTATTATTATAAGAATAGTTTTACAAATGCTTTTTAGAGAAACTGGGGCCTAAGTGGAATTTTGTTCTGCACATGTAATTTGAATTACCATTCGACAACTGATCTTAAATGTCTCCACCACCAAGGAAAAATATAGTCAGATTTTCTTCTGACCCATGTTATCCCATTTTAACTTTGGAAATTTGCTTTTTAGAGAGACTGGGGCCTAAGCGGAATTTTGTTCTGCACATGTAATTTTAATTACCATTCGACAACTGATCTTAAATGTCTCCACCACCAAGGAAAAATATAGTCAGATTTTCTTCTGACCCATGTTATCCCATTTTAACTTTGGAAATTTGTTTATTGTCTATATCACATGACTATATGATCTCATTGAGGTTGCGAGATTTGTATAGTCATGTTTCTCGGACAAAAATAGCCAGATCTAGGTCAAATTTCTGCAACAACATATTTTTGTCTCTCCTGTCAGCGGATTAAAGACAAAACAAATGCTATGCTCATGGTTATTGAGAAAATAAATCTTATTCCTGTCGATTTCAAGGAGGTATATTGGCGAATTAAAACTTTTTGATAGGGAATGGACTCTCACCCTACACCCCAACATATATGTCCAAATATAAAAAATGGTGTGGCAAGGGTCAGAGCAAACTGAATAGTAAAAAGAAATATATTGCACAAAAAGTGAAGTTTAGTTTGGAATATGCCAAACATTTGCTGTGCATTCATTTGTTCCGACAAATATTCGCAGAGTCTGGGATCACTTCATGAATTCATGTCATAATTCACAAATTTTTCTCACCATTTTCACGAATTGCGAACCTGGAGGGTTGGCAGCTCTGGACTAGTGAGAGTATACTGCTGTCAGGCTAATCTGCGCATAATAGGTCACCAATATTGGTGCAAAACCCATACAGAATTCAATTGATTAAAATTATGCAATGCTTACCAATTGAAAAGTAATTGTCACCAGAATATTATATTCAAAATAATACTAAGTTTGGACAAACGGGATACCATCCCCTATGTTTTCATGACTCAAAATATGACAGAGTCTATTCTTCGCATGGCTTTGAAAAATTAATTTTATGCATCAGGCTATGGAAATCAAATACGCTACTTTAGACTCTTTCTAACATTCAAGTCAAAAATTAAATTTACAAGCAAAACAATGTGTCAACCAATGTTTACAGAAATGATGTATCATTGTGCAGAATTACCAGATGCGCCTAATAGGCTGACACGATTGCACATTTCAGTGTTATAAAGAATGTGGAAATTAAATTAAATGGCAACCAACAGTTTTTCTAATCTGCATAGTTCAACATTGTCTGAGATGGGACTGCAGCATTTGCTTGTGGGACCATTTTACCAAAATGGGATTCCTGGACTCTCATGTTTTAAAATCCTTGTGAGACCTCTGCTTGCATATTAAGCTAATTCTTGATCTCAGCACGCTGAGCAACTTATGAAAATGAAATTATTGTTTTGTCATGGTGCACAAAACAAATTATTGTAAGCACATGATGATATCATTTATAGGATAGATTAGAATTGGCAGTAATCTTGTGTGGAACTTAAATTTTGAAGAGAACAACTTAAAAACATTATTTTATGATTTTGTTAAATGGTGCACAACATTCATTTGGAACAGCAGCTTATGAAGGGAGGTTATTAAGATTCAACGAAACTTTACAAACTTTTGAATTTTGTGCAATGTTTACCATCACTGCATCAGTCTTGAATCACAGTTCTCGACTTTTTTAATACATGTTTTCTAGCTTGTATAAATATTGAATATCTTACTAAGAAGATCTGTCATGGAGGGAATCTATATACAAAGCCTCCACTGGATTGACTGATCTGATCTAATTAGAACAAGACAAGGACCATGGGATATTGTTTGTTTAAAAGTGCTACAGACATAGCTGTTGCTTTCAAAGAAAAAAAATTCAAGATTGATATTGCAAATAAATAGTTTCAGTTTTCAGTGCCCTAGAAAAGGTAATTATGGCAATTTCTCTCCTCAGTGCCTTAGAAAAGACAATTATGGCAATTTCTCTCCTCAGTGCCCTAGAAAATATAATTTTGGCAATTTCTCTCCTCAGTGCACTAGAAAAGATATTGATGGCAATTTCTATTTCCAATGTCCTCGAGATAATAATAATATCACAATTTCTATTTTCAGTGTCCTAGATAAGATAATTGTGATTGGATACAAGGCTCTCAACTTAGCATACTTCTTCACTGCAGGAAAAGACGAAGTAAAGGCTTGGACTATACAGGTAGATGACAAGACTTACAAATTTATTTGTTTTGGACTTTTAATTCTATATTGATTGGAAAAGTTCCATCTTGAAACTAAAACTAGAATATTGTGCTGTTTAGAGCTGAATAACAAAATAATTATTTTATATGTATCTCATACATGATAAAGTCTTTAAACATTTAGATTATGTTTGAGATGAGGGTAGTTTTTTTGTATAGCTTACATGATCATGAAGTTTAGAACTTTGGTCTATTCCATGGGATCAAGGCATGGATGGTGAAGAAGTTTTTGATGGAAGTAGAAATGCAAGAAAATAATTAATATGCGATGACTCATCGTTTGATATGGCTACATTTACGAGTGTGAGAATGTTCTTGATTAATCAGAATTTAGGAATAGCACCGTATATGCTGTAATTTGTGCATTTATATGTACATCATTTCATGGAATTCAGTTTATAAAACAGGAAGTATTTGTGACATTTTCAAAGTCAAAATTCTGTAATATGCTGATAAAGATTAATAATATTTCATGCCTCAGAGATGTGGTATTTAGTATTTTGATTGTCCTGTATGAGTTTGTCTACACCATATTCAATTTCTTTTTTTTTTGGGCATTTCTGAGAAATACCTTGCCCAGCTTACCTCACCTTCAAAATATAATATTGTCATGTACATAGCTTTGGTTTAGTACACGCCTGGACCAGGATTTTGCAAATGGAGTTGTATTTTATATATTTGATGTAGACAGTTGTTGTTTCCCCCATCCCCCTTACCCCTGTTGTTAACATTATTTGGTTATCAAATTGTCATAAATTGTGAGTTACTCATGGCTGCATATTTCATGCGTTGCTCATGAGGATTGGGTCTCACATGATTAGAGCCATTTCTGCATGCCTTACTTTTGAATGCTATGAACTGAGACATTATGGAAGATATTGGTTGTCATGCAGATACAACCTTGATGAGTTTTTACCTGAGATTTAGTATTGCAGACACAAATGCTGGGTCTGCTATGGCTGGTGGCAATAGTACTAAACAGCGACCAGATTTCACTGAAAATTTGTTGGTAGGTTAGAAGATCTCAACTTCATCTTCTCAGCCATATGTGTATGTGTAATTTATGTATATATATATGTATGTATATATATATGTATATATATATATATATATATATATATATATATATATATATATATATATATATATATATATATATATATATATATACACACACACACACAAACAAGAGTTCCAGATCAAGAGATCTTAGTAAGCTAATATTTCTAATATAATGTGATTGGGTTAGTAATCATAGAAATGTATTTTTCTTTTAAAATTTCCATTACCGCTGACTCATATCTGAGAAAGTACAGTACTTGACCCATATACTCTGAGGGCCAAGGCAAAGTTCATTGGCAGAGGTCAGAGGAAACTGTCCTCAAAGAGGATGGTTACTTTTAGGACTTTTGACTTGCTTTATGTTTTTTTGCCATCTGTTGCTTTGATTGAGCTTTGAATGGCTAATGTCCTTTATTTTATTTGGGTGTTTGATAACTTTTTGGATAACTGTTGAACTTGAAGTTTCAGTTAAAAACAGCACCGACATTCAAAGAGGATCCATCAGTAGAGAACATAATCCTTTGATTTGAAAATATTAAAGTTAGTAAAGTATTTATATGCATAAGCAGTAAGGTAAATGCCTGAATTTTGAATTTCTTTTAATTTTGTTATTTTTCCGATCATTCATTAATGTGAATGCACTGTAGTAAATATTCACATCGGACTTAGTTATTGGACCAGTCCTTGTGGAAGCAAGCAGAGGTATTGATCTGGCTTTGTCTTATACGCAGCATCAAAAAGTTATATATATATGGATGAAGGATGGAGAAATGACAATATTTGCAAATTCATCTTATACTCTGCATCAACTTATTGGCCAGTAGTATTGTTGTCTGTCCATCTGTCACACCTTGGCAAGGCTTTCAGTTTACTCATGTCTTCATGCACTGTGACAAGTCACAATGTTCCATGATAATATATTCATACAGCTGCAGATTACTTCATGGTGCTCGTTAGTTCCTTTTAGAGTAGCTTAACATTATGATGATGCAGACATAACTGCATTCATTTATATTAATTAGGTTGGAACCAAAGCTCCACAAGCTGCTGGTAGAATTCATTCAGATATGGAGAAGGGTTTTATCATGGCAGAGGTGATGAGCTTTGAAGACTTCAAGGAACACGGATCAGAGAATGCATGCAAGGTCAGATTATACTATGAAACTTTTAAACTTTTATGCACTTTACCTTTTATACATCTTTGATCATTTTGAGCTCAAATACCTTTTAATACCTGCCAGGAAAAAACATTTAAATGTCAGACTTCAGGAAAAAAAAGCACAAATTATGAAAATACAGTTGTTTGCAGTAGATTCCAGTCTGCATATTAGATTCATTGCAATTGATCATGGAACCAGACTGTCTTTACTGGAGTAGCTAAGATGCATTGGACTGGGACTATTTTGTGATGCAAAATATCAGCTGTTGCTTATTTTATGTTTTTTAAATGGTATCTAACAAGCAACATGTGAGGACAAAAGGGACAGTAAACCTCTTCAACGGTTTTAGTAGTGAAGAATGGTTAACAATTACATATCGTGGATGTCGTGTTTTGAGCGAGTATGTCACTTGATGGGAAAAATGATTGATATTGCTACAACCCACATGAAATTTAATATTTATTTTAATGATTACATCAAGTTGAGAGATAGCAAGGATTAGTTGAGCTTTGTACGATTTGGAAATGCAGTTTGTGAAACTGTGCTGGAAGTAATTACAGTTGAGGTAAACTTTTAAAAAGAATTGAATCAAAATTTATGTTTACCTTCATGGCATCAGTCTTGAATCGTGCTTCCCGACTTTGAGATGCATGTTTTTGCAGTTTGACATTAGCAGTACATAATTTTTTTTTTTTTGCTTCACTAAAAGCCGGTCCAACATTTGGGGAAAAAATCAACTGCCATACTGAGACGGTCCTGTTAATTCATTCCATTGCCCATCAGCAATTGTTGTCTATATCTTTGGATGTCACATTTGTTGTTTATCCAGTTCTAAACATTATTGGAACATGAGTTAATAAAGATTTCCAAAGTGTTCAGTAAAGAGCTAACTTTAGGCTTATTTGTGGACTGATTTGAGTCAATTGGATGAGCTTGTTATGTCTCCAAAGACCACACATCAAACCTAATTTTTATCAATGGGGACAATAAGCTTTTATCAGTGTATCCCCTAGGGGTGTAAGACTGAGACTCAGAAGTCTCCTTGGTGTCAAACCTGGGTGTCAGACTGAGTAAAAAAACAAATGTTGGTATCAAAATGGGGACAAATTAAAAATGTGTGGGTCTCTGAAGCGCAAATGAGGGTAAAGGGAAAGACTGTTATTTGATGAAATTCAAGAAAGTGTTTAGTAGTTGGTGACAGTGACACATAATAAAGGTGCGGTCTTGCATCAGACTGGTTGAAATTGTTGCTTGTCCTTCAATTGCATTTTTTTTTTCATGGCACAATAAAGTTCAGGAGGACTTAATGGATATTAACCAAACTTGATATGAGTTATAACATTAAGATGACCTAGTTCAAGCATGATATTCACCATTATCTTTTCCCTAAAAATATTGCTCAATTATGGCTCCTGACGTAAAACTACTCCCTTCAGTTGCATCATAATATTGTTTAAGTTCAAGTGGTCAGGCACTCTATTGATTCAAAGCAAATTTGGTAAGGCTTTTACTAGTGTTGTTCCGATTATTGATTGTAATCGATCATCAGTTGGTTAAGTGGAATTGATTATCGAATATGAATTTCTGACCGATTCCCATCACTAGCTTTTACATTAGCAGGTTCTGTTAAGTTAGATTTTCATCATGTTCCAACAAACTTTGATGTTGTTATGGCCTCTTTTTAACGTAAAACCTCCTTCAGTCACAATTTCATTCTTTTTCACTAAATTGTAGAACTTAATGGATTCTAACCAAATTGGGTATCCGGCTTTGTTCTAAAATAGCTAGGTCAGGTTTGCAGAAAAATTAAATTAAAATTAAAAAATACTTTACTGATTGACGGTCTCAGTTTTTTAATGAAACAGTTTGCCTTTAATTTGTCTCGTATTCTTTTATGAAAATTCTTTTACGAGGACATGCAACAAAATGTATTGTTATTAAATACACTAAAGGCATTGACAGTATTAAGTCTTATAAAAAATACAGATGAAGATGTTTCTGTTAAGGATTGGTCAGAGAATAAACAGGAGTTTGAACCATTGGACAGCCATCCAGCCTCTAGTGAGTGTAGTGATGAACGCTAATGACAGTTGCATTATATTCAAACCCTCTATTAAATTCTGTTCAATTTATATTTGTACTGAAGCAATTGCAACATTGTGTGACTAGTAATATTACAAAGGGAAAACTTTAGGCATATGGAAATCGGAGTCTGGGCTAGTGGAATTTAAGCCAGGGCTTGTGATTTGTTTCTAAAGTGACCAGCCCTGTGCATATGTTTAAATAATTTTTTCATTTCCTAGCACTAAATATGGATACCACAGTGATATGTTATTATCGCTTCTTCATCAACATTTAGCTTTCTCCTTTGAATACGTTCCCCGATCACATTACTTTAGGGATATTAGCCTGCTACCTCGCGAATCCAGCCCTACCAAAAGACGAAAATTCGTCTTTCCTGTCTATGTCATATAGACAAAGGGCAATAACTCTTGCCCCTTACCTCCCCTTGCTACCCGCTAGGTGTCGCTTCTTTAGTTTTTTAGCTTCACTTGTACTGTGCAAACACGTACAATTAGACCTCCAATGAATCCAAGCCATCTTAGTGTAAATTCTGACCATCCGAAGTTAAATTTGGAATTACTGTGTTGGATAATCATTCCTCTACAGGTTGTATACATTATTTTACAATATTTTCCAATTTGAGTGACTTTGTCACCTTTTCTAGACTTCGGACCAGGTTGCAACGTGGTCAAGCACGCTTATGGCGGTACTAGCATGTAATACATGTAGCACTCAATAATTTCGCTTATTCCGTATGTAACGTAAAGTTACGATATTAGCGACTTAATAACGTGCTGCATTGATAATTTGTGCTTTATTTACCTGCTTTGTCGTTTCAGTAGACTTCAAAAAAGTCTTTGAACGACCAAGTTGCGACTATTTAATGGCGGACTTCGTGTTGTAGTCACGAGTTCACGCGACACTTAATCATTTCGCTTCCTCCGTTAGTTACGGTTATGGAATAGCGACTTAATAGCGTGCTGAATTGTTAATTTGTGCTTTGTTTATCTTTTTCGTTTCAGTAGACTTAGTCTCTGAACGACCAGTTGCGACTATTTAATGGCGGAATTCGTGTTGTAGTCACGAGTTCACGCGACACTAAATCATTTCGCTTCCTCCGTTAGTTACGGTTATGGTAATAGCGACTTAATAGCGTGCTGAATTGCTAATTGTGCTTTGTTTATCATCTTTTTCGTTTCAGTAGACTTCGTCTTGAACGAACCATTGCAACACGCTCACGGCGATAACTAGTGTTGTCATTAAGAGTTAACATGGCACGGAATAATTTGACTACTCCGTTAGTAACGGTTATAGTATTATCGAATTAATAATATGCTGAAGTTTTTAATTTGTGCTTTGTTCTCTTCTTTTGTCGTTTCAGTAGCAAAGTCGACAACGAAGGCATGAATGGCAAAATGGGTGTTGGCAATGTGGAAATGGAGGAAATTATGTTGACATGGTTTAGGCTGCCCAGTGGGTGTAAATTTCACCGCAGGTCCGTGCATGGCTTTCGGGCCTGTAAGTCCGGACGCATGGAGTCTATGCTGGATCAATTGGATCCATTTTAATATGCACTTTCGCCGGCCGTCCAGCCGACACCGTCAGTTCAGCCGGCACTTCAGCAGGCACCAACTGGCATTAGCCGTCCATCCGGCACCGTCCGTTCAGCCCAAATGGCACCGGACGGCCAGCCGACCTTCCAGCTTGCATCAACAGGCACCGGCCGTTCAGCCCAAATGGCACCGGCCGGCCAGCCGACCTTCCAGCCTGCGTCAACAGGCACCGGCCGTCCACCCGGCAATGACCGTTCAGCCCAAATGGCACCGGCCATCCAGCCGACCTTCCAGCCGGCATCAACCAGCACCGGCCGGCCATCCGGCAACGAACGTTCAGCCCAAATGGCACCGGTCGTCCAGCCGACCTTCCAGCCGGCATCAACCGGCACCGGCTGTCCAGCCGGCAACAACCGTTCAGCCCAAATGGCACCGGTCATCCAGCCAACCTTCCAGCCGGCATCAAACTGCACCGTCCGTCCATCCGGCAACGACCGTTCAGCCCAAATGGCACCGGTCGTCCAGCCGACCTTCCAGCCGGCATCAACCGGCACCGGCCGACCATCCGGCAACGACTGTTAAGCCCAAATGGCACCGGTCTTCCAGCCGGCATCAACCTGCACCGGCTGTACATCGGATTTACGGAGATTATAGTGATGTACCCGTCAGTCAATCTACACTACTGGTTACATATCACTACCATGAGAGAAATGTTATAGATGAATCTCCGTCCAATCAGACCATTCGAGAAGCAGGTGCCGGTCATAGCCGGACCTTCGCCGACATTCCGGCCGACCATATACCAGACAAATCAGTCGGTATTGCCGGTGTACACCTCCCGTCACGTCAAATACGTGGCGGTGTGATTTTAAAACAAGGGAGAATTAGTGACATTATCAGAGGTGACGGAATTGAGTTATCTATGCCACTTGGTATGCGCTACCCAGATATGGCAGCTTTACCAGAACAGGACTTTCAGGCCGACCATTCGCCAGTTCAATCAGCCAGCAGTGCCGGCCGTCCATATGTTCACGGCTTCTCCACAAGGGAGATTTAGTGAAAGTGTCAATTATGACAGAATTGCGTCATCTTGGTCACCTGGTATGCTGTACAGATATGCAAGCTGTACCAGAACCAACATTCCCTCTGAGCGAATGGTAGATGGGTGCGCAGTGCTGGCCGCACTACATAAGCATTATGTAATTATTATTACCTTACAGCCGGCACCAACCGGCACCGGGCGTCCATCCGGCAATGACCGTTCAGCCCATATGGCACCGGTCATCCAGCCGACCTTCCAGCCGGCACTAACCGCCACCGGGCGTCGATCCGGCAATGACCGTTCAGCCCAAATGGCACCGGTCGTCCAGCCAAGCTTCCAGCCGACACTTGCCGGCACTGACCGTCCATCCAGCTCCGGCCGTCCAGCCCAACAGGCACCGGTCGTCCAACCGTATGGAGATTTTAGTCATATACCAGTCCGTCCGACTGTACCGCTGTACCAGCACGGGGTCTTTTATCATACCGCAATCCGCACAAATCGGATTGACGAAGATTCTAGTGATGTTTCCGTCTGTCAATCCGTACTACCGGTTACATATCACTACCATGACACAGATGTTGGCGATGAATCTCTCGATCCAACCCGACCATTCGAGCGGTCGGTGCCGGTCATAGCCGGCCCGTCGCAGTCATTCAGGCCAAACATATGCCAATCAATTCATTCGGCATTGCCGGCCATCCATAGGCTAACAGCTCATCCACAAGGGAGAGTGAATGCCTTTATCAGAGATGACGGAATCGAGTCATCTATGCCACCTGGTATGCATTACCCCGATATGGATGCTTTACCAGAGCAAGATTATGCACATAGTGAGTGCGATGAATCGCAGGCAAATCAGCTGTATGCAGATCCAACTATGGAACGGACTGAGTTCAGCTACAAAGCCGCAGTGGAGGAAATTTATAGGGTGTTGGCCCCTTCAGAATGCCCTCCGCCTCCTGCTGCCATTACCGACTATAAGGTTAGAGCGTCGGTCGATTTGGATGAGGGGGAAGAGACTCTATCCTTCCGCCTCCTTCCCCAGTCGACATAAATTAAGGAAATTAATGACCGTCTGTCGACACGTATAGGGGATCCAGGAAATGCTAAGGTGTTCTTTTCTGAAAGCCAAGTATCAGCGTCGTTTTCAGGTCGATGGTACAAAACTCACTCCGATGCGTTCAGTACTGAGGTCCCGGCTCTGGATAAAAATATGGCAGCAGTCCATATGTCTGCTCCATTGTCTTATAAAGTGGACAAAACTGTGTTCAATGCCAAGTCCAAGCTGGTTCGAAATGTAGTCGCTACATCTTCACTGTTAGACCTAGCCTCCCTAGCCATTTTCAGGATCGCTGAAAAATCTGGCAATGAACATGCTTGGGAATCGACGGCCCGATTAGCTAGGGTTCTTAACAGGGCAGCTCACCATTCCATGGCCAATGTGCTGACTGCTTCTGCCAACCTAGACCTGATACATCGTGACGCATGTCTGAAGGGCACGTCGCTTAAACCCCATCATAAGCTGGCTAGATATGACCGACGCACATTTCATGTCCCTATCCCACGAGTAGCGGACATTTCTCCGTTGTGCTTGTCGGGACTCAGTTTATCAGTTCCATGTCATACCTTTTGGCCTCAATTTAAGCCCTTGGGCTAGTACCAAGGTTATGGATTACGTCGTCAACCTGTTCCGCTCGACTTCATCTATTGCGTCGGCAGTATATTTGGACGACATCCTCCAGAAACATCTGTCAAGTTCTACTCTGCTCAAAGGCAGAAACGATCTTATATCACTTTACATCATATAGGCTTTCTCGTGAACTGGATAAAGTCTGATCTCTGTCCAATCCGGATTTTTGGTCCATCTGGGTGTGGAGTTTCTCCTGATCTGAATCTGGTAAGGCTTCCTCGAGTTTGCGATCATCCAGATAATTGCACTCGTAGAGTCCGTTTCCGACAGGATGCGCATTTTAGCGAGAGAGTTGCAGATCCTCGGATTATTCAATGCGGCAGCAGACTTGATCCCGCTCAGCCGTCCTTTTATGCGCCCTTTACAAAGGATGTTGCTAGCGTAATTGCGCCCTTTTCAAGTCCCTTCGATCCCAGAAAACAGTCATGCTCACGCCAGAGATACGATCATTCTTGAGTCAATGGCACAACCCCTGTGGGCTGTCCACAGGGATTACTCTGGAGATACCCCAAGCGGGGATAACGGTATGTTCTGCCACTAGTACCTACGATTGGGGTGCCCACCTGTTGCCGGACTTCGATACTGTCAGCGGCACGTGGGTGCCAGGGGCGAGCCCCTTTCCACATCAACCTTTCAGAAATAACGGCTGTCATCAATGCCTTTCATTTCAGGCAGGATCAACTCTTATTACAAACTGCCCTCATTATGTCAGACAACATTGTGGTGGTGCCTTGCCTCAAAACAAGGGGACACCAATCACCAGACCTGTGCAATCTGAGCTGGCAGTTTCTACATTGGTTCGACAATCTCCACCTCAATGTACAATTCCGGCACATTCTTGGCAGACTCAATGTCTTGGCTGACACTCTATCTAGTCATTCACACAGAATGGTCACTCCATCAATCGGACTTTCTTCCAATTGACACACTTTGGGGACGTCCGATGATTGATCTTTTGCAACAAGGTGAAATCGCAAGTTGTCCACCTTTCATCTCACAGGTTCCAGACCCAGAAGCTTGGGTCGTGGATGCTCGATCAATCAGCTGGGAAGGGTTGTGGTCATTCTCCTACCCTCCCACGGTCTTGGTACTGAAATTAATCCAGAAGTTAAGGGGTCAGAACTGTCAGATGGTTCTGATTGCCCCTCTCAGATGGAACAACTCCTGGGTCTCCGATCTACTCAATCTAGGCGATAGATCTACCCAGGAAGATTACAGTCAGCACAAGTATTCGCAAGCAACCGTGGCCAGGGGTGTTCCACCCCTGTCCGGACCGTCTTTATGTTCAAGCCTGGCTCTTGTCCAGACAGCCTTGCAAGACAAATAATTTAAATCTTTGATTGCGGAGAGAATCTCGAGAGCAAGAAGGCCCTCTACTCTGAAGGTTTACGAGGGCAAGTGGCATGTTTTCAGGGACTGGTACCATATCATTCACATTGTTCCTCTGAGTGTCACAATCCCTCAACTGGCCAACTTTTCTCTGGCTTTTCGAGGAGAAACAGCTGGCTCCAGTTATTATCAAATGCTACCGCTCCATGATATCAGACACATTCCGCCATTCTGGTACTTGTGCTATCAGCCATGACAAAGATTTGTCAGATCATTAAGACACTTTAAAAAATTCAATCGACTTATATCCCTCACCCTGTTTCCAAATGGAATCTGTCCTGGGTTTTAACATGACTCAATTCAGACAGTATTGAGTCTTTAACCCACGATTAGTTAAAGCTACTATCATACAAATTGGGTTTCTTGATAGTCTTAGCTTCAGCATGCAGGGTGAGCGAGTTACATGTCCTTTCTAGTGACCCGAACTCTCTTCCGTTCCGATCAGAGGGTTTGATGGTCCTCTTGACGCAGCCAGGCTTCGTAGTCCAAAATAGATTACCATACATTGGCGATCAACGAGTCGTCATTAGCTCGCTTCTTTATAGATAAGTCAGGATCAACAGCCATGTAAGATCCTGTTTGTGCACTCTAGCACCATTTCAATGCATAGAGGTGAGTCAGGTCACATACAAGCACCTCTTTCTTCTGGTGATAGCTGGGACATGAGATATCTCCATTCAAGCCCTTGCTTCATGGCTGAAGTGGGTTATACGCTCGGCGTACTCTGAGGATTCGCAAATCAGTCTCCTTATAGAAGCTGTTGGCTGACATGCAGAGTCGACCTTCTACAGTTTTATCTTCAAGTTTGTACTCGCAGAGGCAAACATTGATTCTAGTAGGTCCGGTGTTGGGCAGCCCAGACGCCCACCAGACCCATGTGCAACAATCAGCACAGCCTATTAGCTTCGCTGGATTCGCCAGATAAATTTTCGTAGGTAAGAAGATTTCAATAACTATCTTCTTAACCGTATAAAGGGGTCACATATCACGTGACCCTGGGCTGTGTTGCTGATTGAAAATTAGGAGACCGGGTTATCATTCACATGGGGAATCCAACCATCATTCCCTAGAGGATACCCGGGGTAGAGGTCGGATGCTCCGCATTCCCTCCTCCTATTACTTATTCTCCTAAAGTAATGTGATCGGGGAACGTATTCAAAGGAGAAAGCAAATTTTGTGGTAAATTATGTTTCTCCGAGAATACTTACCCGATCACATTACTAAGAAACCCTCCCAACCACCCCGCCATGTGAGCATCCTCGTGTTTTATATACCGCTCAGCTTAAAAACTAAAGAAGCGACACCTAGCGGGTAGCAAGGGGAGGTAAGGGGCAAGAGTTATTGCCCTTTGTCTATATGACATAGACAGGAAAGACGAATTTTCGTCTTTTGGTAGGGCTGGATTCGCGAGGTAGCAGGCTAATATCCCTAAAGTAATGTGATCGGGTAAGTATTCTCGGAGAAACATAATTTACTACAAAATTTGCTTTTTTCAAAAATTCTTCTACTAATGACTAGTATTCTCAAAGGAAAACAGTGTAGATATGAAATTCATTATGGCCACCACAGCAACCATATACTTCTCCAGAAACGGTATGTCATTACCATGAGATTTTCACCAAGTCTTATATTCTCTTTTCGATCCTAACTGAAAATAATGCTTCCTGGATCTTTAATTGGGTAATTTTACTAATATTATTTATACTTTTATAATTTAGTGAATATATAACCATATTCCTAATAGACTTAAAGAATCTTAGAATATTTGAAGATATCTTTGTTGCTTTTAATTCTATGTATTCTCTCTATCTTAGGCGGCTGGCAAATACAAACAGAAAGGAAAAGAATATGTTGTGGATGATGGAGACATTGTCTTTGTTAAATTCAATGCAGGGGCAGGATTGACGGCTGGTGCTGCTGCTGCCAAAAAGAAATGATTACATATGTTTTACTTAAATGTTAGTGATTCTCTTTTATTGTACCAGAGTATTGAAAAGGTCACTAATCTTTTACCTATGGTGTCTGACTGAAATTTTCAATCAACAAAAAAGGTTGGCAGTCTGTCCCAAATACTCTATCATCACTAATAAAACCTGGTATAAATCTTGCACAATATTAATTTTTCTGGCTTTTTTACTTTCTTCTTCAGGCATTACTTTTCTGCTGGTACATTTTAATTCTTTGCTGTCTAATAGAAAATAGCGCCTTTTTGTTGCACGTATAACCAAAGAAATTTCTTTTACTTGTTGCACACATAACCAATTGAATTTAAATTACAAATGGAGGTCACTGTTTTCTTAAACAAAATAACAGTTATATGGATCTCTCTCCTCTAGAATATTTGATCAGATGGAGAAGTAAAATGACCCCCGATACAGTGGTCTATTGGAATGGCCCCTGATATAGGGGATAATTGGACTGACCCCTGATACAATTGACCAGTTCATTGTCCCATGATACACCAGACCATTGGAATGACCCAATACACTGGACCATTTGATTGTCTCCAGATACAATGGAATGTACCCAGATATATTATTCAACATACATGAATATATAAGTTATCCAGTCAGACTCAATATTTCCAAAAGAGAATGCATGATGGACATTTTTTTATGCATTAATATGGGGTCTTATATTGTGAAACCATAGCCATTGATAGCTAGCTTTTTAATGTTGCAATCTGTTTTTATAATTGGTCACATAAAATGTGAGAGTGTTTTAAGGTAAGAATGAGATCATGATATTCTTTCATGTAAAGATCGAATCAATTTTTGTTTTTTTTTTGCAGAATCTATCTTGTTACTGTGCCAAGAATTATGAGATTCGTACATTTTTCCTTTTCATTTCCATACAAGACTCCTGTTCATAAAAAGTCACCAGTCTGTTAAAATGCATGAAATAGAAGTCCTGTTCATAAATAGCTACATTGTGTGAAATTATCAGTTTGTACACGAGTTCTTTTAATGCCCATACAGAAGGTATGTTCATTAAGTCGGTTGTCTTTTAAAATGTATAAAGATAAAGACCTGTTTATAAACAGTCACTTGTCTGTTAAAATCCATGATACGGAAGGCATGTTCATGACCAGTCACTTGTCTGTTACAATCCATGATACGGAAGGAATGTTCATCATGACAATCTCTTGTCTGTTAAAATAAATGATACGGAAAACCTATTTGGAAATAGTTGCAAATTTATTTGAAATACATGATACTTTACTAGTATGACAATGAACTATATTGCGATAGTTATTGTATTTAGTGCAGAGATTGTTCAAATCCTTTACGCTGTCTGAAATTTTTTGAGTATGGCAGACATTTGAAATTATTAGTTTCTTCTGTACAGAGTAATTATAAAGTAATGGAACTTTTGAGACCATGAACATTTCATTATCATTGCATTATATTCAAGTATTAGCAGCGCAAATTATTGAAAAGTACAGCCGAAAACATTGCATAAAAGTACCATGGTAGTAACTTTTTTTTTCTATACCCTCTCCATTAGTAAACCCCACTCACCTGGCCATGAAATTTATGTATTTGTTAGGATACATATATGCATGCATACTTGCAAGATCAGACCCAATGAAAAGATATTGTTGTATGCCATTATATCCGGATGAAAAGTGTATGACAAATTCTGTGGGATATTTATATTTATACAATTTTCATATGCAGCACCAAAAACATGATAGTTACAGCAATTGTCGGTCTTGTATGTTTCTATCGGTGGTCAGGGGCTGCAGTGAGCGATTTTTTTCCATTCAGATATTGTAGCTAGGATTCCTTTATTTGAATACAATTTTTCCATTTTTAGTTATTAGTATAGATGCTGTCAAAATATTGCATCAATTAAGCTTGTTAATGATATTTACACATTTATTTGGCCATAATTGTCCAAGCTATACAAGTTTCAGAAAATGTTCCCACTCTACACCAGCCTTTTCTTTCCTCATTTGTGGAGGTATATTTATTATTTTTAGGCAAATAAGACTGTTTGTCTCACTTCTTGAATCACATTTTAGGAATGAAAATCATTGTTGAATATTCAAATGTAATCGATGATACTGTTTTTAGGATACAAGTATTTGTATATAAAAACGAGAAAAATTTTTGTTGTGCATTTATATTTTGAAAGTAACTGACATGAAAGTAACTATGAGGTGACAAAAAATAATTAAGAAGTTTCAATTCTACTTGCATTTTAAATATTTTTTAAAAATTTCCCCAACCAGTAACAGTTAAAGATGTATACCAATATCGTGTAGCTGTTATTTTCTGATCTCTTTTTTTATGTGGAATTTCATTATATCTTGTTATTGTCTGACAGTAATGGCCATAATTTATTAATTATTCAAGCCCACTTTGGCATAAGGTTAAGTTAGTGATTAATTTTTTTAAACAGTGTACACATTTGTGTCTGTACATCCGTCTGTACATCCTATAATAGTATCATTATTTTTGTTGTTGTGGATTTAGCTCGTTGTTAAAGTCTTTATAGATAAAAATAGAAAGCTGAAAAAATCTGGTCTCGTGAATAGAATTTGTGGAGTCTGAGTCTGCACTTACGAATTTATCGGTCACAGTTGAGACATTTAAGTTTCGAAGCAGGACTATAATTTTTTCATTGTACTGTCCTAAATTGGATTTTCATCTTACCTCCACCCCATATCCTCCCCCTTTGTAACTCTTGTCGCTTTTATTGGGTTTATTGTTTGATAGGTATTGACAACAATACATTTACACATGGTAGAAACAAAGAAAGAGAGAGACCGAGAAATAAAGATATTTTGTGGATATAAAACACAAATAAAACAGTTTCAACAAATGAATGATGCCAACTTTTTTTTTCTACATTAGCATCTTGAAGTTAGATTGTATTTTGGATTCACTAAGTGCATCACCCTTGCACTTCCTGTGTGTTATCTTCCTTTTAACAGGGTTCTCACACTACTTGGAAATCGGGGAAAAAGTCGGGAAAAATATTAGATTTTGCAACTACAGTATTAATGAAAGTTGGGAAAAATCAGGGAATTTTCTGTCACAATTTGATGCCCGAAACATTATCGTAATTTGACTTGTGACTAACATGATCATGAGTTGAATTTATCTAGTTCTAACCAGAATATTTGGAAGGTGCAGTATGGATCATTTGGGTGCATTCAGTAAACAAATGCTGAGTCGATCCAAATGCTGAGTGCATTAGATTAGTCTGGCAGACTTTTATATTCAAAGTCAGCTCGATATTCGTATCTTTCCTTACATGGAACGTCTGAGCGGATGGATACAAATATAACGATATTATATTTTCAGTCATGGTAAATATCCATTTTGCACAATGGCTTATTTCTTGTACAAAAAAAAGATTACTACAATGTTGCAATGTCTAGTAACATGTATATTAATGAAGTAATTCTGTTGTTATATTAAACCCAAACATTATGTGCGTCCTCAAAACAGTAGCAATCTTTATCATACTTAGCTTGTGATTCCGAATTTCTACTAAGACTAAAATAGCATTATTTTTCTCGTCTTGAAATATTGGCATTCCATTTTCTTTTTACTTATAGCGTCATTATATTATTTTGTAGTTTCAAATTTTATTCTAACTATCCTATTAAACAGCTGCCTGTAATATCCTTCGATCTTTCTGCAGATAAAGAAATAACTGACTATGAAATGGCGTCCTTTAGCTTTGTCAAATATGTTTTTATATATTTGAGTCGGATTTACAGTGTTCTGCATGCCCATGCAATCAGACTAATATTGATGGATGTAATGATTCATTTATATTAACGACATCAAAGGAAGATTGATATTTAAAAATTGGTTGATCAGCTAAAACATAATCAAGTGCAGTAGCCGATTTATCTGAAATACATTAATATGCTCTATTGCCTTTATCAGTCTCATAAATACAGTAATTCTTTAAAAGTTAGTTTTTCTTTATAATAGTTAATCTCCCTTTTGTCACGGTTTTGTACCGTGAACTAACGAGCGTATAATTAAAATTAAGTGAATCAAAAGTGAAATTGTACCTAGCAAACATTCTCTGCTTGTGCACGCGTTAAAATCAACACAAAAGTAAAAATTTATGATCTGTTTATTTCTCACTTACTTTGGCTTTATTTCTAATATTGCACACACATTTCTCTCAGAGTAAATGCATATTTGATTATTCTTGTGAAATTATACACGTATCCAAAAATAAGGTTGAAAATTATGTTATAACTGGATGTGTTGAGTTTATGGAACGTTATACTCTTGAAAAGTTTGTAAATGTATAGAAGGGGACTCGCTTACATATATGGCTACCAATCCCCAATTTTTTTTTTACGTTTGTGTTCTATTAAAGCATCAATATTCTTGTAAGGAAACTGATTTGAAGCTTCTGCCCATTTCTCTACAAAACCAATAATATCAAAATTTGAAACATAAGTTCTATTTTGGCACTTAAACCATAAATGATCCACGTAAACCTTCTAAGCTAGTGCTTTGCATGTGCAGTGTTCCCTTTATCTTGTAGTATTCAAGGAGTCGTTTCCCTTTTGCTTTGGAGCATTTGCTGTTAACATGTAGACCTCATCAACTAAATACGACTCGCAATCAATAACGAGTTTGTACTTATAAAGTGAACCTGTTCCATCATTTTATTTTTCTTCTTTCTTTAGGTTTTGTACGAATAGGAAACTATTCTACGAATAAAATTTTTGGTTTTGTGTTAACTTTTTTAAAACTAAACAGGATTTCCTACTTCATCGCTGCGGGAAGACCTTGTCTTTGATTTCGTACATCACGATACATCCGTAATAGGTTGTGCTTAACTTTGCATTAGCCTTAAGGATGGACGGGAGTGATTGTACTTTGGACGCTCTTTTCTTCAGACTCTTCTGTATCAAATATAATTTGCAGGGGTGTGCACAAACCAAAAATAAAGCCTTTTGAATGCTCCTTAGGTTGTTCTTATATACTTTGCACTCAGGGCACAATTTTTGCTAATTAACATTGGTATGTATTTTTCCATCTCTTATAGTGTCTGTTCTGGTCCTATCTTTTATTAGATTACATAGTTGAAACATTTTGGATTTTGCAGCGGAATCTATCTGTGTGTTTGCAATTTCATGTGGCTTTAGATGTATTGATTTGATCTGAGCCTCCTTGCCGTCCACAACTGTTTGCTATTTTTGGACATGGGTATCAGTGGTCACAATCTCTTTTTTTTTTTCTTTACATACATATTATACAAGTTTCTGTGTTCTTTTTTTTAAATCTGGCAACTCCTTGTGTTAGAGAGGCTGTTATAAGAGAATGACCTATTACCTAGTGTAAATCTGAGATAGATTTAATTGCCAGAATGTATGTCAGCATCAGTCTCCACTGACCGTAAATATTGATTGCATATTTGGTCACCCTGGAAACTGAGATTTCACAAATTTACAGGAGTTTCATGGATGATTCCATATACCGAATTAATGTAGATGTAAGAACAATTTTATCATGTATTGATAATCAGATAATTCTGGAGCGGATTTGTTAAAGAGTCTTTCAAGGACACGCACCCAATTTTATGTTACGAGTTTATGCTCTTCAAATAAGTTACAGAAAAGAGTGAAAGGCAAAAAGCTTGGTAAAAATTTAACATTTTATTTCACTAAACAGAATCAAAAAGAGAAGAAGAAAAATAAACTTACGGCATTGGAATAAAATCCTAAAATAATCTATAATTTACAGAAACAAGACCTGCGTACAGTTTAGAAGTCTGGAATAAATCCAAAAACTGAAGAATACATGTATAACATGTTTGTGATAGCTTATAGAGTGTTGATGTGTCAATAGTATTTAGTTTAATAACAGCAATATAATAATACTTTGATCGAAACGAAAACTGAGTAATTCTACCCGTTACCAATGTTATAACATCTGCAGAGAGCTTAGGAGCACGAGTTTCATAAACCTTCTAATCTGAAATATTGTCATGACATACCCTTGGTACTGATTTACTATCATACCTATATTGATTCCAGCCGTTTAGTCTAATTACACTCTCCTACCTGACGATGCCTACACAAAATAAGGCAGGTGTTCTTGTTTATTAAAGATTCTAATATGTTTATTACGAACATTTTTCAGTGGAACGTGAGTCCTTTAATTCATAGATTTGTCAAAAATCTTTAAAGACGAATACAATACATATATGAAATCCTTTGATGGAAAGGGGCATAAATTATTTCCGTCTTTCTTTAGCCTTTTAATATTTCTAATTTTGTCGAATGCGTTAAAATGGTTTAAATCTCTACTATTCGTGTATTTACGCATGTATCTACATTAGCTTGTCTGTCTTTCTGTATGTACGGTTGCATTATGTGTGTACAACAGAAGCCCTTAATCTGAGTTATTTACTGTTATGATTACAGTATAAAAAAACTTTATATTGGCTGCTTTGTGATTCCTAAACGTTTTTCCAAAGTGGCCCAACATTAGTTTATCAAAATGCTTTAACATTTTCCGATTGTCTAAAACCGTTTGAACAAATCTCTTAGGAAAAGATATTGCTTTTGCCTGTCCCAAGTTTCCTAAAAAAAAATATATCGATATTTAGAAATATATCGTCTGCTATTAATGGTGTCTCGCTCTCTTCTTTGTCTATTTGACGATGTAATGAATAATAGGGTAAATATATCATGTATCCCATTGGGCAATTATCGGTAACACGATTTGAATTCCTTTTTGATGTTGAGTAAACATTCGGATATGTTACTATCAGGAAAGGTGTATAGACACTGCAGTATTGTCCCACGGTTCTCGTTTGATACTAAAACATTGTCCGGCATAAGCATAAACTGCAAGTAATTCGTTTATTTTTTTTTTTGGTTTTGTACGCTACTGCAATACAAGTTGCTGCATTGGTTCCGAGGTAATTAACGATAAGTGCCATGCATACATATGCACCACGGTTAAACAACCTGGCTTTAAAAGGATTCGAACTCGTGCCCTTATGGATTCACTGATTTAAACAATACGGGGGATAAACAGGTTTCATAAAGTGACAAAAAGACTCAGTTTATAAAATTATTAGTACAGGAACAACCCTTCGTGTATTTAAACAAGTTAAGTTTAAGAGGAAAAAAAATTGTATTGAACAATGCAACAAACTATCAGAACTCTCTTCCTCAAAGCTACCTTTGTTATTATATATATATATATATATATATATATATATATATATATATATATATATATATATATGTGTGTGTGTGTGTGTATAATTGGTGAAACATTTTTTGTTTAAAAAAACATTCTAAGTCTAAGTTGGGTGGGATCACAACTCAGTCATTCGCTATCACGAATCATCGTTCTCGTAATGGCCACGTAGTCATGAAACTTTCAAGCACTAAAACTGAATCACACTACAGACTCGACACCAAGATTCAAACATATACATGTATGTATGTATGTATGTATGTATGTATATTATCTGTTAGAAAAGAATAATACATAGATGAACTCTCTCTCTCTCTCTCTCTCTCTCTCTCTCTCTCTCTCTCTCTCTCTCGCCGTGGAAGCGAGAGACCGTGGGTTTGATCCCCGGCCGAGTCATACCAAAGACTTATAAAAAAAAGGTACTAATCGCTAGGCACTCAGCATTAAGAGGTTAGTGTGTGGACTGGTCGGCCTGTTGTCTGGATAAAGTGACTGGGTGGGACATCATGTTACATGTCTGCGGCATGATGCCCCAGTGCTAGACATAACTGTAAACTGCCTCACTGCAGACATCATAGCGATATGACTAAAAAACTGTTAAAGCTACATTACAAATCCTAAACAAACCAAGCAAACTCTCTCTCTCTCTCTCTCTCTCTCTCTCTCTCTCTCTCTCTCTCTCTCTCTCTCTCTCTCTCTCTCTCTCTATATATATATATATATATATTTATATTTGTTTATTTATTTATCTATTTATTTATTTATGTTGTTTCACAACATCAAACACAAAGACCGAATAAAAATCTCAAATCGCACCTTGCTCACGATAGTATATTATCTGTTAGAATAGAATAATACATAGATGAACTCATTTACTGTGTCACCGACCATATCCTTTGAAAAGAATTCGTGACTAAAAGATCAATACTTCACGGGGGAGAATATTTTGAATAAAGAGTTACTCAGTACTCGAGTATTGTATATCAATTGACCGAGACAAGCTTTCTTTTTATTCTTTTATATTGTAATATAGGGTAAGTAAGATTAATCACAGCTGAACCTACCTGACTGCGGGATTTGATGTTATTATGGTAACCATGTCGATGAGCAAAACACAAAGAATCACCTGACAACGTAAAATATACCTGAATACATACATACATACATACATAGCCTCAATTTATAACTATCATTATAGCAAGGTATCTTTGATGATATAGCAATGTGTTTTTGACGCAAGCGTTAGATCAATATGTCATGGCTGATGACGCTGTAGCAAAGTGTCTTGGCTGCTTACAATACAGCAAGCTGTCTTGGCTGCAGACATTACACCAAGGTGTCTTGGCTGATAATGCTACAGCAAAATGTCTTGGCTGCTGACATTACATCAAGATGTCTTGGCTGATAATGCTACAGCAAAGTGTTTCGGCTGCTTACGATACAGCAATCTGCCTTGGCTGCTGACCCTGCAGTAAAGTGTATTGGCTGATAATGTTACAGCAAAGTGTCTTGGCTTTTTACGATACAGCAAGCTGTCTTGGCTGCTGACACTACATCAAGGTGTCTTGGCTGATAATGCTACAGTAAAGTGTTTCGGCTGCTTACGATACAGCAATCTGCCTTGGCTGCTGACCCTGCAGTAAAGTGTATTGGCTGATAATTTTACAGCAAAGTGTCTTGGCTGCTTACGATACAGCAAGCTGTCTTGGCTGCTGACACTACATCAAGGTGTCTTGGCTGATAATGCTACAGCAAAGTGTTTCGGCTGCTTACGATACAGCAATCTGCCTTGGCTGCTGACCCTGCAGTAAAGTGTCTTGGCTGATAATGTTACAGCAAAGTGTCTTGGCTGCTTACGATACAGCAAGCTGTCTTGGCTGCTGACACTACATCAAGGTGTCTTGGCTGATAATGCTACAGCAAAGTGTCTTGGAATTATCAAAATAATTTCTTTTGTCGATCAAAATGTTGAAATGTCCCATTTACAGATGTGGCACCATTTATTTTATTTTTGTCAAAAATGGAACAGCAGAATTTACTTTCAGTCTTAAATCAGAATGTTTTCCAGATTTCAGGATGTATAATAAATAATACACTATGCGCCATTGTGCTGGAGGTGGCTACTGTATGCAGTATCTGTTGTATCTAATAGGTTAGCACAATGGACTTGCAGCCTATAGAGTGTGGCTTTACATCATTCCATCCGTTCTAATGTACCGTAAAACATCAAATCAAAGACTCCGTATATATGTCACTGTAATTGAATTTGTTTTTACTATTTAAACTTTGACCCCTTCCAGTGACCCTACTCTCAAGAGCCAACACGCTTTAAAATAGAACAGCTGCTCAATGTAATTGTATTGTATCCCATGAACGTTGTTTTTTTCGAGCATATGGTGTCCGTTTGAAATATCAGGGGCGTGGCAAGCCGTCAGGGCCAAAAGGTGGAAACGCTTTGCAATCGTTTTATCGATTACGAGAAATCGAGAAAGCCAATGAGAACATGATTTTGAATCACTTGATTTCTTTGACAGAAACTTTCACTTTTATCTTCTACTTAGCTCCCGTCCCGAATTACCTGATCATATATTTTCATCAGTATAAATCCGAAGAAAATAACGAAAACGGCGTCGACGACGACGACGAAGATGATGATTCTGCTACTAATAAAGTGAGGGAGAATAGGATACTATAAAATCTGCATTTGCACGGCCAAAAAATCATTTTGAAAAATGTCTGAAAAATATATTACGCATGGTTTCGAATCTGCGAATTATTTCTGAAACTTTTACGTAAATTTGTCTAAATATATTGTTGAAATTTATTTGATAATTCGTCAAGGACATTTCAACAACAAAATGTTTTTTTGGTTAATTCTTGAAAATATTTTTTACTCCAAGATGCAACCATTTTATTTCCATGTATTTGTTGTGTTGCAGACATACCTGTTACTGCATCTTTTGATAGTATGGCTGCAGAGGCTGATTTGAATTTAGCAGCTTGTATTATGTTAACAATATAAATCAATAAGCTGTGATTTAATAAATTAAAATATTTCTTCTTTAACTGTGACAGTCTCAAGTGTTTTCAGTAGAACAAACAATGCAAGCACATACAATAGATGTTAGCTGAAAGGTGGAACTGAGTGCTATTATTTAGTGCACTAGTAAGATAACATTACAACTTTTACGGTCAGTAGTAGATGGGAAGTGGCAGATGCTTTACCTGCTAGGGAAAATGGACGCACCCACCCATCCACGAGTCTCCTGTTGCCTTGCAGGTCGGCTGCTTTGGTTAGCCAAAGATTAAGGAAGTAAACCCTATAAGATAATCCGGAGTGGAGACCCTGAGGCAGCTGGAAGATGTACTATATCCCATTTTTGTAATTCCTTGGTCTGGAGAGAGATGGACTCCGACAGACGAATTCTGCCCAAGACACACTGATCATGCTTGACACATCTGCTCTTACAACATCGGATCGGTCGTTGCCAGAGTAAACAAGGACCGCGCCTGCCGTTGTCCACCATGACGAATGTTACAAGTGTGCTACTGGTACTTTGCATAAAATCCGAGTGAGAGACAGCATCGCCATCGCCACCTGGAACATTATTACTCTGGCGCAGATTGGAAGACTCCGGGAGTTGACACATGAGTTGGAACACTACACATGCCACATCCTACTCTGTGAAGTCAGATGGAAAGCCCTAGGAGAACACCAACCAGAAGATGGGCATATATTCAACTATAGTGGAGAGCAAATCCATCAAGAGATATATGCTTGAATGCCGCCCCATATCTAGCAGATTCGTTTCCGTTCGACTGAAAGCATCTCCTTTTAACATCACAATTATCCAAGTATATGGTCCAACAACCGACCATGATGATGAAGAAATTGGGGAGTTTTATAACAAACTACATGATATTCTAAACATAGTCAGTAAAATAGATATCCTCATCATCAAAGGAGACTGGAATGCCAAAGATGGCAAAGATACTCTAAAAGACTGCACAGATCATTCTGGACCGTTTTGCAATGAGCTTACCAATGAAAGAGTGAGGCGGCTGCTCGAGTTCGCAAGCTACAACAACTTGGTACTATCCAACACCCTAAGCAAACATAAGGCCTCATGATGCTGGACATGGTACGCACCAAATGGAACCCATCATAACCAGATAGACTATATACTGGTTCAAAACCGTTACCGATCTGTCCTCAATAGTGTCAGTACTATTCAAGACGAAAATGGATAATTTCTCACAGAAGCGAGTGACATTGCCGAAAGATGGACTGAGTATTGCAAATAAAAGCTACAACCTTCGGTCCACAGGAGACTCAGAGGTGCTTGAAGTTCAGAAGTCCTCACATGATGATGAGTTCCCCATTCTCAAAGAAGAGGTGGTGTCAGGAAAAAGATCACTGAAGAATGGGATGGTAGCTGGAGTAAACAACATCTCAAATGAACTTATCAATAATGGGGGAATCAAAGATAGAGCTACCAACATAAATCTGCAACAAGATCTGGCAGACAGGTGAATGGCCAACACAGTGTACATAGTCACTGATTATAACATTCCCCAAACAAGACAATCTCCAACTGTGCCAAAATTACAGAACTATCAGTTTGATCAGCCATGCTAGTTAGGTAATGCTGAAGATCATCTTGAACAGACTGAACCCACAAGCAGAAGAAATAATCGCTGAAGAACAGGCAGGGGTCCGGAGTGGAAGAAACAACAGAACACATATTCAATATCATGGTTCTGTGTGAAAATTACTCGCAAAATCAGCAAGACATATATCATGTGTTTATAGATTTCACAAAGGCATTATGCATTGGGGGCCACAATGAAGAAGTACAATATGGGTCAACAGTTGACCAATACATTCAAGCAGCTGTACGCCAATGATGCCAGTGCATTAATTGCCCAAGGTTATGTGGGAGTCTGGTTCCAGACAACAGTGGGAGCACGTAAAGGCTGTCTTCAGTCACCCACGACTTTCAATGTCTGCTTAGAGCGCATCATGAGCGAAGCCTTAAAAAAACACTATGGGACAGTCAGCATTGGAGGGCGTAACATCAAGAACCTACGCGTTGCAGACGACATCGATGGACTGGAAGGCAGGGAAGACGAGCTTGCCACCATAGTGAAGAACCTGGATGAAATATGTTACACATTTGACATGGAGATAAGTGCTTAGAAGACAAAGCTGATGACAAATATTGGCAAACAAATCTTATCCAAGATTAAAATCAGAGGACAGGAACTGGAAACAGTGAGCTAGTTAAAATATCTTGGTTCCATAATTTCCTAAGAGGGATCAAGAGCAGAAATTGTGTTGCGAGCAGCACAAACAACGGCAGCTATGTCAATATATATAT
Source organism: Unio pictorum (assembly GCA_030141615.1). NCBI lineage: Eukaryota > Metazoa > Mollusca > Bivalvia > Unionida > Unionidae > Unio > Unio pictorum. The sequence goes on from JARLTB010000198.1 coordinate 176,294, forward strand.
ATATATATATATATATATATATATATATATATATATATATATATATATATATATATATCTGAAAACTAAAATCACTACTATTGAGAGGCTGGACCCTGACAGCAGAATTACAACGAAGACTCCAGGCACTTTGGAATGAGATGCTACAGAACCATCCTTGAAGAAGTGGCAGAAGGAGAGGTAGACAGTAGAAAGTGATTTGACAATATCACAGAATGGATCAGGAAACGTTTTGCGGAGACACAGTTATTGTCAAATGGAGGAAACTAATCAGATGTTCAGCAGCACAGCGCCTCGACGACTACACTAGGTCAATAGACTGATGATGATGATGTGTAGTAGTAGTAGTAGCAGCAGCAGCAGTAGTAGTAGTAGTAGTAGTAATTAAGTTGGGTTAAAATTCACAGACCATCTCGAGCTACACGACTCTGGACTTACACCAATGCAGGACCAGGTTATGTTTGGCAAATATTAACTTCGGGTTGGTACCAAGTTCTATTTAGTATACAGATATCAACTATAGACTGGTACCAAGTTTTATTTAGTACCGATGCAAGACTTCAGTCTTGGTATTGATGGTGAGACCAAAGCTTGTGCTTGAGCTGGAGAACTTGTCAACGCTGCATTGCAGGGCGGCTTCTGAGCCAGCATTGAGGGCGCATTCATCATCAAATAATAAATCATTGATGGTGCCTGTCATGACCTTTGGTTTTCGCTTGAAGCCTTCTAGAATTGAATAGTGTTCCATCCGTAAAGTACCTGATGCCGACTCCAACCTCTCCATCTCTGAAAGCGTAAGTCAGCATGGATGAAAACAATAGACTACACAGTGTCGGTGCCAGAACACAATCATGATTGACGCCATTGGTTACTGGGAATGGCCTAGATGTCTCTCCATTGTCCTGGACATCATCCATACTTGTCCATTACCTTACACATTACCTTTCACAAGCCCTCTCTGCTGACAGTATCAACGGCCTTTGTCCACGTAGATGGACAAAGTTCGGTGTATTACTCTTGACATTTCTCTTGTAGCTGCTTCACAGCAAACACCATGTCAATGGCCCCACGTTCTTTTCGGAATCCACACTGGCTTTCTGGCAGTAGTCCATGGTCAAGGTCTGTAGTGAGGTTGGTTCAGTAGGATTCTGGCGAGTATCTTTCCTGCAATCAAGAGTAAGGATATACCCCGAGAGACTATTTGGTACTGGTGCATTGGCGATGTTCAGTCGTTTAAGAGCGATCTTTCCCTCTGGGCGTCTTTTGGGCTGAAAAGTACATAATAACTTTTTAGCGCCTTATAGTAGTTAAGTTAAAAAGTCATAATTTATACGAGTGGCTTGGGAAATATTATATGAATATAGTTGATATAAATGAGTACACTTGTGTTCTGTTCTGTAATTCGCTTATCAATAGAAATTTCTATCAGCTTGTGCTGTTTTTGGTTCTGTTAGGGAGTGTTTTTTTTTTAATCTTTTATTTAGGTCCTCCGTCATTTTAATTTCTTGTATAGTGGAAATCTATCAATAAGAAAATGTAATATTACTACAGAACTTTCTAAATTTTCACAAATGTTTTTAATACACCAAGTTGCACGCGTATTGAAACGGCAGCATGCTCCTTATTTAAAGGACATCCGACGCCATTACTTGTACATGTACTAAAATGGCAGCATACATCATGCCATAACTTGCACAAATACTTATTGGAAGCCTACGCCAGCCCAGGCAATAACTTATTTAAATATCAACAGGTCCTGCAAAATTTATTCAATAAACATTCCTCTTAACTAGAATTTATTACAAATTGTATACACGACTGAAATACGAGAAATGTACGAACTGAAATTTGTCAATAATGTACAAACGATAAAGCTGTCAAATATATCAATTAAATTTCATCTATTGCATATATATATATATATATATATATATATATATATATATATATATATATATATATATATATATATATATATATATATATATATATATATATATATGACAAAAATCTTTCCCTTCCCTTCCGCCATAATTTTCTTGAATGAGTGCTGCAAGACAAAACGAAAAATATCTTTAAAGGATTATATCAGCCTGTTTACGGCAAAACAAAACCATTATTCATACTAAATTAAAGAAGTATAAATCGTAAAAACATGATAACAGAATATATTCACAAGACATTAACTATGACGTGGACATGACTCTAGAAAGAAATTTAAACAAACGATATTTAAACGATTTTATTTGAAAATTACGGAATGACACATATACCGTGCTTAAATCGAACAACTACCTGCACCGCGTGTGCTCTCGGTATAATGTTTAATCCAATTCTATAATTCATACTTGTACTTAGTAACTTGGTAGGCAGTGTTGTGGCACCTGTTGTTAAGTCGAAGAAAGCGATGAAGGTTTTCCCCGCCCAGTCACCCGATGGACACAAGATTAATTGTCAGACAATAGTCATCCGCCTGTTGTCTTTAGTTTCTATAATGTCCACTGTCGTACTGTCGGACAAAACCATAACATAATACACCCTACTTGAGACTGGCGTATCACAAGTGATGTAGCATAAAAATGTATTAATTAGGAATATGAGTTTATTAACGACATAACACTTTGTTCATTCGAAACATGAATGTATTAAGGACGTACTACTTTATTCATTTGGAATATGGTTTTATTAACGAACTTATTTGTCACTTTAATGTAATGGAGTCTCGAGAATATGCAGCCCTATTTACTCGAATCAATATCATGTGATACATACAAATGTTCCGAATGACTCACTTGAGACTGCTGTGTAGGTTCATTTATTCTTAATGAAAATTGGATTCAAAAGATTTTTCGAATTGGTTTCCTTGAGAACGGGTGTCAAAGACCCTAGATATTTTTTTTTGTATCCGAGGTTCGAGAATGAACATTTCTGTTTTCTTGGACACGTGATCATGAATTTTAAACTTGAAATATTTTCACGTTACGGTTCAGATGGCTTGCCATGTATTTCGATTTCCCGAAGCATATAACTTAACAGCGCGTACCGGAAGGGTTCAGTGTGGCTATTTAAAATAAAATAAAAAATATCATGTGCTTTAAAAACAGATCTTTGTCGCATTAGGTTATCGAGGTTCTAGATCGCGAAGCGCTTTCACGTTTTGGCCGCGAAGGTATTCCATACACGGGGCTGACCTGTCATCTTTTAGTGCAATATTACGATTAGGATCTGGATGTGAGAATGCAATGCATATGGCGGAACGAGAATCACTAGATTTGACATATAAAATCCCGAAACAGTAAATTAAATATGCACGTATCAACTATTTATGGCGCCGTCTCCGTTCTAGTATTAGGTAAGTATATTTTCATACATAAGTTTTAATGATTCTTTCAGATTATAAGTCATTTGCATGGAACAAGGGCAGCGCGATGAAGGATGGTAGGTGGGATGGAAAGAAGCAATGCATCCCATTTGTCATTCATTTTGTTTGTTTTTTTATACAGATGGAATTTTCATAATATTTCGCCTTCACTTTCGTGTAACAGAGGCAATTCTTCATAAAATGTCTGTAAGGATTCTCAGGAGGGAGGGTGATAACTCAAATAAAAAAATGTTCTCTGTATAAAAGGTAGGTACTCCATTAAAAAACATTGCTTCCAGGATCCTAGAATCCTTTCTCCGCCACAACCTAATGTCAGAAAGATTGATAAAAGTTTTTAAAAAAATTAATGGAGTCGAAAACAAAATTTACAAATCTACGATGACACAGTAACTGCTTTCTTGCTATTCCATTCAATAGAATTAAATTGTATGTATGTATGTATGTATGCATGTATGTATGTATGTATGTATGACGTGTATATGTGTGTGTGTGTGTGTGTGTGTGTGTACATATATTTATACAACTATTTGTATTTTTCGTTTACAAGATTGATTAATAACAAATTTTCAGGCACAGCTACCTTTCGGAAATGATCTTACCCTGATTTGTAGATGAGAGAGAGAGAGAGAGAGAGAGAGAGAGAGAGAGAGAGAGAGAGAGAGAGAGAGGGAGAGAGAGAGAGAGAGATTTGTGACAAATTGTGAATACATAGAACCCGAACACACGCGCAAGTACGTTCATAAATAGATATCTTACACTTTAAATGATCTTTTCTGAACCATTCTGTTTATGAAAACAAGCATAACCATCTGTGTGTTTAGGGGCAGACTAGTTGATTATTTATTGGGGGTGGGGGCGGGGCAGTAGGAAGTGTTGATTAGAATTTTCTTCCTACTAGATTTTTTTTTCACCTCAGGAACATTTCTTTACATATTCTTTGAATAAAATAAACTCTAATAGGTCCTTATTTCTTAACAACAGAACAAAAGTATTCATTTCAAAGTTCTTTCTACAAAGTATCTGAGAAAGATTATACAGTGCTCTTCCCTCTCGAATATTAAATAGTCAGAAAAGGATGTATTCTGTTATTCATTAATTTTTTCTTCTTCTTTACCAATGTTCAATAATGTCATTGTCTAGTAATCAAATTCATCATTCAATACCTCCGAAAACTGAGGTTATGCTAACTTCTGTGCTTGGCTGAGGGAAACAAAAACAATTGGCAATCCTTAACACTAGGATATAGCTTCTTTTGCAACATTGTATCTTTGTACTAGTGACGCACAGCATAAAAACAGGCATTGAGAGTGTGCCATTGACAGCTTAAATTGTTGAAGGTCACTGTGTTATTTGACGGTTTTCCTTTAGATCAACACTTTTTCCTCTACACAGATCTTCGCCTCTTTTTTTTTTCTCTTTTTTTTTTAATAGCAATTTATATCGCATTCGTCGCGTCTCTGGGCGGTTGTCTTATTCATGTTGTAGATGAGATCATATTTTGTTGAGTTTTCTTTTCGACTAAACTAACTATTTATTGACATATTCGATATTAGTCACCATCGGGGAAACATTCCAAAAGCTTTTAATTGAATACGAGTCCTAGCAAACGGGGAGCATTGGAAAGCAAATAGTCCAAGTTTCCTTAAACCCTTTACACACCCTTTTGAATATTTTGACATGTATGTAGATGTGTGCAGTAAATAAATGCCTATTAACTATCGAACAGTTCGAATTATTCACCACCGTCAGTAAACATATATACGATGGGAATAAATAAACAAATAAAAACGCTAACATACAGTTTCGTTATGAATCAGACATGGACTGAATATAGTCGATGGTCACCTGAGACAAAGCTGTTGACCCAATTCGTTCTAACTTTTTAGTTTTTAAGGCGGCCCGTTCTTAAATCGCCAGAACAACATACTTCCTCGTTAGGATGTGCGCTTGCACATAGGGGCAATGGGAAGGGTGCATGGTCGTAGGGAGCGATTACGGGCCCTTGAGAAATAAAGACGCATGTCTCTCCTAGTTCTGGTTATTAAAAACAATAATTCTTTTATGAACTCAAAAAGTGTTGTTCGAGGACCTGAGCCACGTGGATATATCCTCGGTTACCCTCCCAGGGGTAAGGGATTTGCTTTCGCCTATAAATATGGTGTCGCCTACTTATATACAACATAATAGCTGACCACAATGTCCCACACCATCTAAAAGTAATTCTTAAAAGATTTTGTTTAAATTTTCCTTGTTTTGATTTACTTATGGTTTTTAAACCCTCTAATGGATGTGTTCCATGTATGAGACGAATCATATTGAAACCAACGGAAGCTCTTTATTCCGTTTGACTTTGTTTTTTTTCCAAGGTCACACATTTTACTGTAGTGCTTCTATTGTGAGTTCAGGATGCTTATTTTGTTCTTCTTGTGATTTTTTTGTTTCTTCGATATTGTGGTGGTAATGGGTAGGAGGGTGGGGTCATCGTTATTTGTTATTAGCTTTCGATACATGATTTAATTTAATTACGTTTCTGTTCGGAATTTAGGCACCTAATTTGGGTAATGACATTATTCGTCACTAGTCGCACTAATATATTTTTTTAATTTAAAAATGAAAATTATAACTAACACAAATGAAATAAGGTGTTATACTTACAATACAAATATTTTTGTATGCATTTTCTGAACCAGGAGCGAAGGAACTGGCTAGAAATATAAGACGTTAAAGAGTATGGATTTAACGTTATATTTTTCCGTAAACAACAGTCGAATTTTCAAGTTGGATTAAACTATTATTATTATTATTATTATTATTATTATTATTATTATTATTATTATTATTATTATTAATGCTATTATTAAGATACTATTATTATTAATATTTGTACATTGCTATTATTATAAGTAGTATATTATTATTATTATTATTAATGCTATTATTAAGATACTATTATTATTAATATTTGTACATTGCTATTATTATAAGTATATTATTATTATTATTATTATTATTATTATTATTATTATTACTAATTTAATATTAATATTATATTATTAGTAGTAGTAATTGTAGTAGTATATTCATTTTTTATTAGTAGTATGATATTACTATTATTATCATAGAAATTTATTAATATTTATAATAATATCTTTAGAATTATTAATATTACTATTAGTATATTATTATTATTATTATTATTATTATTATTATTATTATTATTATTATTATTTTCTTATTATTATCATACAGTGACAAGCCACGTGGCGGGAGATGAGCCATACAGCACCAACTTGGAGATGAAGCTACGTCAACATCTCTTTGCCGACTATGATCCTCTACAACGACCCAGTAAGACTGTGGGTACACACGTCACTCTCAATCTGCTGACAGTTAACAGTCTGGTAAGTATATCGTGCCCCTCACATTTTAATATATCGTGTATTTGGCATTCCTGACATCAAGGTACATTTACCGTTACGATGTTCGCCATCATTGATCAGAAACCGTCTTTGTTCTTTCATAAAGGGTATTGTACTGTTATTTTTTTTACGACGCTGGTATGCGTCTCTTTTCTTCTAGCGAATGAGAAAATCACTGTATAGGAAGTTACTGTGTGATAATGCCCAATTTAACGTCTTTAACTTAATGCTTTCACGCTTTTGTCATAAGATTAACCTAGTCTACGTGGTTTTTCCAATATAATTCATAACTAAATTTTATCAAGATGCTCTGGATACGTATTTTGTAAAATCCATGTTTTTTTAAAAAAAAAGAATCTTGTACATGTAAGAATGACGCAGCTAATTAAACTAATGATTTAATCGTTTCTGTGACATTAATTACATCCACAATATTGTTCCGACAATGTGATTCCCACTTCGATGCTTTCATAAATCCTGTCAGAATACTATTGGCATTAATCAGTAAAGTTTTCGTTATTGTGTTATATATAACGTGGTAATTGTCTAATATAATATTTTCACACCAAAGGAAACAGTCTCTGCTGGGATAGTGCTTGAGGACCAGTATTTATTTGATACTGATTTTAAGCGGCTACACGTTAATTGCGTGCAGTCGACAGTCTCTAGTTTTCTTGCAATCAACAGAGTGACAAGCGACACACTTGAAGACTAGTATGTTGTTTCAAACTAGATGTCTCAAGGAAATATCCATCCATCAAAATCATAATAATCTTCCAGTTTTTCACTTTAACATCGCGATTCAAAGAGTTAATTTCTTAACCTTATCACTTCTTAACTAACTTTATGCATGTTCCTAACAATGTCGTCATTAATTCTCGTTGAGATTTGGTCAAGAATTGATTTAAGAGTAGCTTCAATGACTACGTATTTCAGCTGCTTGTCAATATATTCACTGGATGCCACTTTTCCATGACCTTCTGTTAACTTTAGAAATTCTTCTTGATAGTCTTCGATTTTTTGGTTTCGCTGTCGCAAAGACCACACTATCCAAGACTAACTCCCTGCCTCACACTGCCTCAAAAAACTTTGCCATGAGCGGATGCACAGCTCTCTTCTGAATGTGAATACGCATGACCTCTAACCTCATCGCTACTCATTCTTTCTGTCCCCTTGACTCGGACACAGTTTTCCTCCTTGTCCTGGTTTGAAAAGCAATCGCAAAAGCAAAGTGGACGTGTCTCGTGCACTCGAGGTAAATTGTGGGTGACATTTGTCACAACCTGAACAGCAACATGTATCTTTGCATGACTTGTCTGCTCATGAGAGAAAAGGTTCAAAAAGATAATGATAACTTACGTCGAAGTTTTTTATATTGGAACCTCCGTTTAGAATGTTATATAGTTCATCTGAATTACCTCTAGATAATAATAGAACAAACAAACCAGTTATCTTTTTAAACCACGGCTATTGCATTGGCTTGAGTGTATGCTGTTTAACATGTGTTGATGTTGTTGTTTGTTAACGTGCTGGAAATATCACAAACCAACACGAATTTATGAAATCCACATTTGACTAAAACAAAGGCTTTTTATAGCTATATAGTTTCGTTTCTTTATGGTTTTTTTTAATTAAAACTTTTTTAGGGATTATATAGACTATTAACGCTTTTGATAGCGCTGTCTGGGATTCAAATTTCAGCCAATATTCAGAAAAAAGAAAGGTATTAAAGAATTGTATTCAAAAACAAAGAAAAGGTGACATAAAGTCGATAATTATTGGGAAACTAAACAAACTCGTTATTTATCGGACTATACTGTCAAATTATATGTCGTCACAACTCTCAAGAATAATGATAGCTGAGAACTAATTGGAAATGAATTGAGAAAGTATAGCACAATGGGAAAATGATAAATATATTGCAGTTAGAGAACAGAAATGTATTGTATCAAAAACATGTCGAGAAACTGAACCTAAGTTTTACAGTGCTACGTGAAACAAAAAATAATTTGAAAATTAAGATTAGGTAAAATTGATGTGCCATGACAAACTTGTGCTGAAACACTTTGATATGGTCATTCTTTTTTTCGTTCTTTCCTTTCAGGATATTAAAGAAGAAAAGCTCTCCATATCGGGATATATCTATATGGTAAGGGTTTACTAATATGTAAATGAGTTAAAACAATAATACATATGTATGTATGTATGTATGTATGTATGTATGTATGTATGTATGTATGTATGTATGTATGTATGTATGTATGTATGTATGTATGTATGCATGCATGCATGCATGCATGCATGCATGCATGCATGCATGTATGTATGTGATGGATGGATGCATGCATGCACGCACGTACGTATTCATTCATTCATTCATTCATTCATTCATTCATTCATTCATTCATTCATTCATTCATTCATTCATTCATTCATTCATTCTAGCATTGGGAGGATCTCAGGCTTTCATGGAATGGCAATACAACATATCAGAATATCCATTTTTTATTCAGCAATGAAAACTACATGTGGAGGCCTGCCATCATTGTTGAAAATTCGTAAGTAATTTGTTTTTCTTTCTTTCCTTTCGTCCCCGTAATCTCTATTGTAAGCTGGAAGTATTGTCTTAATGGATTAAAACACACACACACACACACACATACACACACACACACACACACACACACACACACATATATATATATATATATATATATATATATATATATATATATATATATATATATATATATATATCTTATTTTCAATATCTAACACAAATTATTAATATCGGTTCAGTTATTTGTTTCCTTTTTTCACTGGAATAATGCAAGTATTCTCTCTGCATTGTTTCACTTGACCTTCTATTTTTCAATATGACTTGATTTATTTATCTTCCAAAGACTACATTCATTTGTTTTAGCTATATAGGTATCGATGTAAGTGTGTTGTTACCTTTATCTGTATTAATGTATGCGTTTTACCTCTATAGGTATTAATGTATGTGTGTTACCTGTGCAGGTAATTGTGTATGTGTTTTACCTATGTTGATATTAATGTATGTGTTACCTGTAAAGGTAATAATGTATGTATTCATGTATAGGTGTTAATGTGTGTTACCTGTATAAGTATTAATGAATGTGTGTTTCCAGTACTAATATTAATGTATATGTATTACTTAATATATAAGTTGATTTTAGTTTTTATTAGTAAATACAATTTATTGGTAATTGTTAATATTTGTATTTTTTTTCAGTTTAGCATGCTTAAAACATTTAAATACTGTAATATTTAATAAAAATTTATTTTTGAGTTCTGATAATATTAGCTTGCGTCTTTCTCTCGCTAAATGTCGTGGTGAGCTCAGCATTTAAGAGGTTTATATTTTAGTAAATTTCAGAAAGTTCATTTTTTTAATTGTATTTCAGTGAATGAATAATACTCTAGATATTGGCAAACCAAAGTACCCAAGTATACTGGCGAGAAGAGGTCAGATAAAACATTAGAAACTTATAATATCGTCGTAACGTTTCATTAAAGGCGAAATGTGACAAATCTACCAATCAGAACACAATAAACAAAGGTCATATACACTTGTAAGAAATACAATTCCTGCTGATTTCTTTATTCGTATCTGCATATTACGGTAATTACCAACGAGAGAGAGAGAGAGAGAGAGAGAGAGAGAGAGAGAGAGAGAGAGAGAGAGAGAGAGAGAGAGAGAGATGTCTTGGCGCTGCAGATTGAAACCATCCAATATATTCTTCAGAAATTGTAGTATGTAATATTTGGTAACAAACACTTTTGTATATCTGAGTTAATGTGTTCACAAATACAATACCTTTCATAGTAAACCTCATGTGAAAAACACCATCCATTCACGATAAGTAACAATAACATTTTCAAGATGGCCACCATATTAAATATGCTGCATGTATGATAGGTACAATTTTCTTTTAAGACCAGCTAATTGGCAGAGAATGATGTTATTGAAATTTCCATATCGGTATGACCCTATAACCTTGACCATTTCCATCTCGCTACGGCCATATATCCTTGACCATTTCAATATCGCTACAGCCCTATATCCTTGACCATTGACCGTTATAACTAGAAATGAATTGAGATGTTCTTTCTTTAAACAGTGTCAGCGATATGTCAGTGATTGGTGACGATAAAACACTCATGAGAATGAATGGTAGCGGTTTTGTTGCATGGACTCCCGGTGGTATTTATGAGACCAATTGCGACTGTGACGTCACTTACTATCCCTTTGATACACAGATATGCAGTGTTGTCTTGAGCACGTGGGCTTACACATCGGACGAAATTTCGCTTCAGCTTGGTAGTCCTGCTGTTCAAACCTCCATGTACTCTGAAAACGGTAATCTTAAAAATATATTTAAATTTTTTAGAGGACATGGTTTGATGAAGTCTGAATTTGACTCTCAATCAGATTTCTATTAAATTTGTATAAATAAAAGAGGTCACACTTTCTTCCCAAAATATGTTATAATTCTTATCCAGGATCGCTTTTAATAAAGAAAATATACTATTAAAAAGCTGATGGTTTTCTCTTCTGTGGTGGAACCTATTTTCATGGATTTTATAAAATGTGGATAACAAAACCAGACGATGCTAATTGCCGAATGAGATACACTTAAATTCTGTATTCGAATACTATGTATGATAGTAGTCAACGACAGTATGTAGAAAGATGAAACTTTGTTTTAAAACATTGTCTAAGGAATGTATCTATTATATTATGTACGGATGGCTACCTCTGACATGTATTTTCGTTTTCAGTAAAATAAATTGTGCTGATGTTTAATTTTTAACAATAAATAAGCGTGAAAAAACCTTAACTTGATTGCCACCGAATAACAATGTGGGTATTTGTACCCTAATTAAACAGATAAACACTGCATATGTCTTTTTTGCAGGAATGATAGCCAAATGTTGCTAAAGCATATCAAAGCCAAACTTTCATTCCATCAGTGATCAAAGCTGTTTTGCATACGTATCAGCGGTGAAAAGCTTACATTATACTTTATTTTCTTGACTATTAAAAGTATTCCTAAATTTGATTAATTTAATGAACCAACATGTATTTGGCATTTTGATTTTATGAGTAAGTAATTAAAGAGAGAGAGAGAGAGAGAGAGAGAGAGAGAGAGAGAGAGAGAGAGAGAGCTGGTGGACGAGTAACATTGTATTATTTCATATGATGTGTCGCTCTAGAATGAAGAGAAGACAAAAAAATGTAAAACAAAGACACACTACCCACCCCTTTTCTCTTCCATTATGTCATCAAAATCAAGACTATCACTTACCCTGTTTGAAGTCATCCAAAAATCTAGCCCTCATATATATACATACATACATACATACATACATACATACATACATACATACATGTTGCCCCATTTCCTATTTAGCCATAGCTGTTAAATGGTAAACAGTTACATGTATAGCAGATTAAACATGTGCGCATATGTCTCATGCACCGATTGACCTTACCCGTTATGGTCTGCATAGCCTTATGTTTTTTGCAGTTGAAAGGAGATCTACTAACAAATGCCTGAAATATTCTATTCCAATTCAATTTGCATGCGACAAGTTAATTAGTAACTAGTAATTCTCCTATGTCAATTAGTAATCTACAATTCTTTTTCTTTTTTTTTGGGGGGGGGGTGCGGGGTGGGAGGGGAGGGGAAGAAGGAGCGATTGCTACGTTGGTAGAACGTCGGATTCATAATCTAAGAAAATCTATTTATAAAAAATAACATGTTGTTTCAAATTATTTCATTATATCATATGTACGTATGTTGAAATATATATATATATATATATATATATATATATATATATATATATATATATATATATATATATATATATATATATATATATATATATATATATATATATATAACCATACTACATTGTACATGCTCCGTATCGCTCATCTGAGGGGCCAAAATCAGCTTTTATCTAACGTTGTCCTGTATGTATTAATATAGGGGAGTTGTTAAATCAATTTGTTTAACACTCTCAGGCATTAAAAAAAAACTAATATTAATGTAAAACAAATATCTAATGTGCAACGAAAGAATAGTTTTGAGTTATATTTCATGATGACTGCTAGCTTTGTTTTGTCACTGATAAGAGAAATAGTCATACAAAGGTTTTAGACTATTGGCAGAATAAATAATTGTCTAAAGATTGTGTTGTGTTTGATTAATGTTTGATTAGGATTTTTAACGTAGCTTTCAACAATTTTTCAGTCATATCTCTACGATGTCTGCAGTGAGGCAGTCTGTAGTGATGTCTAGTACTGAGGCATCATGCCAGAGACATGTACCATGATGTCCCACCCAGTCACATTATCCTGACACAAGGCCGACCAGTCCTAACACTAACCTCTTAATGCTGAGCGCCAGGCGAGGCAGCTGTTAGTAAGATTTTTGTAAGTCTTTGGTATGATTCGGCCGGAGATCGAACCCACGACCTCCCGTTTCCGCGGCGGACGCTCTAACCACTATGTCACTGGAGCTGTAGATTGTTTTGACTATCAATATATATCGTAACATAATGTTAAATATATGTTATTTTATGTCGTAATGTGACCATGATGCTTTCTTTCTTATATTTTTAAAATAGGTGAATGGGAGCTATTGTCCGTGTTTGGTCAAAATACTTCAACTACCAGAGAAACCAAGAACTTTTCTCGCCTCATGTTCACTCTGACTTTGAGAAGGCGCAGTTTATTCCACGTTCTGAACACAATTTTACCAGTAGTCATCATGGCAACGCTGATTGTCCTGGTTTTCAAGCTTTCTCCGGAATCTGGAGAGAGAATAGGAATGTCCTTGACGGCTGTGTTGACATACGCTGTTTACCTTACAGTTATATCCGATAATATTCCAAAAACGTCCTTGTCCGCATGTATTCTTTGTAAGTATATTGAATATGTTTAACCTAACATATATTACAATATTTTCTACAACATAAACAGTACTAAGTCAACAAGGTTATCAAAGGACTAAATAATGTCTGCTAAGGGTTCCTCGTTCTAGATAAATGTGCAGTGGTTCATAAGATCGGATAAATGTGCACTGGTTTAAATGATTATGATCAGATAATTCAAACAAATGCGATGATAAATACAATATGAATATACTGGGCCGACAAAGCGAAATAAATCTTAAAGGATCTCGTACGAGAAAACAATTGAAAACAATACGTGTTGTTTTATTTTATTGAAAAAAAGCCAGGTCAGTCGACAAGCGGCAAACAAAGCCATACAAGTAATGACATCATAAGAAAAATCAGTTTTACAAACGCCTAATAAAGCCAAATAAGTAAGTATAATATGGCTCATAATGGCAAACAAGTCTACAAAGGATACAAGGGGATGAGGAAACCAGATGAGATTACAATTGAGACAGATAAGGCCAAAACGTATTTACAAGGGTCTCATAAAACAAGCGAGTCCGCAATCTCTTATGAGGCCATAGAAGTCTACGAGTGTTGTACAAAAGGTGAAACATGTTTCATGAGGCCAGGTAAGCCCACAAAGTGGTCACACGAACATCTAATTCTACAAGGGGTCATATAATGAACATGTCTTCAAGGCAGGGTTATATCATCTATTAGGCACAGTAGGCGGAGTGCACATGGCTTTCGAACACCATATTTCTGAAACGTGTATACACAAAGAGGCAAAGTCATGCCAATGATAATTATAAAAGAATGTCTAAGGCTTACAAGGACCGTCATCCTGCATGCGGGTATATAAAATCAAACTCGATACTAGTCCTCACCCATATGCTCCCTCGTCATCCTGTCCCGATTGTAAAAAATTGAATTGTCTTGAGTTAAAACATGATCAGAAAAGTCAATCTCTGAACGAGTCTCTTTTAGCTACTTACACCGTACAAATTTCCCGTTTGTGATTTAACCTTATTGGCATTGTTCAAAGAATATGTTTATATCACATCCATTATTTTAAAGAACCAGCATGCATTTGGCATTCACAATACAGCCTTACAGTGGTTCAAGTCGTACATAGTCAACAGGACAAGAGGACAAAAACTTGTATCTGCAAATGGAATACACTCCAGCACACCACAGGGGTGTGTTCTTGGATCTGGTCTCTTCATTCTCTACACTCAGCCGCTCTCAAGTGTCATAGATCATCACCAAGTCTAGCAACCAAACTGAAGTTGATGCTACCATCCAAGTTGTAGAGAGGTGCATTTCTAATGTGAAATCATGGATGACATAAAACAAGCTGCAGATAAATGATGATAAAACTGAGTCCATTTCGATCACAACACAAAGACTTTCTCATTGACATCTTTTACCTCAAACAATAAGTATCAGCAACACCAACATAAATTCACACAGTCAGTACGAAACCTAGGTGTTACTCTGGACAGTATTCTTACATTGCACCAATATGTCATGAACATATGCAAGGCTGCATATCATGAGCTGAGGTGCATCAGTTCCATTCACAAATATCTTTCAGTAGATGCCACTAAAACAGTTATGTGTTCATTGGTACTTTCAAGACTGGACTCTTGTAACTCTTTCTCATTCACATCTTTACCTCAAACAATAAATATCAGCAACACCAACATTAAATGCACGCAGCCATTACGAAACCTATATATTACTCTAGGCAGTACTCTCACATTGCATCAACATAACAGTTGATACCACTAAAACACTTGTGTGTTCATTACTACCTTAAAGACTGGACTATTGTAACTCAATTCTGTCTGGTTCGACTCAATATCAACTCCAGAAAATTCAAAAAGTTCAAAACGCAGCTGCTCGGATAATCTTTAGAGTACCACGATCAGAACTTACTTTCGCAGTGCTCTGTACCCTACACTGACTATCAATTCGATCCAGAATGAAACACAAAATGTGTTCTCTCTGCTACATTTCAATGATAGACTCCAGTCCAGCATACCTATCCAGTCTCACCCATGTGTATACACCAGCAAGATACTTACGTTCCTCTTCTGACAATCGGATACTCATTATTCACATAATGAAACAGAAGTCATACGGACATCGTTCTTTTGCGTACCAGGGCCCGCAACGTGGAATGAATTGCCCATTGAAATTATACACAAATACACTAGGATTCCTTTCAAGAGTGCCCTTAAAACTCACCTTTTAGATTGCAAGAAAAAACTTAAAGACCTTAGTATGTTACCTACTTTAAATATTTTCAGCATTTTTTGTTTTCCAATTTCACGGTGGTTTTTTTTTTCGTAATGATATCATTATATATGTTGTAAAGCGCTTAGAGCTTCTAAAGATTATGCGCTATACAAAGCCCTCATTTATTATTATTATTATTATTATTATTATTATTATTATTATTATTATTATTATTATTTTATCAAAAATAAAATATCATTTTCAGATAGTTTGAACATGGAGGGAACATTTGACTTTCATCTGATACTAAAAATCTTATTTACATTTTTTAATGTCTCTTACAGCAACATATCTGGCCATAATTTTGTGTCTCAGCGCCCTCGCTGTTATACTGACTATAGTTGTCCTTAACTTATACTTTAACATCGAAGGAGATGATGTTCCCGCCTGGCTCAACCGGTTCACGCATCACGTGATGGTCAAGTTCTCGTGTTGGAAGAGAACCACGTGTTGTAATGGAAGAAATAGAGTTACGCCTAAAGACAAGAAGCAAGTGCTTTTATCAAGCAATACGGCCTTGAAGTTAGGTGATTTAAAGGTTGCCAACGCAGAGCTGGGGAAAGAGAGGAATCTGTCATTTGACACATCGTCTGCTGATGAGAATACCATTTCGGAATATTCCTGGAAAGAAATTGCGCTGATAATGGACAAATGTTTTCTTTATATATTCACGTTTCTTGTAGTTTTAGCGACGCTGATAACGTTTATTACTCTTGGATGTAATTACTGAATGCATTATTTCTATTTTGCCAAAGCTAATATACAGAATACAGTGAGTTTACACGATCATCAGCTTAATTGTTTTCAAATTTAATTTGGAATCCAATTTTTATTTGCTTTAGATCGCAGAAATATGTTTCTACATTTATCTGTCATTGTTGACTGACGCAATTGAAGAAATATTTTGTTTAGATTGATGGTTAGATTTAGAAGTTGATGTTAAGACAAAGTAGAAATACTTTGTTTCAGATACATGATGATGATAATTCAGATGAATTTATCAAGAAAGCAATGTAACTAATCAAACTATGGCGAAATTGCAATTCTGTTAACATATTTCAAAGAGATTACGTGTTTTGTGTTTGTCTTCTTCAGAACGGAGGAAAAACAGATGACACTACTTTTGAAGAATACTATAACAGCGAAAATAAAAACAACATTCGTTTAATGAGACCTCAATACAGATTCGACAGTTGAGTTGATGCTGTAATAACTACAAAATCATGTATCATAGAGAGAATGGATATGTGGAATAAAATATTTGCGATGTCAAAATTCATGTTCTCATATATACGCATATCATGTCCATTTGTTTGATGCAATACGTCTGATTGAATGAACTGAGTAAATTAATTCCGTTGTATTTATTCTTGTTATTTAATAAACAGCCTTTGTAAATTTAGAATGTGATATTCTTTTAATAAATTTGTTTGTTTTATTGGATACGTTATTAAGTCTTTGTCCGTTTTTAAAGAGTGCTGCTTACTGCAATGGAAACACCATTGAATTAAGTCATTAAATGTAAGGAAATTTCTGTATTTATGTTAAACCATAGATATTGTCATTTGGTTTCTAGTCTCAAAAAGCTTTTGCATCTGTTAACAAAGAAGGATTAGTCATCAAATTGCAACACTTTTCGAAAATTAGTTGTTGCTTTTTTCCTTAGAGTTGCATTCATCTCGAATTTGATTCAAGTTACGGTTGTAAATGAAGGGAAACAACCCTATGCATTAATGATAGCATCGTATAAAGATCTGGACTGTTTTACTAAACGACATGTGACTCTTTCTTCAATGCACTAAAAAGGTTTCCTACGGTTGGTTTTACACAGCTGTAGTCATACGTCTGCTTGGTATTGTAACTGAGATAAATCTTTCCTCTGGGATTAGAGTCTCAGGGATTAGAGTCTTTGGGATTAGAGTCTCTGGAATTAGTGTCTCTGGGATTAGAGTCTCTGGGACTAGTGTCTCTGGGATTAATGCATCTGGAATAAGGGTCTCTGGAATTAATGTCTATGATTATTGTCTCTGGGACTAGTGTCTCTGGGATTATTGCATCTGGAATTAGTGTCTCTGGGATTAGTGTCTATGGAATTAGTGTCTCTGGGATTAGTGTCTCTGGAATTAGTTTCTCTGGGACTAGTGTGTCTGGGATTAGTGTCTCTGGAATTAGTTTCTCTGGGATTAATGCATCTGGAATTAGTGTCTTTGGAATTAGTGTCTCTGGAATTAGTGTCTCTGGGATTAGTGTCTCTGGAATTTGTGTCTCCGGAATTAGTGTCTCTGGAATTAGTTTCTCTGGGACTAGGGTGTCTGGAATTAGTGTCTTTGGAATTAGTGTTTCTGGAATTAGTGTCTCTGGAATTAGTGTCTCTGGGATTAGTGTCTCTTGGATTAATGGGTAGTTCTTGATGCTATTATGGACATGTTATGGAATCACTGAATCGCCGTCATAAATTAAACTGGTATCAGTCATCTGACATTGCTTACAGAATTTGTCCTATTGTACACCGGATTGATTCCGTAATCCAGTTTATTCATTGATTTTCTAACAGAATTCATCCTATTGTACACCGGATTGATTCCGTAATCCAGTTTATTCATTAATTTTTCTAACAGAATTCATCCTATTGTACACCGGATTGATTCCGTAATCCAGTTTATTCATTGATTTTTCTAACAGAATTCATCCTATTGTATACCGGATTGATTCCGTAATCCAGTTTATTCATTGATTTTTCTAACAGAATTCATCCTATTGTACACCGGATTGATTCCGTAATCCATTTTATTCATTTATTTTTCTAACAGAATTCATCCCATTGTGCACCGGATTAATTCCGTAATCCAGTTTATTCATTAATTTTCTTTCTAATAATTTGTACTTGTATATATGGACTCGTGGTCTACCTTCGCTACTTTTGCATTTATGTATAAACGAATGACCTTGACTTTAGCCATTCGTACTCGTCATTAAACTGTGTCCATCTTTCTTCATGTACAATTAATGGTTAACGTTTGCGTATGTGTGTGTGTGTGTGATATCATAATAACTCTGCCATGTACTCTACTCCTAAATGTGTGATCTTATGATACAAGTTATAATTCAATTCCTGATAAATTCAAACTGAACACCCACGCCTAATATACTAAGCTAACCGTCTGGATATACTTTACGACATTTGGTACTGATGGTTCCAAATCATGTCATATATCATAGATGCGTCGTGTTTTGCTAAGAGTCAGAGTGATCACCCAGTTTGTTTTCAGGTGAAGCTGCTTCAACTGGTAATCGTTTTTTTTCTTCATATGTGTTAATAATTTTGGTTTGACATACTATTTTAATGATATCGATACATTATTTATTCAACGTTTGGATTGCTTGTTTAGAAACTTTCCTTGTTATTGTAAGCATTTTATCAGTCATTCATCTCTTGTCTGCATGTTTTAATAACTGTTTCATGAATCTAAAGCTGTCTCAAAATCAGATTGTTTTTTTAATACTGCTACTTCATTTGCTTTACCCAGATGTCCTAGTGGTTAGCGCGCCCGCCACGGAAGCGGGAGGTCGTGGGTTTGATCCCCGACTGAGTCATACCAAAGACTAACATTAATGGTACTAACAGCTGCCTCGTATGGCGCTTAGCATTAGGAGGTTAGTGTTAGGACTGGTCTGCTGGTGTCAGCATAATGTGACTGGGTGGGACATCATGCTACATGTCTGCGGCATGATGCCACAGCGCCACGATGTCTACAGTGAGGCAGTTTATAGTGATGTCTAGCACTAGAGCATCATGCCGCAGACATGTAGCATGATGTCCCACCCATTCACATTATGCTGACACCAGATCGACTAGTCCTAGCCCCAAGCTCCTAATGATGAGCGCCTAGCGAGGCAGCTGTGAGTAACAGTTTTGTAAGTCTTGGTATGAACCGGCCAGGGATTGAACCTACGACCTAACGCATCCAAAACGAACGCTCTAACAACTAGGCCACCGGAGGGGTCCAGAAAAACAAAATCCATACGGATGGATGGATGCGTTACATTGCAGCAAATTAAGCAGGAATATCTAGTTAAATCAATAACATCGGATGATCTCTAGGATGTATATTTCTCATCTATAATTACTTTAAGACGTTGCTTGAACATACCTTGGTAGTCCACCTTTATATAAAAGGAAAGACAAATTAACAAAATACATTAATTCGTGTAGATTATGTTCATCTGTCTGTCTGTTCTTAAAAATAATTTTTTTTAGAACATATCCCCCTAATTACTGATGATTTCCCAAGCACATCTTTTTTATTCCAGGATTCAAAAATTGGGTAAATACACTACATAAAGGAACTGCCAGTTAATAAGTACACATCCTAAGGTAAATATTGGAATATTCAATTATTAGGATAGGATGACACTATAATTATTGGAATAATTATACAATTAAATGATACGCATTTATGCGTGAAATGATGATGTTGTATACCTCCTGATACGTAAGAGATCTTTAAATCCACAGGAGCAAAATTAATGTCTACAGTCAGTGTCACACACACACACACACACACACACACACACACACACACAGAGGAATAAATGCACGGGGGAAAATTATCAAGGTAAAGATTTCTAAATAAACAAATATAAATAAATGATTGTCTAAATCAAGAGGTCAAAGGTCATTATTCGATTGAATACATCAAACATAAAGGCCGAACTACAAAATCGTATGAAGCTCCCGTTGGTATATAATATTTCTAACTAGATGAACCCTTTTGTTGTATGCCTGTCACGGTTCTTATCATGTGAAAAGAATTCATGGCTAGAAAATCAATATTAAATATAAATAGGAGTACTCGAATAAACGTTATTGTGATAATGTGTAGGCGGTGAGATTTTAATTTACCTGTTACCAACCAGTACTATCTGGTTAGCAGCATACATACATACAAAAAATTATCAAGATAAATATTTCTAAATAAACAAATATAAATAAATGATTGTTTAAATCAAGAGGTCAAAGGCCATTATTCGATTGAACACACACACACACACACACACACACACACACACACACACCTACCTACCTACCTACCTACCTACCTACCTACATACATACATACATACATACATACATACATACATACATACATACATACATACATACATACATGTATCGCTAGGCTGTTTAACATTAACATTATTTTCATCTTAAACCTTACAGCTAAGGAACATGGATTCAAAAGTGCTTTGGATAATCTCGGGATGGATTTGCCCGTATGATACGCAGTTGGTAATATGATATCCTGAAAATCATACCTTAAACCAAAAACAATTTGTTTTGAGGAATCAAAAGTTTAAAAATTTTCGAACGCTGTAGATTTATTTTAAGGAAAATAAATTATAAACAAAGGAAACAGCTGAACATCTCAAATTACCATAGGTTCCACTACATAGTTTAGCGTTCCACTCCCTGCCGTCGCCTCCCCCACTCATTTCCATCCTCTAGATGGTAACACCCGTCTTGTTTATGTGACATTTTAAAAGCAGCAAAAGTATTATAAACACAAAACTTTATTATGAAAAAAGGTAAAAATAAAAAAATTTATATATAAGTGCACAGGTTAGTCCTTTTTCAGTGTGTACTCGGCGACTCTTGGCTTGTCCATTCATTAAAAGAATAGTCTGCAAGCATTGGTGGGCTACATGTGTCCTGGTAGCGTTTCTGACGTATTTGCTGCAATGTTCTGGTAAAATTGCTCTCCGTGCTCGTCGCTCAATGATCCGCAGTTTTGTGGAGAACAATGACATGTTGCAACTAAGGACTTTTATGTCATGAGGAAGTTAACCATCAAGTATCTGTAGTTGTCTGCTTCTACACGTTCAAATGCATCATCTGGAAGACGTTCATGAGGACCAAAAAAGACACCTTCCTTTATGTAAGCTTTACTCAAACTTGGAACAAAAAGAGGTGTAAATCTCGTAAACAACTACTGAATAAAATTTGTCAGTAATCCTCCTGGCATCCTTTAAAGCCTGTGTAAGTTCCACTGGTCTATCTTAAGATCTGACTGCCCTTGCAAAAATATAAATCATTCCGGAGGTCATCTTGAAGCAAACTGTTGCATTCTGGATGTAAAATAGACACATTTCTTGCAAGTAGCCGACAAAAACGTGGATGTAAAGGTTTCCCGTTAACTAGGTTCGGGTAGGGTGTTCAAAGTATTATACAAAATTATTACAGAAGACCCACCCTGGCTCGTTTTTATCAGATACTGAAGTAGTGATAGACAAATGCAAAGTTCCGAGTCCCCAGTCAGCGATGCCGACAGTTAAATTAATGAAGACACAAAATGTGAAATTCAAATAAACAACAATTTAATAGCATTCAATAACAGATAGTCGTTTCTCAAATAAACTTAAAATTTAAAACCCTACCACTCATCTTTCACTCGACCAAGTGACGGCCTATTTCATCATCTGACTTAGTGTGAAAGATTTTCCTCCTTTCCTGTGTATCCTACTCATCTGTATTATGCTTTCTCTGGACTGGTACTCCAGTTTCCTCCATTCCGTCTAACTTCTGCACTCGTTATTCCTTTTCCTTTGTCTCACAGAAACTCGGGATCAACTGCACTAGGGTATTTCCCTTTGTCTCCTAGAGGTACACTAGTTCCTAAAAGCTCCCTGTTCTGAAGCTCCTTTGTAATTCCCAGAATAACAAGTTTCCCGCCAATTACGACCTCCACTTGATGTTCCTTTGACCCGAACACAGGATTTCATCACTTACCTGTGAACCATGTTACAGACGTGTTATATAACTGGCCTGGCGAAAATAACTCGTCAGACACGAGTTGCTAAGCCCATCTTAAATAGCGGGCATAACACCTCGATGTTCGC
The DNA here is from genome assembly GCA_030141615.1 of Unio pictorum. Classification (NCBI taxonomy): domain Eukaryota; kingdom Metazoa; phylum Mollusca; class Bivalvia; order Unionida; family Unionidae; genus Unio; species Unio pictorum. The sequence continues at coordinate 199,235 of JARLTB010000198.1, forward strand.
AGGACTGATCTTCGTACATTTATGACGCGGAATTATTAGCCTCATGGTCAAGCACATACATGTTGCAATCTGGTTATTGTTGCATCAAGATTTCACGTAACCTTATAAATGTTCCACGGAGGTACTTGAAAGAATCTTGTGTCATGTCGATGGACTTGACATAGTTCTTTATCATACCCAGCTTGATATACAAATCTTCTTTGATTCAACAAGCTGTGTATGCATCACACTTTACCCTTTAAGCTCCAATAATTGTCACAGTGGCCCATCTTTCTTAACGTAGATGGAATCTCTTGCACGACTATTCCATTCGCAGAGAAAAGAGCAGTACTTTGTGTCCAGTCTGCAAACCAAGCACGAGATCAAAAGCCTTCAAATCTTTGCAAAGCAGCCACTGATGTTGGTCATTGTCTGTATATTTAACATTATTTCATGTTTTCATAGTTAGTTTTCCGTCATATGGACTGCACGACAAACTGAAATTGACGCCTTACTCTTGAATACTTACATGATCATTCAGTTCACCCTGTGTTACGAGGAGTGGTTCAGTGGAGGATGGGAGAAAATATGGGTTTTGTGGAATTGATGAATCAGCACTAGAAGTTACATCCTCTTCCAGTTCCTCGTCTGACTAAAGTGAAACTACTTCTAGTGGCTCCGGAACCTGCATTCTTTCTCCTTGAGGTCCTGGGCGTATAGCTGATGGAATATTTCGAACATGCACAGTCGACATTTGCTTCTTTGACGCACTTTTCCCAATTGGAGGCAGCAATTACTATGATATAATGGCTGCCTCCAAATCATTAGCACTGCAAACGTAATATATTTCATTTTCCTGTTCAACCACTGGCGAAAATGTTTTGCGCAAGTGTTGCAGCAAATGTGGGAGACCCACCTCTTGTCGTGATCTCCAATTTTGCAACCTAAAATAAAGGTGATATACTTTCTTAACCATACTGGTTATACTGGGCTTTTATGATGTAAAAGTCATTTCAACACAAACATAGCAGACATTATTTTCATTGTTCATACAAGAACGAGGAATATATCTCTGCCCACTGTGGCACCAATAAGAGTGCACGACACTGTATGGTTAGCTAGAGCTGATATAGGGCAAATTGTTCAGGCGAATGATGTAAACTTAGTTATGATTGTATCATCAATTACTTTTAGGAAAAACATTATGTAATTAATATTATGTATGATGCAATACCAGCTTCAGATTGCATCATTCAATGGTTTGCCTAAAAGACAAGTACTGTCCAAACCCAGTCGTAGATTTATTGATAGATCCAGTTAAAATATGTATTTTATCATTTCTGGTTTAAAATGAGATTCCTTTTATTTATAACTCACCTATCTTTTGCCATTTTCAAGTCTAGGGTCGGATATACTGACACAGTATCATATCATTAAAACTGGAGCCAATCAATTATTTTAAGCATCATTTTCGTATTCAGTAACCCAGAATTAGTACAGTTTGACAACATTTATTTTGGAAGCATGTTGGCTGTAGATCAGTGTAATTAGATTCATTGGTTTACGCAATTCTTGGCAAAATATAGGTGTACGTTATAGACGTTGAATATAAAACGGAAAATCCTGTTAATGTTTATGAGATAAATCAGCTATCGAGAGAGCATATTTACAGGGATTTGTCGAAATGGAATAAAAAGCAAATATCCTAATATCAAATGAGAAACGACATCATATAAAGAGAGAATGCATATGAAACAACTGCTTGAAGAATTACCAGAAAACATAAATTATGTTCAATCTAGATAATTCTATATAGACATAATGCACGAGGAAAACAAAAATGAGAAAAACAAGAAAACGTTTGTATTTTGTAAAGTCTTATTTTTAAAAAAACTAAATCACGGGTAATAAAGTACTTGTGTCAGCGACAGCATACACAGATGGTACATTCAAGTAGAAGGCAAATGATGAAGCACAATCATACCGATGCAATATCAATCGATCGTATAATATCAATCGATCGTACAATATCAATCGATCGTACAATAACAAAATTGAACCATCCTGGACAATTACACGCTAAACAAATTTAGTCTGGGTTCTTTTAGTATGCTAAATAAATCCACAGCAGAAATATACTTGTAATTTACTGAGGAATGGCAAATTTAAAGAATTCTTTAGGACATTAAAATCAGTCACGTTCATTTTACCAGCAGTACGTCAAAGTCGCCTGATGTAAATAAAACCTGTTTACTGCGAAGGTTCTGCAGAGTTTACATCTTATTGATTTCATGAAATCCCCAAACTTGTAGAATTGAATTAATTCGTGCGTTTAGACGTTTTGGAAAATATTACAGGCTTAACTAAATGCCGATAAACAAATCAGACCATATGAAATGAAAATGTAGCTTCGTATTATAATGAGAACAAAACACAACTTTGGAAATAACTTTTTAAAACCTTTAATTTCATTGAAAATGGTTCTTGATTACAGGTAGTAGCAACCTTTCTTGTGTAACCCAAATCTAACCACACAGTTAAACAATTGCATAACATGTTCGATTTCAAACATGATTTGAGATGAGAATGCAACATTTAGTCCTTAACCGACTTTGAGATAACAAAACAAGCCTCAGTTTATGAGATGTCATGTGCGAACATAGAAGGTCACAGTAGTTGCTAAACTGTCTTAACGCAATACGTAAAGTTTATAGTTGACGTAACAGTTTGATTGATAGATTTTAAGACAAATTACATAGGTGATATTTATCGAACTCTATCTCACTGTTGACTCAAGTAATGCACAGATCACAGACCGAGCCATCTAAACTCTACCAAGGTCATCAAACATATTAAAACCGGAAGTAGTATCCATATTCTTGGATCCCGGATGTTCAATAAGGAACACGAGAACCTTATTAAATGAACCAGCCTATAGAATATCAGACAGGAGTAAATATGTAAAGACAAATTAAGATGCTACAGTTACCTAACAGGTAAATACGAGGCCAAGAATGAATATTTAGACTGATAAAGGATGAATAATTTACCTCATTTAATAAAGATTTCATAGTTATCAGGATCATGAAAATAAGCCAAAAACTACTTTTAAAAAAATAGTTTAAACAGCTATAGATTATTGGAGAAGTTATGCAACAAGTATCAAAGAAGCGAAACATCATTGTAGAAACACTGAATGTTTCCAAATATGAAGTCAAATCACTGAATATATAATTTATCGATATTCAAATGTGTATGGTTTTCAGAGACTCTGTGAAGCATATCACCAATTAAACGTTGTATTCAAGTCTAAAGGATATAAACTAATTCAATAACTATTTCCAGTACACTCATGATTCTCTGGAATATTTTCACCTCAACGCAAACTTGGTGATTTTCTATGACCATTAAGAAGAAAGAGACGGCTTTGCTGTATGACATAATTTCGTATCATCAGTGCCAAATATCGTAAACTGTACCCATATTATTCGTATCGTTTGCCAGGCTAATCTCATTCCTCCATGTTAGTTGAAAGATATCAGGCCAAGAATTAGAACACTTGGCAAACATGGACCAACTTTGGAGTAGAAATCGAGTTGGAGTTTAAATGAAACTTCAGGTATTCGCTGAAGGAAACCGTGAATTCTGCATGAAAACAAATTAACAAAGTCCAATGACGAGAACCAGTGTTGAATGTAATTTCTATGTATACCTTACGGAGGGTTATTAGTTTATAAATTATGGCAAACATCGTTAGATATGAAACCGATGACTAAATTAGATAGATGGGTAAACCAGTGGAGACACTAAAGGAAAAATCTATTAGAAGTTACAGATGGTTGTGATACTAGTCTCATTTTAGACGTGGATTCGGAGATTACATTACATTGTCGATAGCTATGCCAAGGGCTACATATTAGTTACAGCTACAGTTATTCCAAATGATGGATTTATCTCAATTGCATTAAGGGTAACATTAACCTAATTACATGAAGGGTAACATTAACCGAATTACATGAAGGGAAACATTAACCGAATTACATGAAGGGAAACATTAACCTACATGGAGAGTAATATTAACCTACCTGAAGGGTAACATTAACCTAATTACATGAAGGGTAACATTAACCTACATGGAGAGTAACATTAACCTATCTGAAGGGTAACATTAACCTAATTACATGAAGGGTACATGTCGATAGCTATGTCAACATATGCATATTGGTCACAGCGACACTAATTCCAGAAGATATATCTCAGTTGCATGAAGGGTAACATTATCCTACATGAAGGGTAACACTGACCTATTTACATGAAGGGTAACATTGACCTAATTACATGAACGGTAACATTAACCTACATGAAGGATAAAATTGACTTAATTACATGACGGGTAACATTGGCCTAATTACATCAAGGGTAACATTTACCTAATTACATGAAGGGTAACACTAACCTAATTACATGAAGGGTAACACTGACCTAATTACATGAAGGGTAACATTAAACCTACATGAAGGGTAACATTGACCTAATTACACGAATGGTAACATTAACCTAATAACATGAAGGGTAACATATAGGCTAGAAGCAACTTTTTTAATCTTAGCGAAATCTCAATTAAAAAAGGCTTACTAAATTTGTGTTCATGAAAAGTGTATTTCGATGGCCGCATAAACATCGACAGGTGAGCTTTGTGCTCTATATATGTTGAACTTGATCAAATGCAATCAGTAATTTACTCCTAGAATAACAAATGTGATGGTCGTAGCAAGGAACACAATAATCATAAAAACATAAAGCAAACACTTGTCCATAATCAGTGCAATTTCTTTCCAAGAATATTCAGGAATGGTGTCATCATCAGTGAACGTTGTGTCCAATGACATGTTGCTTTCTTTCGCATGATCTTCGTTAGCAGCCTTTGTATTGCGTGACCTAGCACCTTCTGAAACATTTAACTTAAAGATCATTCTGCTAGATGTAAGCCCTTTATCCTCGTCGGTAGGCGTAACTCTGTTTCTCCCACTACAGCACGTGGTTCCCTTCCAGCACGAGAATTTGACCATCACGTGATGCGTGAACCGGTTGAGCCAGGCGGGAACAGCATCTCCTTCGATGTTAAAATATAGGTCAAGGACAACATTAGTCAGTATAACCGTGAGGGCGCTGAGGCACAAAATTATGGCCAGATAGGTTGCTGTAACAAAGATTAACAAAAGCAGGTCAGTTTTTCGGCATGAAATGAAATTTCACTTAATTGGCATTTAAAATTGTATTTATATTATGAGGTCTTTGTTAACATATTGGATCTTAAGGCTCCTTGCTCCCTTATCTTGTGTTATATGACCTATCAAATTTCCCTTCGAAGACCATTCTGAGGCCTTATAAAACCCGTGTTTATCTTTGTTCTCACGAGCACCAATCAGTTATCCGATACCATTGCAGATGCATAAGGCATATATGAGTATTGGGAATTTATTTGGCCGTCGGAGTACCCTGCAGACGTATTAGATGTTTAAAAGCATTGTAATTGCTTAGGACGTTTGAGTCCCTTGTATAATTATTAGAGGTATGAGAGCACTGCAGATTGATGTGACCGTCTGAGTCCCTTGTGGAATTACTAGGCATATGAGAGCATTTCAAAATTGTATCTAACCGTCTGAGCCCATTGTACAGTAGTGGCGCTCATTTGGTCTTATGAAGATCTGTGGACTTAATTTTTCTTAATAAAGCCCGGATGAATGTATATGGTCTCGTTATGAACTATCAGGACTTACAAGCCCATTGCAGACTTATTTGGCATTGTGAATCCTTGTAGATTCAGAAACATTTTGCGGTGCAAGGCATTTTGGCGCCCTAGGTGAGATCAGATATCTGGCGCCCCCATCCACTCACGCCCTCCTCCACCCGCCCATCATGAAAAAAAAAACATTAGCCCAGCCCCCCGGCTCTGATGCTGCTATAGGTTAAGGTTATAAAGGTTTAAAAACATGCTTACACAGAATAGATGCAGATACCGACGTTTTAGGAATGTTATCTGATATAATTGTGAGGTAAACAGCGTATGCCAGTAGAGCCGTTAAGGACATTCCTATTCTCTCTCCAGACTCAGGGGGTAGCTTGAACACCATGACAATCAGCGTTGCCATGACGACAACGGGCAAAATTGTATTCAGAATGTGAAACAGAGGACGCCTTCTCAACTTTATACTGAATTTGAGTCTGGAAAAGCTCTGGGACTCTCTGGTAGTGGAGGTTTCCTGACCGGACACAGACAAAAGCTCCCATTCACCTATCGGACAAAAATGATAAATAAAGTACTATTTTCAAAGCCTGATCATATATAATACAGGACATGGTGTTACAATATGCAATGTAAGTCAAAGCAAGTATGCAGATACTATGGGTACTAATCTAAATTAGTCATAAGTTATAATCCTTGGTAAAACTTATTTATTCATCTAAGGGATTTCATATTCGCTAAGAAAATATCCGCCTGACAAGCAATAATTCAGCTTGAGATATAACAACAATATTTTTGTTATTTCTTTGAAAATTTTAAATACTTTTAATGGAGCAAATCTGATATATTAAACAGTAAAGGTAACTATTGTTATACATTTCCAGAACCAAAATCAAATCAACTTGCCGTTCTCGGAAAAGTAGGTCTTATCGACTACCGGACTACCAAGGCTGAGTGAAATTTCATTGGCTGTATAAGCCCACGTGCTCAACACTACACTACAAGTCTGTGTGTCAAGGGGATAGTATGTGACATCACAGTCACAATGGGTCTCATAAATTCCACCTGGTGTCCATTCGGCACTGCCGTCACTGTTGATCCGCATGAGTGTGTTCTCGTCACTAATCACTGACATATCGGTGACACTGCCAAATAAAAATTACATGTCCATTTATTTTTTTTAAAACTTTGTAACTATACTTTTCAAAGTCATGTATTTTGTCTTCTGGCGGTCCATTCGTCCAACCATCAATTTTGATGGCTTTAAATGAAAATGTTGCCCCTAGGACATCAAATACATTGGCCATTTTGAAAATCTATTTATTGCTACTCTATCTGAATGCATGACTTAACAACCTGGAAGTTGTGCCAAATGACATCACATGATAATTAGTTATGCAAAAGTAAAATTCTCAAGATATGACGTCTAGCATGGCTGCCATAGCGGCCATCCTAAAAAAATTGTTTTATATGCGTCCTCCCGAAAGGATGATCCTCTCAATTTGCACGAAAAGACTGCATTTACAGAAACATTAAGAATATGTTAAATTAAATATATAAGAAGCTTTCTTTCATACAGGTTAAGAATATCTGAGATGGTTTTTGTTACAGATCGTGGATTCTTGAAACATCTTTTCGACAAATAAAGCGCCGTTCTCATCAAGCTAGTCTTGCCAAAAGCAGAAGAAAGCTGTTCTCTTCCGGATGTTAGTACAAGATTTGTTCTATACGTACAAAGTGTTACGAGTATATCTGAAATAATTCTCTAGCAAATGGCAAGTGAGGTTTCAGAAGATACAACTCAGATACACACATTTTATGTTATATTTTATATTATATATTTTAAATGTACCCATATATTATATGATTTGCATTGTTGCTGTAATTTGACTAATTAAATAGAGAGAGGCTTTTTGGGAATGGAAGGCATGTAGTCCAAAGCGCTCGCCTTTGCAGATAACAGACATCGCATGTATGTCCTCGTGGGTTCAAGTCTCAAGTTCAGCCAACATGTTTATGTGAGAATGCTTGCCAGTAGCGTCTATGATTCTTCCCAGGGGTTTACAAGCTCACTATTTTACCAGACAATCTCGCCGCCATGTATCATATACTGCAATATGGCGTTTATCCACAAAATCAAGCAAACAGAAGCTTTCTAGTAATTTGTACAAGCAGCTCTCTCGCTTGGCGCTCAGCATTTAGAGTTCAGTGTTAGGTCTGGTCAGCCTAGTATCAAGGTAATGTAGCTGGGTGGGACATGATGCTACATATCTGCCGCATGATACCCAAGTTCTAGAGATCACTATAAACTGTCACACTGCAGACATCGTAGCGATAGGACTGAAAAATTGCTGAAGGTACGTTAAAACTCACTCACTCACTCACTCTCTCTCTCTCTCTTCTCTCTCTCTCTCTCTCTCTCTCTCTCTCTCTCTCTCTCTCTCTCTCTCTCTCTCACACACACACACACACACACACACACACACACTTCCGTTTCCCTCCACACCCTTCTGCTATAGAATGACCATGTTTTCAATCTCTCTTAAAATGTGAAGGCAACACTTAAAGGATAAAAGTAATTTGGCTTACAATGATCAGCTGGTCAATCAAATTTATGTTAGTGTTTTATGTAATAGCTAAACTTTTTTATATTGCTTCATTGTTTGCATTGTGTTTGTTTGTTTTCTTTTTTATATTTGAAATTATCTAATAATTTATCAAATACAATCTCATTACCCTTGAAACAAGAAAAAAAAATACCCAGAAAAGTTTGGTTGCTACATAAACTTGCACCACACCCTGACACTCGAGAAGACAAGGTATGCCCACAGCTTTGTTGAATATCGTTTTACTGTGGCTTATAATTCCTCGTAGCAGCCGAAATTACACGTCAATATAGATATCAGACAAAACTCAGTATTCATCAGTTTATTATGACTATGCATGCCATAGAACAAGACTAATCCGTTAAGTCTGAACTTATCTTTTTAAAACATCGACCTTATCCTTTCTTTTATTATCTCTGGTTATTTTAATATAGATCATGGACCCACATATTTTAATATCTATACAGGTAACATATTAAATATCACATATTTTAATATCTATACCGGTAACATATTAGATATCACATATTTTAATATCTATACAGGTAACATATTAAATATCACATTTAGAAAAAGACAAGCAAATTATATTGAATAGAAGGTGAAGGGAAATTTAAATAATAAAATATTACCTACATTGTTCCATAATATAACAAAAAAGATAGTAATGCGAGGCAATACTCCCATCGTTTTCTTAAGAGAATGAAATGAAATTTATTTGTGCATTCATACGAAGATAAAACAGCAGATACGTTATATTCAAATCACTGAAGCGTAACCGATGTTTCATGTACATTGTATAATTAAACAATTCTGCACTATGCTTTACACTGTAAAAAAGAAGGAAAAAAAAAGAAAAAGAAATGCACTTACGAATTTTCAACAATGATGGCGGGTCTCCACATGTAATTTTCATTACTGAATAAAAAGCGAATATTCTGGTATGTTGTGTTGCTAGCCCAAGAGAGTCTGGAGTCTGTCCAGAGCTATAATAAATAAATGAATAAATAATAGATAAAAAAAATACATTCCTTTTTTTCTTATCTGTAACATAAAACGTTTCTTCTTACAGATAGCTAATAACTGTGTTAGGATTAAAGTTTTAGTAAAATTAATAAAGATTGATATTTTCTTTGAATTGTATTTAAGTAATGTTTTATTTGTTTATATTCTAAAATATATTAAAGGTAATTTCACTTGTTTTTGAAGTACAACTATACAGAATAGAAAAGGTTGCTAAACAAGTGTAGTAAAAAAAAGGCAGTGTGTATAAGTATACTCCCTAACATCAGTAAAAATAACTAATGTACAGTGTTTTGTAAGAGTGTATACCATAATACATGGATTTTTGCCTGCTCAGCTATAAGTTCTAGGTTTCATTAGTAAAAATATGTCTCTGACCTAGTGATTGGCAAAGGTTCAATTCGGTTAATGAAGATCGAGTAACTTTCCACTCTAAGAGGCTTCTGAAACAAGATGGCTTCCAACTAACGGATATCCATATTTGGTCTGACGTCGTTAAGGCCGGTGTAGATGATTACAGAATTCAGTCTTATGACGTAAGTAAGGTGGTTTTTACCTGTTAGAACTGGTCTCGACCAGGTTGTGGAGTTCGTAGTTTTCTGTCTGATGCGTAGAAGGGTATGACCTTGTCTAACCCTGTATCTGGCCGCGAACGTATATATAGAAATGCGCAAATCAGGTCAGATCAGTTATAACGCATTAGCAGAAAACTGACGTTGACTCTTCAATTACAGGTAGGCATCTGTACAAGTTATAATTTCTTGTAAGAAATAAGTATTTTTAATGATTGAGATTTTTAATGGTAAAATTGTTTTGTGTGCAACATTACTATTGAATTCTTTATTTATAATACATTGTAATGGAATGTTTAAATGTTCTAAAGAATTTATATTTATGTAACTTTAATTATAAAGGTTTGAATTAGTTGAATTAGCTACCAACTTCATACTTGACTTAATGTTGAAAAAAAGTATTTCTTAAGTAAGAAAGAGTAATTTCTAGCAATATATTCTAAATCAATATTCTTAATATTCTGTTTTAAAATGAGTAAAATGCATTAACTGTTATTACATTTAATGCTTTTGCTATCTTGAAATTGATTGAGAATTAACTAGTAAATAATATTCTAAGGTGCAGAAGTTATATGAATAAAATGAAGTTGGAAAGCTTAAAGATGAAAAATGTAATATGTATTTTATGAATTTTATTATAAAGTTTAGAAGTGTTTCTAGAATGTAGTAATATATATATATGTGTTGATTATTTAAATAAAGTTATAACGCATTAGCAGAAAACTGACGTTGACTCTTCAATTACAGATGTAGCTATCTTATCATCACGGCGCTCTCTTTAAGAGAGCCTGACTTCCTTCTTCTTTCTCTCTCTCTTACCATGGATATAGACGTTCCCCA
>JARLTB010000198.1:215000-472500 GCA_030141615.1 Unio pictorum
GAAACGAGAAATAAACAGTTGATAAACTCATTTTCACTGTACTACTTTATCATCTCACATCTCAAATATAGAGCGTACCAGGTCGCGAGTTCCCTATTCCACCATTGAATCAAGAACTAATATCATATAACAAAACGCTTCGCTTAATGCTGCTACATAATTGATTGAGATCACGTGGACGAAAAAAAAAGTGTGAATGGTAAACCAATTATGCAGAGTCAATTTTCTCCTTTGAAAGCACTTCTGTTTTTTGGCAAGAAAGACGATTCAGGGAATTATGGCCTCCATTGACATAAAAATAAGGTGGATTTATCTCCTATGTATTGTACAGAATACAGACTGAAATATAATTTACCAAAATACAATTTCGTGATAAGAAATATAAGACTATCAATATAAGTAGTTATGTTTACCTCAGAGAATCACAACAGTGAGACGTGTATTATGTAAACTTGATTCTAGAAATTATATATATATATATATATATATATATATATATATATATATATATATATATATATATATATATATATATATATATATATACACACACACACAGATAGATAGATAGATAGATAGATAGATAGATAGATAGATAGATAGATAGATAGATAGACAGACAGACAGACAGACAGATAGGTAGATAGATAGATAGATAATCAATCTAAATCAAGCGGTCAAAGGACTGCAAATAACTTGTAGATTCGTATAATCTAAATCACATTTTATGCTCTCTTTTATCACTTTTTGGTATAAATATTACACATTAATTTGGAAAACATTGTGCAACAACTAGATGAACTTTTAAAAATAAAAACTATAACGAAGTAAATCAATATAAATTGTGGGAAATAAATATTTTCTACTTGCTGCTTTAGTCACACAATAATCTGTGGACCTAATTTGAACGTGCACTAAAAATTCGAATATTTGGACAAGAAGTGGAAAATCCATAGCTAGAGTTTCTCAGCGCCTCTTTGTGTGTGTGTGTGTGTGTGTGTGTGTGTGTGTGTGTGTGTGTGTGTGTTTATCAAAGATATTACGGTATGAGGAATTACTGAGACTATACTAGCAAAGGTATGTGAAATCAATACATGACGATATTAGCATAAGGGTGAATTACTTACTATTAGGCTCAATGCGTCATAAACAAGGCAAAACTGCTGTTGGATATAGTATGTATTATAATCCTAATTAGATAATGTCTTTTGTTGTGCCCGTGTCACGGTTCTTATCATGTGGAAAATAATCATGAATAGAAGATCAATATTCGATATTTAAAAAGTTACTCAATACTCGAACACGTTATTGAGACAGTCTGTTACTTCGTACTCGAATAAATTATTGAAATAATGTGCAAGCGGTAAAATTTTATACCCGTTACCAAAAAGAGCTTTCTGGTTTGCAGCATAGATAATAATAATAATAATAATAATAATAATAATAATAATAATAATAATAATAATAATAATAATAATGAGGACTTTATATAGCGCCTATTTAAGGGAGGAAACATTGCTAGGATTTAAGTTTGTTCGAAAAAGGTGCGTTTTAAGAGCACTCTTGATAGGGATCACTGTGTCTTTGTGTCTAATTTCAATGGGAAATTCATTCCACGATGCGGGGCTCTGTTATGCAAAAGAGAGATGTTCATATGAATTAGTTTTTATAGTGGGAATAATCAGCATACGATTATCACAAGAGGATCGTAAGTATCTTGCTGGTGTGTACACATGGGTGAGGCCAGATAGGTATACTGGACTGGAATCCATCGTTAAAAAGTAGCACAGAGAACACATTTTGTGTTTGATTCTGGATCGAATAGATAACCAGTGTAGAGTACAGAGCAGCGGGGAGGTGTGCTCTGATCGTGGTTCTCTAAAGATGATCAGAGCAGCTGTGTTTTGAACTTTTTGAAGTTTCTGGAATACATATTGAGACGAACAACATAATTGAGTTACAATAGTCTTGAAAGTACTAATGAACACATAAGTGTTTTAGTGGCATCAACTGATATGTTGGTACAGTGTGAGAGTACTTTCTAGAGTAACACCTAGGTTTTGTACTGGCTTCGTGCATTTAATGTTGGTGTTGCTGATATTTATTGTTTGAGGTAAATTATATGAATGAGAAAGTCTTTGTGTTGTGATCAGAATGGCATATATACATAAAATACATACATACGTACGTACGTACATAGATACATACATACATAGATACATACATACATAGATACATACATACATACATACATACATACATACATACATACATACATACATACATACATACATACATACATACATACATACATACATACATACAGCAGAATTACAACGAAGAATCCAGATACTTGAAATGCGATGTTACAGAACCATCCTTAGCATCTCTTACATAGACCACATCACAAATGAACAAGTGTGAAACACCATCAGGCACAAAGTAGGCTATTATGAAGACCCCCTCACCACTGTCAAAAAAAGAAAGCTGAAATGGTATGGCCTTGTCACTAGAGCCAGCAGTCTATTCACAACAGTAATGCAAGGCAGCGTCCAAGGTGGTAAAAGAAGAGGTAGACAGAGAAACAAAGTGGACTGACAAAATCACAAAATGGACCAGGAAAGGTTTTCGGAGGCACAGGCATTAGCACATCATCGAGAGAAGCGGATGGCACTGGTCAGATGTTCAGCAGCACAGTGCCTCGACGACCACACTAGGTCAAGAGACTGATGTATGTATGTATGTATGTATGTATGTATGTATGTATGTATGTATGTATGTATGTATGTATGTATGTATGTATGTATGTATGTGTGTGTGTGTGTGTGTGTGTGTGTGTGTGTGTGTGTGTGTGTGTGTGTATGTATGTATGCGTGTGCATGTATGTATGTATGTATGTATGTATGTATGTATGTATGTATGTATGTATGTATGTATGTATGTATGTATGTATGTATGTATGTATGTATGTAGAAAATGCATTTCTAATATCAGACATACCTAGTGAATCTTTTTCCAACTGATAACATTAAACTGGAGTACATATTGGCTAAAGTTTATTTAAATATGTTTGGTCACTGCACCTTTGACTGTATTTTCCCTTCCCTTACTTAGGTAATGTACTATATTCATGATTACTAAAGTACTATATTGACTTTATCAATATAATTCTTTTCCACTAGAACCATACACACAGACACACACATACTTTTAACTCTCCGTCTTCTCATACAATATTTGAGCATTTAGGAAAAGCTCTTACTTGTGTTTCTTCTGTTCGTGGACTAATCGATAGGGTAAATATACTGTATGATGGAACTGACAATTAATCATGTCAGAGTCTGCTATTAAATATGCAATTAGCGCTAAAGGAGTATAGACAATGCACTACTCACCGATGCTTTTCGTAACTGAATAATTTCTGAAACAATTTGTAATTGAAAGAACATGCTAGACTGCTTGAACTGTCTCTGTAAATAACAAAGTTACATATTTACTTACTGAACTGAAATATGGGGGCAATATCAAGAGAGGAAGTTCAATCGATTGAAAGGTCCTCTGCGATATACTTTAATCTTGTAAGCGGTTATCTTGCGTTTTTCCAATGAAATCTTTGGATTTTACACATATGTGAATAATAATTTCCATTGATGCAACCATCGTCTGTCCTTTAAATAATGCTGCTATCATAAAATTTAATTGCATACATTATACAAATTTGTTGTCTTATGGGAGCATGGAAATGAATATTTCTTTTATACCTGCCCGCTTTTTACACACTCATCCATAAAAACGGGATAAAATGTCTCAAAAATACAACTTTCATTCTTGAACGAGATTGTGTGTGTCCATTACATACTGGAGATCCCATTAGTTAGGTTTTTTAATCTGCGTATGAATCTTGTCTATGGAATTTATTTGGATTATTGTGCATATCCATGGTAAAACATTATTTGTTTATTGGTTTAAGGCTATGTCTTATCCGACTTAGTAATTTATATATATATATATATATATATATATATATATATATATATATATATATATATATATATATATATATATATATATATATATATATTAGTTCAATCTATCATGTAAAAATGTAGAAGCCAACACGAATAACTGAGGCTATATTTATCATCTCGTTAAAATATTTAACAAATCCAAATTTTATATCGGCTTCGTATATACGTCACGTCAGGTGTTAATCATGCAAAGTTATGCATTATTCAATATCAATAGAAGAAAGAATATAGTCTATCTTTATATATATATATATATATATATATATATATATATATATATATATATATATATATATATATATATATATATATATATATATATATATATATATATGTGTGTGTGTGTGTGTGTGTGTGTGTGTGTGTGTGTGTGTTTGTATGTGTGTGTGTTCAATCTATCATGTAAAAATGCTGAAGCCAACACGAATAACTGAGGCTATATTTATCATCTCGTTAAAATATTTAACAAATACAAAGTCCAATATACGGAAAAGTTTTTATCGGCTTCGTATATACGTCACGTCAGGTGTTAATCATGCAAAGTTATGCATTACTTCAATATCAATAGAAGAAAGAATATAGTCTATCTTTATAGTCTTTCAGATTTTAGCTTACATCAGTGTAACATGATTCCGTTGAACAGAAATTGCTGGATTTCCATTGGCCAGTACACTTGGATAACCCACCAATTATATTACGTATAAAGAGTGTTAGCATTACAGAATCACACATGCACTGGGATTGCTTCTTGATCATTCTGACATGCGTCACCTAGCTGATAGTGACTAAATATCGTCAAAGGGACAATATGTTAAAAAGGGGTATATCCACTCCGTCCTCAAGTGGAAGTAACATGGAGAATTTTATATCCACTATAGGAACAATGAAAATTTAACAATTGTTGGGTTTGTATAGGGACAATGAGTAATGACGTCACGGTATTGGATATTGGCATCAATGTCCGCCACGCGTTATATAAAGTGATAAGTCCCGCTCCACCAGACATTATACAGAGTGATATGTCTTGCTCCGCCAGGAGTTACATAAAGTAATATAGCCCGCCCCGCCTAGTGTTATAGCCCTTCAGGGTGATATAACGACAAGGGAAATGTAACAGGTGGTGTGACGTCACTATAGTGGACATTGGTAACAATGTCGCATCAAAGTCGCAAGTGTATGACCACAGTTGGGCCAAACAGCAACAGTGGGGGAAAAATAACGTCATCTCCCGCCCAGCCAAGCGGATAAGTTCAACTAGTTCATCGGTGAAACCGTACGAATAAAACAATGCTTGGCGGGGCGGGACAAATCACTGGATAGAACACTTGACGAGGCTGGAACCCGCACCATTCATAATAACAAACATCTCCTGGCGAGGCGGGATATATCATTGGATCAACATTAACAAATAAATACACAAACAAATAAGTGAAAGAAAACAAACCTTACAATAAATCTATAAATGCACAGATATGCAGCAATATGGCAGTTTGCATCACGATTTCACGTAACCTTAGAAATGTTCCACGGAGGTACTTGAAAGTTGCTTGTGTTTATACCATGGACTTTTTCATCATACCCAGCTTGATATACAAGGGTGATATAAACAAAGTCTTCTTTGATTCAACAACTTGTGGATGCTGCACATTTCTTCATTCAGGCTCCAATGAATGTCATAGTGGCCAATCGTCGTGTAGTTAGAATCTTTATAGAAAAGAGCAGTACTTTGTGTCCAGTCTGCAAACCAAGCACGAGATCAAAAGCCTTCAAATCTTTGCAAAGCAGCCACTGATGTTGGTCATTGTCTGTATATCTAACGTTATTTCATGTGTTCATAGTTTTCCGTCATATGGACTGCAAGACAAACTGAAATTAATGCCTTACTCTTGAATACTTACATGATCATTCAATTCACCCTGTGTTACGAGGAGTGGTTCAGAGGAGGATGGGAGAAAATATGGGTTTTGGGAAATTGATGAATCAGCACTAGAAATTTCATCCTCTTCCAGATCCTCGTCTGACTCAAGTGAAACTACTTCTAGTGGCTCCGGAACCTGCAGACTTTCTCCTTAAGGTCCTGGGCGTATAGCTGATAGAATGTTTCGAAAATGCAGTCGACATTTGCTTCTTTGACGCACTTTTTGGAAACAGCATTTACTATGATATGTTGGCTGTCTCCAAATCATTAGCACTGCAAACGTAATATATGTTATTTTCCTGCTATACCACTGGCGAATATTTGTTTCGCAAGTGTTGCAGCAAATGTGGGGGACCCACCTCTTGTCGTGATCTCCAATTTTGCAACCTAAAATAAAGGTGATATACTTTCTTAACCATAGTGGTTATACTGGCCTTTTATGATGTAAAAGTCATTTCAACACAAACATAGTAGACTTTTTTTCACTGTTCATACAAGTACGAGGAATCTCTGCCCACTGTGGCACAAATAAGAGTCCACGACACTGTATGGTTGCTATAGCTGACATAGGGCGAATTGTTCAGCCGAATGATGATTGTTATGATTGTATCATCAATTACTTTTAGGAATATAACATTATGTAATTAATATTATGTATGATGCGATACCAGCTTCAGATTGCATCATTCAATGGTTTGCCTAAAAGACAAGTACTGTCAGAACCCAGTCGTAGATTTATTGATAGATCCAGTTAAAATAAGTATTTTATCATTTCTAGTTTAAAATGAGATTCCTTTTATTTATAACTCACTTATCATTTGCCATTTTCAAGTCTAGGGTCGTATATACTGACACAGTATCATATCATTAAAACTAGAGCCAATCAATTATTTTAAGCATCATTTTCGTACTCAGTGACCCATAATTAGTACAGTTTGACAACATTTATTTCGGAAGCATGTTGGCTGTAGAACAGTGTAATTAGATTCATTGGTTTACGCAATTCTTGGCAAAATACAGCTGGTCGTTATAGACGTTGAGAATGAAACGGAAGGCCCTGTTAATGTTTTTGAGATAAATCAGATATCGAGAGAGCATATTTGCACAGTTTTGTCGAAATGGAATAAAAAAAGCAAATAACCTGATATCAAATGCGAAACAACATCATTTAATGAAAGAATGCATATGAAACAGTTGCTTGAAGAATTACCAGAAAACATAAATTATGTTGAATCTAGATAATTCTATATATACATAATGCACGAGAAAGACAAAATTGAGAAAAAACAAGAAAACGTTTGTATTTTATAAAGTCTTATTTTGAAAAGCTAAATCACGGGTAATAAAGTACTTGTGTAAGGTACATTCAAGTAGAAGGCATATGTCAAAGCACAATCATACCAATGTATTATCAATCGATCGTACAATATCAATCGATCGTACAATATCAATCGATCGTACAATATCAAAAATGAATCATCCTGGACAATTACACGCCAAATACATTTAGTCTGGGTTCATTTGGTATTCTAAATAAATACACAGCAGAAATATACTTGAAGTTTACTGAGGAATGTAGGATTTAAAAAATACTTTAGAACACTGAAATCAGTCACGTTCCTTTTACCGGCAGTACGTCAAAGTCGTCAGATGTAAAAAGAAAAACCTGTTTATTGCGTAGGTTCTGCAGAGTTTGCATCTAATTGATTTTATGAAATCCCCAAACTTCCAGAACTGAGTTAATTCGTGCTTTTAGACGTTTTGCCTTTAATAATTCAAACTTTTAATTGGTAATTAAAAGATTATGGAGCTTGGGATTCAGGGCCTAAGATTATATAAATGCAATTTAGATTTAGCCTAAGATTATATAAATGCAATTCATAAGTTTAGCAATTAAATTTTCAACCAACTTTTTTCAAAATGTGCCTGTATATATAATGGTTTTGCTTATTGTGGTTGAATTTCATTTTCATATTTATAAGATAATTTCAATGGATAACAACTACACTTCGGAGAGAAACTTTAATGATGGAAGATATTACAGAGTTAACTAAATGCCGATAAACAAATCAGACCATATGAAATGAAAATGTAGCATCGTATTATATTGATAACAAAACACTACTTTGGAACGATTTTCTAAAAACTTTCACTTCATTGAAAATGGTTCTTGATTACAGGTAATAGAAACCTTACTTGTGTAACAGAAATCTAACTACACAGTTAAACAATTTGCGGAACATGTTCGATTTCAAACATGATTTAAAGACGAGAACATAAATATGCAACATGTTATCTCTTAACCGACTTTGAGATAACAAAACAAGCCTCAGTTTATGAGATGTCATGTGTGAACATAGAAGATCACAGTATTTGCGAAATTATCTTAACGAAATACGTAAAGTAAATAGTTGACGATGTAACAGTTTGATTGAATGATTTCAAGACAAATTACATAGGTGATATTTATTGAAGTCTATCTCACTGTTGACTCTAATAATGCATAGATTACGGACCGAGCAATCTAAACTCTACCACGTTATCAAAAATATTAAAGCTGGAAGTAGTATCCATATTCTTGGATCCCGGATGTTCAATAAGGAACACGAGGAACTTTTTAAATGAACCAGCCTATAGTATATCAGACGGGAGTAAATATGTAAAGACAAATTAAGATGATACAGTTACCTAACAGGTTAATACGAGGCCAAGAATGAATATTCAAACTGATAAATGATGAATAATCTACCTCATTTAATAAAGATTTCATAAAGAAAAGACTGTATGTTTACAAATATGAAGTCAAAACACTGAATATATATTTTACCGATATTCAAATGTGAATAGTTTTCAAAGACTCAGTGAAGTATACCCCCAATGAAACATTTTTTTCAAGTCTAAATAATTTAAAGTAATAAAATAACTATTTTCAGTATAGTCATGATTCTCAGGAATATTTTCACCTAAATGCAAACTTGGTGATTTTCTATGACCATTAAGAAGAAAGAGACGGCTTTGCTGTATGACATAATTTCATATCATCAGTGCCAAATATCGTAAACTGTACCCATATGATTAGTATCGTTTGCCAGGCTAATCTCTTCCCTCATGTTAGTTGAAAGATATCAGGCCAAGAATTAGAACACTTGACAAACTCCAACCACCTTGGGAGTAGAATACGAGTTGGAGTTTAAATGAAACTTCAGGTATACGCTGAAGGAAACCATGAATTCTGCATAAACAAAAATTTACACAGTCCACTGATGAGAACGAGTGTTGAATGTAATTTCTATATACATGTATACATGAATGCCAAAACTACTGATGGTGAGTTATTAGTTTATAAATGCTGGCAAACATCGTTAGATATGAAACTGATAGTTAAATTAGATAGATGGCGAAACCAGTGGAGACATTTAAGGACGAAATCTATTAGAAGTTACAGATAGCTGTGATACTAGTCTCATTTTAGACGTGGATTCGGAGATTATATTACATTGTCGATAGTTATGTCAAGGGCTACATATTAGTTACAGCTACAGTAATTCCAGATGATGGATTTATCTCAACTGCATTAAGGGTAACATTAACCTAATTACATGAAGGGTAACATTAACTTACATGAAGAGCAACATTAGCCTACATGAAGGGTAACATTAACCTAATTACATGAAGGGTAACATTAACCTACATGAAGGGAAGCATTAACCTACATGGAAAGTAACATTAACTTACATGAAGGGTAATATTAACCTACATGAAATATAGCATTGGCCTAATTACATAAAGGGTAACATTAACCTACATGAAGGGTAACATTAACCTAATTATATGAAGAGTAACATTAACCTACATGAAGGGTAACATTAACCTAATTACATAAAGGGTAACATTAACCTACATGAATGGTAACATTAACCTAACTACATGAAGAGTAACATTAACCTAATTACATGAAGGGTAACATTAACCTAATTACATGAAGAGTAACATTAACCTAATTACATGAAGAGTAACATTAACCTAATTGCATGAAGGATAACATTAACCTACATGAAGGGTAACATTAACCTAATTAAATGAAGAGTAAAATTAACCTACATGAAGAGTAGCATTAACCTACATGAAGGGTAACATTAACCTACATGAAAGGCAACATTAACCTACCTGAAGAGTAACATTAACCTACATAAAGGGTAACATTAACCTACATGAAAGGCAACATTAACCTACCTGAAGAGTAACATTAACCTACATGAAGGGTAACATTAACCTACATGAAAGGCAACATTAACCTACCTGAAGAGTAACATTAACCTACATAAAGGGTAACATTAACCTACATGAAGAGCAACATTAACCTACATGAAGGGTAACATTAACCTACATGAAGTGTAACATTGACATAATTACATGAAGGGTAACATTAACCTAAATGAAGTGTAACACTGACCTAATTATGTAAATGGTAACATTAATCTACATGAAGGGTAACATTAACCTAATTACATGAAGGGTAACATTAACCTAATTACATGAAGAGTAACATTAACCTAATTGCATGAAGGATAACATTAACCTACATGAAGGGTAACATTAACCTAATTAAATGAAGAGTAAAATTAACCTACATGAAGAGTAGCATTAACCTACATGAAGGGTAACATTAACCTACATGAAAGGCAACATTAACCTACCTGAAGAGTAACATTAACCTACATGAAGGGTAACATTAACCTACATGAAGTGTAACATTGACCAAATTACATGAAAGGTAACATTAACCTAAATGAAGTGTAACACTGACCTAATTACGTGAATGGTAACATTAATCTACATGAAGGGTAACATTAACCTAATTACATGAAGGGTAACATTAACCTACATGAAGGGTAACATAAACCTATATGAAGAGCAACATTAACCTGTTCACATGAAACATAGCATTGACCTAATTGCATGAAGGGTAACATTAACCTACATGAAGTGTAACATTAACCTAATTGCATGAAGGGTAACATTAACCTACATGAAGTGTAACATTAACCTAATTGCATGAAGGGTAACATTAACCTACATGAAGAGTAATATTAACCTACATGAAGGGTAACATTAACCTACATGAAGTGTAACATTGACCTAATTGCATGAAGGGTAACATTAACCTACATGAAGAGTAATATTAACCTACATGAAGGGTAACATTAACCTGGTCACATGAAATATAGCATTGACCTAATTGCATGAAGGGTAACATTAACCTACATGAAGTGTAACATTAACCTAATAATTGCATGAAGGGTAACATTAACCTACATGAAGTGTAACATTGACCTAATTGCATGAAGGGTAACATTAACCTAAATGAAGTGTAACATTGACCTAATTGCATGAAGGGTAACATTAACCTACATGAAGAGTAATATTAACCTACATGAAGTGTAACATTAACCTAATTGCATGAAGGGTAACATTAACCTACATGAAGTGTACCATTGACCTAATTGCATGAAGGGTAACATTAACCTACATGAAGAGTAATATTAACCTACATGAAGGGTAACATTAACCTGGTCACATGAAATATAGCATTGACCTAATTGCATGAAGGGTAACATTAACCTACATAAAGTGTAACATTAACCTAATTGCATGAAGGGTAACATTAACCTACATGAAGTGTAACATTGACCTAATTGCATGAAGGGTAACATTAACCTACATGAAGAGTAATATTAACCTACATGAAGGGTAACATTAACCTGGTCACATGAAATATAACATTGACTTAATTACATGAAGGGTAACATTAACCTACATGAAAGGTAACATTAACCTGATCACATGAAGAATAATATTGACCTAATTACATGCAGGGTAACAATAGCCTGGTCACATGAAGGATAACATTGGCCTAATTACATGAAGGGTAACATTAACTTGGTCACATGAAAGATAACAGTAAACATATTTCCTATCGTAATATTCGAAAGGAGAACGTATTTAATGTAGCAATCGTTCATTGGCCTATTAAGGATAATTCGAAAGATTATTAAATTTATGGGTTATGTGCTCTTCGACGTAAGCTCTACTCCTTTAATTTATTCAGATTACTGAACTATGAAATATAATGCATCAAAATGAATCAAGTCGTGTTGTCTATTTATGACGAAAACGGTTATTTCGTTTAACAGCGTAAATACACTACCTAACTGTCGTGCAATCATTGTACCTAATGTAGTCATTGCTTTCGACATGGCTCTGTTGTCACGCATATAATTGCATGCTATTAAACGAGATTCTTTGTTTTACGCTCTCAACAGTTTATACTAAATCTTTTGGAATATCATTGATTTGTTAAAAAGAAGCTTTTCTTGTTTGCCATTTCTGAAGATGACAACTACAGTACCTCGCAAAATTAGTTTGGTTATGTATCGCTTGCTTTTATGTTTTCCTAAATTCAATCATTACAGATAAAGAAAGTGTTCCTTGATAAACATCAACGTTTACTTTTCACCGTATGTACAATGCTCACTACAGTAGACTCTTGATAATTGACTGCCATCGGAACCGAAGGTTCCGCCAATTAGCGAAATCGGCAGATTAAAGTTTAAGGAAAGAACACCATTTTATGCAAATTTAAAAGTACAGTATCTAGGTGTAATGAAAATAC
This sequence comes from Unio pictorum, assembly GCA_030141615.1. Lineage (NCBI taxonomy): Eukaryota > Metazoa > Mollusca > Bivalvia > Unionida > Unionidae > Unio > Unio pictorum. The sequence goes on from JARLTB010000198.1 coordinate 227,620, forward strand.
CGTATGAAAATAATTTAAAAAGCGAGGTTTGAGAGACTGCAAATTAAATGCCCTCGTCATTCATCTAGCGGCAAATTATAGGTAAAGTTAGATTCTATAATCTTATCAAAATCTCAATTAAAAAAGGCTTACTAAATGTGTGTTCATGAAAGGTGTATTTCGATGGCAGCATAAGCATCGACAGGTAAGCTTTGCGCATTATATATGTTCACCCTAATCAAATGCAATCAGTAATTTACTCCTATAATAGTAAATGTGATGGTCGTAGCTAGAAATACAAGAATCATAAAAAGATAAAGCAAACACTTGTCCATAATCAGTGCAATTTCTTTCCAAGAATATTCAGGAATGGTGTCATCATCAGTGAACGTTGTATCCAATGACATTTTGCCTTCTTTAGCAAGATCATCGTTTGTAGCCTTTGTATTACGTGACATAGCACCATCTGAAACATTTAACTTCAAGATCATCCTGCTAGATGAAAGCCCTTTATCCCCGTCGGTAGGTGTAACTCTGTTTCTCCCACTACAACACGTGGTTCCCTTCCAGCACGAGAATTTGACCATCACGTTATGCGTGAACCGGTTGAGCCAGGCGGGAACAGCATCTCCTTCGATGTTAAAGTATAGGTCAAGGACAACAATAGTCAGTATAACCGTGAGGGCGCTGAGGCACAAAATTATGGCCAGATAGGTTGCTGTAAGAAAGATTAACAAAAGCACGTCAGTTTTTCGGCATGAAATGAAATTTCACTTAATTCGCATTTAGAATATTATTTATCTTATGAGGTTTTCGTCAACATATTGGATGTTAAGGCCCCTTGCTCTCTTATCTTGTGTTATATGGCCTATCAAATTTCCCTTTGAAGACCATTCTGAGGCCTTATAAAACCCTTGTTTATTTTTGTTTTCACGAGCACCAATCAGTTATCCGATACCCTTGCAGACTTATAAGACATATATGAGCATTGCAAATTTATTTTGCTGTCTGAGTACCATACAGACGTATTAGATGTTTAAAAGCATTATAATTGCTTTGAACGTTTGAGTCCCTTGTATAATTATTAGAGGTATGAGAGCACTGAAGATTTATGTGACCGTGTAAGTCTCTTGTAGACTTATTAGGTATGTGAGAGCATTTCAAAAATGTATCTAACCGTCTGAGCCCCTTGTAGAGTAGTGGCGGTCATTTGGCCTTATGAAGATCTGTGGACTTAATTTTTCTTATTAAAGCCAGGATAAATGTATACGGCCTCGCTATGAACTATCAGGACTTACAAACCCATTGCAGACTTATTTGGCATTGTGACTTCTTGTAGATTCAGAAACATTTTGTGTGTGGTACAAATGCTAATATATGTTAAGGTTAAATATATTTAAAAACATACTTACACAGAATAGATGCAGATACCGACGTTTTAGGAATGTTATCTGATATAAGTGTGAGGTAAACAGCGTATGCCAATAGAGCCGTTAAGGACATTCCAATTCTCTCTCCAGACTCAGGGGGTAGCTTGAAAACCATGACAATCAGCGTTGCCATCACGACAACGGGTAAAATTGTATTCAGGATGTGGAACAGAGGACGCCTTCTCAACGTTAGAGTGAATTTAAGTCGGGAAAAGCTCTGGGACTCTCTGGTAGTGGATGTTTCCTGACCGGACACAGACAAAAGCTCCCATTCACCTATCGGACAAAAATTATAAATAAAGTACTATTTGCAAAGCCTGATCATATATAGTACAGGACATGGTGTTACGCTATGCAATGTTAAGTCAAAGCATAGTATGCTTAGTATGCAGATACTATAGGCACTAATCTAAGTTAGTCATAAGTTAGAATCCTTGGTAAGAATTATCTATTCATCTAAGGGATTTCATATTCGCTCCGAAAATATCCGCCTGGCTAGCAATAATTCAGCTTGAGATATAACAACATTGTTTTGTTTCGTTGGAAATTTTAAATATTTTTAATGGAGCAAATATGATATATTATACAGTAAACTTAACCATTGTTACACATTTCTAGAGCCAAATTAAAAAAAAAAAAAAACAACTTACCGTTCTCGGAAAAGTAGGTCCTATCGATTATAGGACTACCCAGACTGAGTGAAATTTCATTGGCTGTATAAGCCCACGTGCTCAGCACTACACTACAAGTCTGTGTGTCAAGGGGATAGTATGTGACATCACAGTCACAATGGGTCTCATAAATTCCACCTGGTGTCCATACGGCACTGCCGTCACTGTTGATCCGCATGAGTGTGTTCTCGTCACCAATCACTGACATATCGCTGACACTGCCAAATAAAAATTACATGTCCATTTATTTTTTTAAAACTTTGTAATTCTACTTTTCATGGTAATGTATTTTGTCTTCTGGCAGTCCGTCCGTCCATCCATCAATTTTGACGGCTTTAAATGAAATAGTTACCCCTATGACATCAAATATAGTGGCCATTTTGAAAATCTATTTATTGCTACTCCACCTGGAATCGCATCACAATTATTATTTCCAGTTCAGTACCCACGAATGTAGTTCTAGTTTATTTTTAGAACATTTTTTCCTCTCTCATTTTGGTGGTGATATAAGAGCTATATTGGTGCATTTTTGGTAGGGATTTAAAGGTAATTGTTTATTCTTGAGAATATGAGCTGAGAGAGTGGTTGTCTGTGTGTATTTTGGAGACAGTGCACATGGAGTAATAAGGCCTTGGTGATGATCCGGAAGTGAAATCTGTGATCTGTTTACATGCTGTTCTGTTTACAGTGCAGCCGCTCAAAAAAATGCCGGTGAACCCTTGACAAGAATTTCACCGTGAAGTCATATTTCGATGTATTTTAGATTAAAACATGATTTGTATTGATTGTCACACAGTTGAAAGGTCAGGAGTGAGAAATATGTGTAGAGAACATACAGTAAAATTAATTGTGATGCATGTCCACCTGAATGCATGGCTTAACAACCTGGGAATTGTACCAAATTACATTACATGATAATCGGTTAGTCAAAAGTAAAATTCTCAAGATATGACGTCTAGCATGGCTGCCATAGCGGCTATCCTGAAAATAGTTCTTTTTTGCGTCTTCCCGAAAGGATGATCCTCTTGATTTACACTAAAAGGCTCTGCATTTACAGAAACATTAAGAATATGTTAACTGAAATATATAAGCTATTTTTCATACAGTTTAAGAAGATCTAAGATGGTTTTTGTAACAGATCGTGGATTCTTTAAAAACCTTTTCGACAAATAAAGCGCGATTCCCATCAAGCAGCTCTTGCCAAAGGTAGATGAAAGCTCTTCTTTTCCAAATGTTAGTACAACATGATTTGTTCTATACGTACCAAGTGTTACGAGTATATTTGAAATAATTCTCTAGCAAATGGCAAGTGAGGTTTCAGAAGATACAACTCAAATACACGCATTTTATGTTATATGTTATATTATATATTTTAAATGTACCGTCGCCATTTATGATCTGATTTACCATGCTGCTGTGTTTTGACTGATGAAATAGAGAGTAGCTGTTTGGGAATGGGAAGGCATGTAGTCTAAAGCGCTCGCCTTTGCAGATAACATACATCACACATACCTCCTCGTGGGTTCGAGTCTCAAGTTCAGCCATGTGAGAAAGCTTGCCAGTAGCCTTCATGTTTCTTTCTAGGGGTTGTCTTTGTCAATGCTCACTATTGCACCAGACAATCTGGCCGCCATGTATCATATACTGAAAAAAGGCCTTTACCGACAAAAACAAACAAACATAAGCTTTCTGGTAATTTTACAAGCAGCTCCCTCGCTTGGCACTCAGCATTTTAATAGAGGTCAGTGTTTGGACCGGTCAACCTAGTGTCATGATAATTTAACTGGGTCGTACATGAAGCTACATATCTGCGGCATGATACCCAAGTGCTAGAGATCAGTATAAACTGTCACACTACATACATCGTAGCGATATGACTGACAAATTGTTAAAGCTACGTTAAAAATCTCTCTCTCTCTCTCTCTCTCTCTCTCTCTCTCTCTCTCTCTCTCTCTCTCTCTCTCTCTCTCTCTCACACACACACACACACACACTTCCATTTCCCTCCCCACCCTACTGCTATAGACTGACCTTGTTTTCTATCCCTCTTGGCATGTGAATGCAACAATTAAAGGACAAAAGTAATCTGGCTTTCAATGATCAACTGTCAATAAAATTTATGTTATTGTTTTATGTTATAGCTAAACTTCTGTATTTTCCTGCACTGTTTCTATTGTGCTTGTGTGTTTTTTTTTTATATTTAAAATTATCGAATAATTTATCAATTACAATCTCATTATCCTTGAACAGAGAACAAAAACCCACAAAAAACCAGAAAAGTTTGGTTGCTACAAAAACTGACACCACATGAGACAAGGTATGCCCACAGCATTGAGGCCTTATTGAATACCATTTTACTGTGGCTGATAATTCCTCGTAGCATTACACGTCAATAAAGATATCAGAAAAAACTCGAGTATTCATCAGTTTATTATGACTATGCATGCCATAGAACAAGACTAATCCGTTAAGTCTGAACTTATCTTTTTAAAACATCGACCTTATCCTTTCTTTTATTATCTCTGGTTATTTTAATATAGACCATCGACCCACATATTTCAATATCTATACAGGTAACACATTAAATATCACATATTTTAATGTCTATACAGGTAACATATTAAATATCACGATTAGAAGAAGACAAGCAAATTATATTGAATAGAAGGTGAAGGGAAATTGAAATAATAAAATATTACCTATTTTGTTCCACACGATAAGAAAAATAGATAATAATGCGAGGCAATACTCCCATAGTTTTCTTAAGAGAATGAAATGAAATTTATATGTGCATTCGTACGAAGATAAAACAGCAGATACTTTCTATTCAAATCACTGAAGCGTAACAGATATTTTATATACCTTGTATAATCAAACAATTCTGAGCTATGCTTTACACTGGAAAAAAAAAGAAATAAATGCACTTACGAATTTTCAACAATGATGGCGGGTCTCCACATGTAATTTTCATTACTGAATAAAAAGCGAATATTCTGGTATGTTGTGTTGCTAGCCCACGAGAGTCTGGAGTCTGTCCAGAGCTATAATAAATAAATGAATAAATAATAGATAGATAAATAAATACATTCCTTTTTGTCTTATCTGTAACATAAAACGTTTCTTCTTACAGATAACTAATAACTGCATGCATACCTACCTACCTACATATCTACCTACCTACCTGCCTGCCTGAATACATACATACATGCACACATGCATGCACGCACGCACGCACGCACTCACGCACACACACACACACACACACACACACACACACACACACACACACACACACACACACATACATACATACATACATACATACATACATACATACATACATACATACATACATACATACATACATACATACATACATAACAAATGTATGAATATTATTTTCAACACGATGACATGTCACGAGACTCACCATGTAGAAATATCCAGATATAGACAGTTGTTGTTCTTTAATATCCTGGAATGAAAATCAAAAGTATACGATATTAGCTGAGGTCTAAAATAATGAATAATGTCTGACTTAACGTCGATAACACCTAAACTCAAAATATTTATCATTCTAGTTTACATTGTAAAATGTTATAAGTTTTCCTCGGATTGTACCTTTCGTAATAGATTCCATACTTATTTAAATTTAACGATCAGAATAGTTTAATTCATTATTTGTCTGTCTCCCAACACGCCTTTGTGTTTGTGATAGAAACTTGGTACAATAACAGTAGAATTTATTTAGATTTTTGGGTGGGGTGGGGGCGTGTTGTCATCCCTTTATACATATTTGTATACGACATTTTATAGTCTTAAGACTTGGATCTAAATACATGTAGCGATAATTTATTTATTTGGTGGGTGACCTGGCTCTTCAAGTAAATAAAATCGAGGTAACGTAAGAAAGTCGTTGATCATAATTGGTCGGACTCTTTCCTACTTTTTTCGTACTGAATGTTGTCCGTGACTTAAAAAAGGTGCGTATACAACATCCTTGTTATACAGAGATGATCTCATCTTCCATACAAACAACAAGGTGCAACATAGAGTGTTAAAATATCTTTTATGGAAAAACTTTAAGGACGTTTCAGGTCGATGATATTAGGAACTCGGACAGTGAATAAAGTTTATGTTTAATTATGGGAAAGTAACGTTTTACCATATATCAGGCGATAAAAATGAGAATTGGATGGACGGGTACACTGTACTTACCAGACTGTTAACTGTCAGTAGACTGAGAATGACGTGAGCACTGACAGTCTGATTAGGTCGTTGTAGAACATCATAGTCGGTAAACAGATAATCACGCAGCTCTGTCTCCAGTCTAGTGCTGTATGGTTGTTGTCCCTCCACGAGATTTGTGGCTGCTTAATAATAATAATAATAATAATAATAATAATAATAATAATAATAAAAATGATAATACTAATAATACGAATACTACAATTATTCATAATAATAATAATAATAATAATAATAATAATAATAATAATAATAATAATAACTGAAAAATGTAATCTTGCTTCAATGATACAAGTGGAGGAAGGCGGGAATAAAGCCTTTAATTCATGACGTTTTTAACATCAAGTATTAACCAATCGGTTTCTGCACTCTGTATGTCTGTAAATGGTTGTGTATTATTGTTTCTAAGTTAAACACGTTATTTACAGAGGTTGCACGCATGGTTTTCATCTTTTTCACCCACCTGGATGTAAGTCGAAACAGTGTTGCTCTCTGGGTCATATGAATGACAATCCGTTTATTTTCTGTTTTGTAACTTAGTTGTTTTGATGGCAGCATGAAATAAATATTTAGTTTACCAGTTGAAGAATCGTTAAATAATTTTGTCTTTTTCCTTTCTTCTATTTTTCATCCTTTGTTTATATTTTCCTCCGACACCCTCACCATTCAACAAGTAATAGTCAAAACTTGGCTTTTGTGTTCAGTGTTTGGTATGTTGATGTAAATTGTTTCTTCTCTTGAAAAAAAAAATATGCTTTAGCTTGTAACGTCTTGGAACTGTTTTGTTTTTGCGCCATTGTGTGTGTGTGTGTGTGTGTGTGTGTGTGAAAACACACTTACTAAGAGTGAATTTTTAAATATGCAGAAAGGACATCATCATACAGATTAGAGAATTTCTAGCCTGGAAAGACCAATCTATATATGTCATCCACCATAAGTACCCCCCCCCCCCATCCTAAAAAAAAAAAAACAAGTCGGCGATATACGCATTCGTGTGTGGCAGAGATACTCGCTTGTTGTTTCAGTAATTAATTCTCATCTAACAACACATTCACTCCTGATTCCTACGACAGATATCAAGGTATATAGAGGTTACTATGGAGAATTAACTGCTATCCCTACATTATACAGAAGAATGCGTGACACCATGAAGTGATTTTTTATATATGCAGAAAAAGAATACTATCATACAGGCTAGAACAATTTGAATTCGTACTCTACTGAGATTTCGAGCTGAACTATTCATCTTGCCATCACGCTCCAGTCCTTACTTCCTCTTAAATAACCACACATCCCCAAAAAGGATGGATAAATATCGCTCATTCCTGTGTAGCACACTATCAAAGTAATTCAATGGATAATATATAGGATACCAGGGCCACCTTATGAAAGAAAATCACATTGTGATAATGTCTTTAAATAGAAGTTTTGTGTCTTTGAGTTAGGATATTGTATATGTACTTGAGGATACAGACACAAAAATCTACTAAGGCTGGTTTTTATTCCTGCATAGTCTGACCAAACTATATATAGTGCCCCAGTTACTCAATGATGTAATGGATCAATTTGGACACTTGCATCTCTGACACAAAAATGCATATAACACTGCATCTTTTATTTTTTTAAATTCAATAGTAGATAACCGCGAAATTTCATTATATGTCGCATTGATATGAAAATAGTGACCAAAACACAGATAAATCTTAACAGCAAGGACCGAGAACTATCATACAGACAACACAAGCGTTGTGCATACTTCTTTTTAATTTTTTTATTATATGATATACATGTTGTACATTCCAGTATGAAACTGCAGTCAAATAATCAGCCATTAAATGTGTTTGCAAGAGTACATTGCTGCCATTTTACCAATATAACAACCAATTTACCAATATAACAACCAATTTACCAATAACAACCAATTTACCAATATAACAACCAATTTACCAATATAACAACCATCAAAAGAGACACGACTGACATGTAGTGAACATTTTAAAAGCTGTCGTATATCTGCCACAATCAATGGTAATTCCTATATATGTTATCACTTGCTTTAGCCTCTACAATCCTGTGATACAAATTGTATATCAATCCATCCGTCTATCCATTCTCACCTCTCATATAAAGTAACAATACAAAATTGGGGCGTGATTATTACCCCTCTCCCCTTCCGCTTACGTTTACGTATGCCGTCATTATGCGGATGTACAGATTATGTTTAACGGACTTGAGGTTCTGTCGCCTGGATGACAGTCTTTTATTTACTCTGGTGTCTCGGTTCGGGTTCTCACTCATGGGTCACGGTTTGTGTTCTGATATCTAGGTCACGGTTTGTGTTCTCACTCATGGGTCACGGTTTGTGTTCTGATATCTAGGTCACGGTTGGCGTGATGGGACGGGTGCAATAGAAAATAAAAGGATTTACTCGTGAGCATCTTAACGTACATGCCGTTCAGTTTGGTGTAATATTATTATTCTCAGTATTCTTTTAAATATGGAGGATTGTGGGTTCTTTGTTATTATTATTATTATTATTATTATTATTATTATTATTATTATTATTATTATTATTATCGTATTCTTTTAAATATTGATGGTAGCTGCTTCTTTGTTGTTATTATTATCATTATTATTCTTCTTATTATTGTTGTTGTAGTCATAATATTCTTTTAATATTGATGATAGCTGTTTCTTTGTTGCTATTATTATTATTATTATTATTATTATTATTATTATTATTATTATTATTATTTACAACGATACCATGATATATTGGATTAAAATGACGTATTGCTTTATTGTTGTTGCTGGCTGTCATTTCAAAATGTTCATATTTGTAGACTGCTAACTCGAGCTGTAAAATATGAATCCGGACTGATACCATTAAAATCGCGTTTGATTAGGAAACGGACAAAATTTGCTATAAGTATTTAAGTTTTCAAAATATGAGCGAATACTACAAGTCCACACTGTGCGAACGTCTCAAGGAATGATCACCTGCTGAACGACGTCACTTTAAAATTGACGTCACTTTAAATTAACGTCATGCGATTAATGCGATAATGCTTAGTAATTTATTTCAGTTAAAATTGAGTAAGGACTTTGACATCATATGATTTTATTTAATTTGTACAAAAAAAACCCTATAATTGTTTACTCAGATTTTACAGCTTTCAATATAGACGCAAATAATACTAATTTCACAGAAACAATAACAAGACGTCATATATCAGTTTCTGATACAAACGCAAATAATAGTAATTTCACAGGAACATGAACATGACGTCATATAACAGCTTCCAATAAGACGCAAATAATAGTAATTTCACAGGAAAATTAACATGACGTCATATAACAGTTTCCGATAAAGACGCAAATAATAATAATTTCACAGGAAAATTAACATGACGTCATATATCAGTTTCCGATAAAGACGCAAATAGTAGTAATTTCACAGGAACATTAACATGCTAATCACATGGTACACTTTTCCTACAGATTGTGTAGTTTCATATTTTTAATATTATATATGTTTTATATTATGTATGTGAACATGTCGCATTTTGTGATTCTGATTGGTCTCAAAAAGCCCATGAAATTAGTGTGCATTATTCTCTTTACTGACTGTCTGCGATCGTAGAAAAACATTTTTAACCTCGACTCAAAAAGAGATTTGCTTACGTCTTCTGTACAATCTAATGTTCCAAATCAAATACTGCAAATTTGATTGGGATTTTTAACGTAGCTTTTACAATTTTTCAGTTAAGTCTGCAGTGAGGCAGTTTATAGTGATGTCTAGCACTGGGGCATCCTGCCGCAGACATGTAGCATGATGTTCCTCCCAGTCACATTATCCTGACACCAGTCCGACCAGTCCTAACACTAACCTCTTATTGCTGAGTGCCAAGCGAAGCATTTCTTAGTACCATTTGTGTAAACCTTTGATATGACTCGGCCGGGGATCGAACCCACCACCTCCCGCTTCCGCGGTGGATACTCTAAATACTAGGCCACCGGAGCGGTGCAAATATCCTGTCACAAATACATTAATGTAAATAGTCGTGTTTCTGCATCTAGTAAGTAATTTTCTTTTACAAAATATCGCAACATTGTAATCTTCAGTTGTGATGTGGAAATTCAACGTAATCACTGTCAATGTAATCACTGTCAACGTAATCACTGTCAATGTGTTGTGTTGACCAACTCAAATGGTACTGTGCACCATATCAAACAATGCGACAACACACGCATTGGGCATTTTATGTTGACAAATGTTGTGTCATTTGTAAAATGCTCTGTTTATTTGGATGGACGCTTATTCTTTAATTTATAATTATCAAAAATTTATAATATACTTTTACTATTGGCTGGCAAACGTTGGACACTATTCTACTCCATTCATAAATTGAATATTAAATCTTTACCCGTTTCACATCTTCTATTTACGATATAGACGCATATAATAATAATTTCACATGAACGTTATTGTGACATCATATACAAAAGCTTATTATTTTATGATTTATACTTTTGCGCCAAAGAATTATTTACATAAATTGCGGTAAGTCACGAGCGGTGAAAGTACATATCCGTTACAGAATGCCTTATTTTTTTTTACTGAAATTATTGATATCACAAAAGAGCTATTAAATTCAACAGTGTTTAAGAAAAACTTCCACAAAATGACACATAATTAGCTGTTATAAAGGTCTTCTTCTTTAAATGTCTAGGCAAGATTTTACTGGCACAATGGGATTGTTTCTATTGTTATCATTGATAGTGGTTTTGATTTCGTGCAATTTAAAGAAACATAAAATTATTTATATGAAAATTTACTTACCGAATACTAGAAACGAGAAATAAACAGCTGATAAACTCATTTTCAGTGTACTACTTTATCATCTCACGTCTGAAATGTAGAGCGTACCAGATCGCAAGTTCCCTATTCCACCACTGAATCAAGAACTAATATCATATAACAAAACGCTTCGCTTAACGCTGCTACAAAAATGATTGAGATCAGGTGATCGAAAATAAAGTGTGAAAGGTAAACCAATTATGCAGAGTACATTTTCTCATTTGAAAGTACTTCTTTTCTGGCAAGAAAGACGATTCAGGGAATTATTGCCTCCATTGACATAAAAATAAGGTGGATTTATCTCCTATGTATTATACAGAATACAGACTGAAATATCATTAACCAAAATACAATATCGTGATAAGAAATATAAGATTATCAATATAAGTAGTTATGTTTACCTCAGAGAATAACAACAGTGAGACGTGTATTATGTGAACTTGATTCTAGAAATTATATATATATATATATATATATATATATATATATATATATATATATATATATATATATATATATATATGTATATATATATATACAAACACTGAGATAGATAGATAGATAGATAGATAGATAGATAGATAGATAGATAGATAGATAGATAGATAGATAGATAGGCAGGCAGGCAGGCAGGCAGGCAGGCAGACAGACAGACAGACAGACAGACAGACAGACAGACAGATAGATAGATAGATAGATAGATAGATAGATAGATAGATAATCAATCTAAACCAAGCTGTCAAAGGACTGCAAATAACTTGTATATTCGTATAATCTAAATCACATTTTATGCTTTCTTTTATCACTTTTTGCTATAAATATTATACATTAATTTGGAAAACATTGTGCAACAACTAGATGAACTTTAAAAATAAAATCTATAACGAAGTAAATCAATATAAATTGTGGGAAATCAATATTTTCTACTTGCTGCTTTAGTCACACAATAATCTGTGGACCTAATTTGAACATACACTAAAAATTCGAAATATTTTGGACAAGAAGAGGAAAATCCATAGCTAGAGTTTCTCAGCGCCTGTGTGTGTGTCTGTGTGTGTGTGTGTGTGTGTCAAAGATATTACGGTATGAGGAATTACTGAGACTATACTAGCAAAGGTATGTGAAATCAATACATGACGATATTAGCATAAGGGTGAATTACTTACTATATGTCTCAATGCGTCATACACAAGACCAAACTGATGTTGGATATGGTATGTATTAAAACAGATAATGTCTTTTGTTGTGCGCATGTCACGGTTCATATCATGGGAAAATAATTAATGAATAGAAGATCAATATTCGATATTTAAAAAGTTATTCAGTACTCGAACACGTTATTGAGACAGTCTGTTACTTCGTACTCGAATAAATTATTGAGATAATGTGCAAGCGGTAAAATTTTATACCCGTTACCAAAAAGAGCTTTCTGGTTTGCAGCATACATAATACCAATAATAATAATAATAATAATAATAATAATAATAATAATAATAATAATAATGAGGACTTTATATAGCGCCTATTCTTTAGAAGTTCTAAGCCTTTTACAAGATATTTAATGATATGAATACAAAAACAAAAAACGAAAACAAACACCATGAAATTGGAAAACAAAACCCCCAAAAAATGCTGAAAATATTTAAGGTAGGAAACATTGCTAGGATTTAAGTTTGTTCGAGAAAGGTGAGTTTTAAGAGCACCCTTGATAGGGATCACTGTGTCTTTGTGTCTAGTTTCAATGGGAAATTCATTCCACGATGCGGGGCTCTGTTATGCAAAAGAGAGATGTTCATATGAATTAGTTTTTATAGTGGGAATAATCAGCATACGATTTATCACAAGAGGATCGTAAGTATCTTGCTGGTGTGTACACATGGGTGAGGCCAGATAGGTATGCTGGACTGGAATCCATCATTAAAACGTAGCACAGAGAACACATTTTGTGTTTGATTCTGGATCGAATGGATAGCCAGTGTAGGGTACAGAGCAGCGGGGAGGTGTGCTCTGATCGTGGTACTCTAAAGATTATCCAAGCAGCTGTGTTTTGAACTTTTTGAAGTTTCTGGAATACATATTGAGACGAACAACATAATTGAGTTAAAATAGTCTTGAAAGTACTAATGAACACATAAGTGTTTTAGTGGCATCAACTGACATGTTGGTACAGTGTGAGAGTACTTTCTAGAGTAACACCTAGGTTTTGTGCTAGCTGCGTGCATTTAATGTTGGTGTTGCTAATATTTATTGTTTCAGGTAAAGTATATGAATGAGAAAGTCTTTGTGTTGTGATCAGAAAGGCATAGATACATACAATACATACGTACGTACATACATACATACATACATACATACATACATACATACATACATACATACATACATACATACATACATACATACATACATGCATGCATACATACATACATACATACAGCAGAATTACAACGAAGAATCCAGACACTTGAAATGCGATGTTACAGAACCATCCTTAGCATCTCTTACATAGACCACATCACAAATGAACAAGTGTGAAACACCATCAGGCACAAAGTAGGCTATTATGAAGACCCCCTCACCACTGTCAAAAAAAGAAGGCTGAAATGGTATGGCCATGTCACAAGAGCCAGCAGTCTATTCACAACAATAATACAAGGCAGCGTCCAAGGTGGTATAAGGAGAGGTAGACAGAGAAACAAAGTGGACTGACAAAATCACAAAATGGACCAGGAAAGGTTTTCGGAGGCTTAGGCATTGGCACATCATCGAGAGAAGTGGATGGAACTGGTCAGATGTTCAGCAGCACAGTGCTTCGACGACCACACTAGGTCAAGAGACTGATGATGTATGTATGTATGTATGTATGTATGTATGTATGTATGTATGTATGTATGTATGTATGTATGTATGTATGTATGTATGTATGTATGTATGTATGTATGTATGTATGTGTGTGTGTGTGTAGAAAATGCATTTCTAATATCAGACATACCTATTGAATCTTTTTCCAACTGATAACATTAAACTGGAGTACATAGTCATATTGGCTAAAGTTTATTTAAATATGTTTGGTCACTGCACCTTTGACTGTATTTTCCCTTCCCTTTCTTAGGTAATATACTATATTCATGATTACTGAAGTACTATATTGACGTTATCAATATAATTCTTTTCCACCTAGAACCGTGCACACAGACACACACATACTTTTAACTCTCCGTCTTCTCATACAATATTTGAGCATTTAGGAAAAGCTCTTACTTGTGTTTCTTCTGTTCGTGGACTAATCGATAGGGTAAATATACTGTATGATGGAACTGACAATTAATCATGTCAGAGTCTGCTATTAAATATGCAATTAGCGTTAAAGGAGTATAGACAATGCTTTACTCACCCATGCTTTTCGTAACTGAATAATGTCTGAAACAATTTTTAATTGAAAATAACATGCTAGACTGCTTGAACTGCTTCTGTAAATAACAAAGTTACATATTTACTTACTGAACTGAAATATGTGGGCAATATCAAGAGAGGAAGTTCAATCGATTGAAAGGTCCTTTGTGATATACTTTATCTTGTAAGCGGTTATCTTGCGTTTTTCCAATTAAAAATCTTTGGGTTTTACACATATGTGAATAATAATTTCTATTGGTGCAACCATCGTCTGTCCTTTAAATAACGCTGCTATCATAAATTTAATTGCATACATTATAAAAATTTGTTCTTTTAGGGGAGCATGGAAATGAATATTTGTTTTATACCTGCCCGCTTTTTACACACTCATCCATAAAAACGAGATAAAATGTCTCAAAAATACAACTTTCATTCTTGAACGAGATTGTGTGTGTCCATTACATACTGGAGATCCCATTAGTTAGGTTTTTAATCTGCGTATGAATCTTGTCTATGGAATTTATTTGGATTATTGTGCATATCCATGATAAAACATTATTTGTTTATTGGTTTAAGGCTATGTCTTATCCGACTTAGTAATATATATATAGTTCAATTTATCATGTAAAAATGCAGAAGCCATCACGAATAACTGAGGCTATATTTATCATCTCGTTAAAATATTTAACAAATACAAAGTCCGATATACGGAAAAGTTTTTATCGGCTTCGTATATACGTCACGTCAGGTGTTAATCATGCAAAGTTATGCATTACTTCAATATCAATAGAAGAAAGAATATAGTCTATCTTTATAGTCTTTCAGATTTTAGCTTACATCAGTGTAACATGATTCCGTTGAATAGAAATTGCTGGATTTCCATTGGCCAGTACACATGGATAACCGACCAATTATATTACGTATAAAGAGTGTTAGCATTACAAAATCACACATGCACTGGGATTGCTTCTTGATCATTCTGACATTCGTCACCTAGCTGATAGTGACTAAATATCGTCAAAGGGACAATATGTTAAAAAGGGGTATATCCACTCCGTCCTCAAGTGAAAGTAACATGGAGAATTTTATATCCACTCTAGGGACAATGGAAATTTATCAATTGTTGGGTTTGTATAGGGGCAATGAGTTATGACGTCACGGTATTGGATATTGGCACCAATGTCCGCCACGCGTTATATAAAGTGATAAGTCCCGCTCCACCAGGCATTATACAGAGTGATATGTCTTGCTCAGCCAGGAGTTACATAAAGTAATATAGCCCGCCCCGCCAAGCGTTATAGCCCTTCAGGGTGATATAGCGACAAGGGAAATGTAACAGGTGGTGTGACGTCACTATAGTATATAGTATATAGGTCGCAAGTGTGTGACCACAGTTGGGCCAAACAGCGACAGTAGGGGAAAAATAGCGTCATCTCCCGCCCAGCCAAGCGGATAAGTTTAACTAGTTCATCGGTGAAACCGTACGAATAAAACAATGCTTGGCGGGGCGGGACAAATCACTGGATAGAACACTTGACGGGACTGGAACCCGCACCATTCATAATAACAAACATCTCCTGGCGAGGCGGGATATATCATTGGATCGACATTAACAAATAAATACACAAACAAATAAGTCAAAGAAAACAACCCTTACATTAATTTCACAAATTATATACCATCCAGACAGAAGGGAAGAAATAACCCATTATTTAACATCCACACCAATATCAACTATAAACACAGAACGGAAGAAGAAACCCCATAATTTTAATATCCACACGAATATCTAATTTAACTCATAAGGGAATTAATTAAAGCAACATCTACTATCCACACAGAATGGAAGAAATAAACAATATCTACTATCCACACAGAATGGAAGAAATAAACAATATCTACTATCCACACAGAAGGGAAGAAAACAACTCATCAAATACTATCCACACCAATATTTACTATTAACACAGAAAGGAAGAAAACACCTATTATATCCATATAGTGTAGTGATAAGTGTTTTTTTGTTAAGGGAAAAAAGAAAAAGACAAACACATACGTACAAGGTCACACACACAACAACATAAACGTCTTCGCGCATAGGAACACATGAACAAACACAAACACATACTTCCACGCGCACACAAACAAAATTAAAACACGTACGCAAACGCACGCAAACATACAAACACATACAAGGGTAAGCATACACACACACAATTTTACATAGTCAGAAAAACGAAGTGATAGTCACGCTCTATTTTGTAAACCTACCAACACGCCATGAAAGACTAATATTTTGGTAATTAGTTAGTATGTCTTTTCTAAATTGTTGGGGTAGTCCCGAAAATGACTGTTTTAAGAGTTTTTGTCATGTCTCTTAACACCTTAGATTACATCTCCGTCTGGCAGCAGATTTTCCGACAGGATAGAGTCTACTTCTTCGAAGGAGAAGGAGAGCTCCATGTTGACCACACGGCAGTCCATAAGTCTCTGTCTTCTGTTGTTGCAGTTCTGTCTGCTTTTGAAGTCTGTACTTTTCGGTACATTCTTCTTCCTCCTTTTTATTTAGTCGTTATGGACCTCTTATATCAGGTCTCATGTTACTTTCATCACCCTGACATTCTCTATCTCATTAGGCTTGGGTATCAGATTTTGCCTGACGCGATACAAATGGACGTGTGCTTCGTTCCACTTTGCTAGTCTTGAAGTCACCTTCATATATTGACGCAGTAACAATGGATGGCTAGACTGGAGACCATCCAGTTTATATGGCTCAAGTGGGGATGAAATCGAAAATATCCCTACGTTATCTTTGGGCTAGGAACGATATAGATTATCCCAATGTGATGTATAGAGAGAAGCCAATAAACATGTATAGTGATGCAATGTTTTTAAAAGACAAATCACAAACACATTTTTAAAAAAATTGAAACATTTTTATTCAATCAATCATTAATCAGCACATAAAATAACAATTCATGCAATATCTAATAACACATGTTTGACAAGACAGACAACTTTGTGAAGTCAAGTTAGACTTACACTGATGGATGTCATTAATTCATTAATATACTCTACGTTTCCAACCCAAAGACAACATATATTCTCCATTCAATATTCAATATTCTCCCATTCACTATTCAATATTCTCCATTCACTATTTTTAAATATTCTCCCATTCACCATTCAGAGAGGAATAATAGTCTTCTGTAACGTCTAATAGTCAGGAATGACTGCTTTCAAAACTGTTTGCTTCTAGAGTGTTGTCGAATTTGGCATACAAGATGACGTTCACTATGATGACTAAAGCTTCTGCAAAGTGAAGTTAAACGATTAGTTTTTCACATAGTATAGGGAGGAAATGTCCGTCGTAGTTGCCTTGGTCAGGAGTGAAATGAAAGGCCCACACACGTAGCCTCATGCATAGACGTGGTACGCAATGCCGTGGTGGTGTTGGTCCTTAACTGTCCCGTGGTTTCGTACAAGGACAAATATTCTCTGCAAAAGCAGGTTCAAAGGGTCTGGTAACAGAAGACTGACTTCGATTTTGGACAGTCTGAAGTGCATAGACCCGAAAGATTTGGCAGTGACGGTTCCGGTGAGGGTTTAGTTGCTAACGATACTAGCGAGTACAAGTTTGGGTAACTATCCTTGGAACAGATGAGCTACGATCTTGGATTGGAGTCGAGTGGCAATGGTGAAAGTTTTCACTTCCACGCATCGTATTGAAAACTTGACAGTCGTTCTACTCAAAGTGTGACTAATATCATGTCCTACCTTGATAACACTTCCTTGCGTCGCACGTAGAATCTGGATTCTTGGATGATGGTCTTGTACTCGTTTGGCATGAACCATCAAATGAAAATCGATACTGGTGATATTCAGTCTCAGGCGTTCAGCAAAGACTTTTCATGCAACCACCTGTCCAAATGTAAACGATCCATCAGTTCTGAGGATCGTCATCTGCTGTCAGGACTGTTTCATTAAATTTGTCCACGCCTGCTGTGTCAGGGTTCCATACCACCTTACGATGCAAGTATCCAGATGAATATTCCTGGCCTTTTTCCGTATGGCAGGAGATTTTCCAGGTACTCTAAGTAAGAGTACGTATCCATGCTTCTGCTGATTAGTTTGTTATTCAAGTACATATCCACTTCATTGATCAAGGAATGAATTAAATTGTTGAGGGGAGCTACTCTAGCATCGGCTCCAGGAGCGGTGTCGTCCGTTTGATCCTTTTGACTTTCAGGTACAAGTAACTCTTATTCAGATCGATGTGATCTTCGGACTGTCTTTTGATTCAACTTCGAGGAGGGCTGAGGTCGTCAAAGATACGGGATGTAATTCTACTCATTAGGATTCTTGCTTCGTCATTATAGTGGGTGGCATGGCAAAAAGATCCAGTTTCGACTTGGAACATTGACAAGTCTTATGGTGCATCATTTGTTCTTTTTGTGATTTAATAATCAAAGACACCCAACTCTCGGACGGTCATTATTTTCTTGGTCTTTCTAGGTCTTGCTGTGTGAAGTCCTCTGGAAGGGTGTCTTCGTCGTCACTTTCTGCCTTGTTCTTGCTGTGGCGTCAGGGAGCAGAAATGTGTGGCTCAGCAACGTCCATGGCACTTATATGAGTTTCTCGTCGGCCCAAAATATCTCGACAGTCTGAAGCAAGACATGTTTACATTCTCCTGCTAGCTTCTTTTGGGAATTGTTTGTCGATAATGACATTTTCGAGACATTCTTCGCAGTGCATCAAAGCGGAACTTTTCAAGGTGAGCAATCATTGTGTCGCCATCTGTTTCGAATTGGGGGCAACTGAACAAAACTCCGATTTCAACATATCTACTAAACCATGTCCAAGCAGTCGAGCTAATATTCGGTACACTGGATACATGACTTACAATCGTTTAAGAAAATTGAGTTTCATCGTGAGTTTGCCTTTGTAGAATGGAATATATTGTTCCAGAGCTTCTTTTGTATCGAAATTGACACTAGCGAAACACGACATTCTGACGAGCAAATAATAAGGATGTAAATATTCACTGTGAACGTGAAATCTGCTTTAACTTTCCTCGTCAGCAGTCACGCAGAATCCACTTTCAAAGGAATAACTCGCAGTAACGGTACTGAAGTGTGTCCCACCACGTTGTATTCTGTCACATCGGAGTAGACACATATCAAATTAAATCCCTCGTACCATTCTGCCGGATGACGAATGCTTAGCATTTTTTTAAATATGGAGACAACATTATCGTACGTTTCAATACATTTAGGCAACATTCACACACGGTATCGACGACGTCTTTGGAGGCAGCTTGCGTCCTTTGTTTTTGCATTGGTGGAGGAGTTTGGGAAAGGACAGACGACATGCAATACTTTACTTTTGTTTCCTTTGTGGTTAGAAGATGGGTGACTTCTGTGGGTGACATCTTTGTGTGTTCAGGAGCACAAAAACACTGATACCCATCGTCTGGTACATGTATTTGTTTATATTGGAATGGATCCCACTGATTGTCTGTTCGTCGTATAATCTTCACTGCAGGCATCTCTCGACGTGGAGGTGTTAGCAAAGGAGTAAATTCGGATACTTCTTGCTTCGATAAATCCAGTAAACTCTGTAACATGTTCGATCTCACTTGGACTCTGATTATAGTGACAAGTACTTTGTGGGAAGCTGTCACTGCAGCAAAAGAGATGAAGGGGTCTCCGTTGCAGGAGAATTTCCTGGAGACACGGGTTTCCAACAGGTGTCAAATTTGGTTTGACCGTTTTTGCGGGTTGTTGCTTCGGAATGTAAGGTTGCGTTTTTTTGGAAGTGACTCTCTTGCAGGCAGAAACTGTTTTCTGCTGTCTTTCAGGGAGGCTTTTCTGTTTTCTTTTTCTTTTTCTGGGAACTATGTTTTTGGACATTGTGACCTGATATTGACACCACTGTCTTTTTATTAAGGGTCCGTTGGATTCTTGGGAGTCACCTTTTCTTGGGGATGATTTTAGAAGCATTGAGATCCCATTTTAGAGGGAGCGAATAAAGACACCTCCTAGAGAACCGCTACCTTCAGATTACAAAATTGTAGACTTTTTGGTTTGATTGTTGATGCGGAGATCTGCCAGTTGCTTCAAAGCTAATTTGTTTCTTCAAGAAAGCGTTTGGTGTGATGTGGAATGTGAATGATGTCTTGCAGTGATTGACTTGATGTCACATTTATTTAACCAATATAAGACTTCTTTGAGACTGGCTTATAAGTTAGTAGAGTAATAAAACCACCCAGGTGCACAGGTTATGAACAATCTAAAATAAATAGAATAATGATAGGAACAACCAAACTGGCAAACAGCTTTGGAAAATATATAAGACCCTTCCCATATAACATTAATAGCCACAATTGTATGACCCCAAAAGATTTACACCATATCTTCAACAATTGTAAAATAAAACATAAAGGAAAGGGACAAATTTAGATCCAAACAACTAAACTTAGCCGCACCAAGTACATACCCAGAAGTAATCCAATTAACTAAGACCAACCCTCAAGGAACATTCAAAAATATAATTGAACTGCTTAAAACAACAGGGCTAATTGACAAAATATAGAAACATCGTCTAAACACCTGAATAAATCGAAAATTCTAAGATGTAAAACAACCTTAAGGGGCAATATGTAGCCCCATAATGAGGTCACATGGGTTCATTGACCAATCATTTAACGGGCTACTAAAACATCTAAAAAAACAAACTAATTCTGAAATTTATCACAACCTTAAGAAGTAAAATATAGCCCCACAATGAGGTCACATAGTTTCATGGACCAATCATTTTGCGGAGCAAAACACTTAAAACAACCAAACAGAATTAGATGAAGCATCAAGGATAACAAAAGATTTAGAAATAAACATTGAAGCATTTAAGAAAATAACATCAGGTACAAAAACAAAAAGGGTGGACTATGGGTACCATCATCCAGGAATTAACACTCCTCTCTATCAATTTCTAACTTTTTTCCATATACATTAAACACCAAGACCATCAGACCCATATACATAAAACACCAAGACCAGCGGCACAATGCTGCATCCAAATACCAATTAGTCAGTATTCTACTAAAAACTAAATCAGAAATACAAGGTGGTATCGAACCTCGAACCATCAGGAATGCAGGACTTGTACATCCGCATTAATAGGCTGTCACATGGGACTGAATACACTTTTGTAACAACAGCACAGAGTATTTCGCCTCCTCTGTTGCGGGCGTGTTGGATTCATTTGTCTTCCTTGTCACAGCCTAATGCAGCCAACGCAGTGCTTTGACCTAGTGTTGATGTTTGACAAAGTTCGTCGTCTGAGGGCATACGACAGCCAGGGTATATTCGGACATGAAACGCTGATGGTATTCTCAGGTACACGCGTTGGCAATGGTGACAAAGGATCTATCTCACAGTGTTCTATGAACAATTCTCGAAATTCTCAACAGCAACGTGGTAAAATGCCCACGTCGGAACGACAATATTTTAACATTTCTTCCTGAAAGTCGAAGGGGTCCGAGACATAAAGCTTCTCATTATTCGGTGCGCATGTTGTCGGCGTCATAGTAGTGAACCTCAGTCAAATGAGGTAGAACGGCGTGTTGATTGGCTCCGGTATTGAAAAGGTGCGGCAAAAGAGCTTTTAGCTATTTGTCATTCCAAACGTTTTAGGCATTCGGCTCAAAGGCATAGCCAAATAACTCATAGAATCGTTAAACTTCACTTGAACCACTTGCTTAAAAATACGTTTAGATCAATTCAAAATCATTTTAGGACATTCGGTACTTTGTTCCGTATAGTATCTGAGAAGAAATTGTCCATCTTATCCCGTGGCATGGCGATGATAATCTCCGTAACGTTCGATGTCCTCTTGTCTTAAAATCTTGTCAGTAGGGTTTAAGATCTATTAAGCGAAATAGATTGTGGTGTTCGGTCCCCGATAGATTTTTTACGTCCTCCAGGAATCTTGCTGCACTGAAGGATAAAGATCGGTTGCAGGATGCAGTTCTCTCACTCTCGATAAGCCACGTAGAAACTAGGAACGTGAATGCCAGTCTCTTGCATGCGTTTGAAATCGAAAAAGAAATTCACTTTCTTGTGGTGATTTTCCAGTTGACGTTGGTATGTTTGAATGTAGCACTCGTGTTCTAAGTCCACGATTTGGTGACAAATATGACATCTTTTCGTTCCTGGACTAACGTGAGCCACAAGCGGGAAATAGTCTCCAGTGTTGACAAACACTTTTCTGCTGTGAAATTTGCTCCTTCAGATGTTGCTGGTAACAGGGCTAAAATAATGCGCTGATAAGCAGGGCAATGCACGTGTTGTTGCCCTTCGTCAAGACAGGATTTGGAAGCCAAATATCTTGAGCATTTCGAGCCACAAGACCGGTAATTTCTTAATTTCAATAGCCATAGCCACGTTTCTCACAAAAAATATTTGTATTCCAGGAATGCAGCGATACTGGTGATGGCTTATAAATGTTCATCGTGAATGTATTTGAAATTTTTGCTTCTAAATAACAGAGGTCCGCGTATTTCTTGAAGGTGTACTTTTAAGGTGGAGCGTGGAGCTAAGGCGTCGTGCAATTTTTGCATTTTAGAAACGCATCAGGGCGTGTTTTTAGATATGCCAGTTTGCTGAAAAATGAGTTCTGAGTCTCTTCGTCGTTTGACTCCGTCCAATCGTTTTGATCTGCATACGTTTGTCCCACCATGATGACATAGACTAAACATATATGATCTTGAGGTTTGTTAATTTGGACGAGGCTCCTTTTGAGGCTGCGAGGGCGTCTAGCAATGCCATCCAGTCACTTAAGGAAGAGACACGCTAGCCATGTGCAATGTCGCTTTTCCTTGGTAATGTGAAATGTGAAATGTGTCGTTTGACTATTGCACGTGTTAAAACTTGTCGATGACCTTGGAAGATATCATATCTGCTAGCCTGCTAAACTCAAACTGTCGTGATGAATGAAAAGTATCATGTGATCGTCTTCTTTGTCTTGAAATTGTCGTGTCAGTGTGGTTAACAAAGTATCCCACACATTTGTGATGAACGTTTCTGTATACTCCAGTGTTACGCCGTACTTGAATTTTTGTAACTTCACCGTGTAAATATAGGCTGTGGTTCTATATTTTCTAGAGACGCGTTTGTCCGTTTCTTGAATGCGGTAGTAGCCTTAAATTTGAGCCACAACTGCAGCTACTGTGTGAGGCCAAAAGTCAAGTTTCTGCCTTGTTCTTCTCCATGCTCCACGAAATTATGCGATCGTTTCATCTCGATTGCAAAAAGTAAACTGCCAACGTTTCAAACGATATGGACCCCTTTTATATCCATGTCATACCAGTGTCTTG
The DNA here is from genome assembly GCA_030141615.1 of Unio pictorum. Taxonomy (NCBI): domain Eukaryota; kingdom Metazoa; phylum Mollusca; class Bivalvia; order Unionida; family Unionidae; genus Unio; species Unio pictorum. The sequence goes on from JARLTB010000198.1 coordinate 251,578, forward strand.
TCTATATATAGGACCAGCTTATTTTGTTCCAGTATGCATGTCATACTTAGGTCTACCAGAAAGATGGACGAGCCCAAAATGATGGAACTTCCGAACAGGACCTTGCGAAGTATCAATACGAATGTTTTCTTCAGACAAGCCGACGGACTCCTCCCCTCCTTTCGAAATAAAAGTCAAGTTACTTACTCTATGTCAGAAGAAAGAATATTGGTCTTCATAATTTCCACAACGTCAAATAAGCAAGACGAGCGTCAAAGAGACAAAAGTCCAGATACTTGTTATCATTATTAAGAAAACGGACATTGGTCTTCAGACTACCCTGAGAGAAAAAAAAAACAGGAGCAAGCGGTAACGAGGGGTTCCGAACAGGACGAGGAGGTACCCTCCCAAAAGGAAGAACCCAGAAGACCAGCATGTCCATAACACCTTTATCGTCTGCGCTTCTGATGCTTAACTGAAGTTTTCACTATCAACCATGGTCTGAACAAGTCCATTTTCCGCGAAGGGGCGGATGCATAACTACACATGTATGTACATAAAAGGTAGATTTTTTCAGGTGGCAAGGGATATAACTCTTAACCTTACCGTAATTGACGGAAGTATCCGGGAGTAACCAAATAGGAGCAATGTTGTCACTCTATTTGCGGAAAATAGACTTGCCCAAATTGTATGTTATATGGTGTCGTGTTAGTATGGAAACTTCTGTCAAGCATCAGACGCGCAGACGATAATGGCGTTATGGACACCTGCAATCGGGTTAGAAATTATAAATCAATGAATGAACTGAGTAAGATTTGTTGACTTTTTATCTTGTTTATGTTTTTCGTTACTGAAATCGGCAGGGGGTACAAACAAACGGGAATGTAGACTCAGACTATAGCAAGTTTACGTTTCCACAGTACTACAATAAACAAACATTTGTTTATGCACGAAAAGCACAAGAGTTTCGTAGACGAAAAAAGTACATGACCCTTGTGCATGAAACGTACACGAGTTCATGAAAAATGCAAAAGCTTTGTGCATGATATATACATGAACTTTGTGTATGAAGAATAATTGAGCTTTAAGTACCAAAATGAGCTTTGTGCATGAAACGTACGTCTGATTTGTTAATGAGAAGTGCGTGAGTTTGTGCACGAAAAATACATAATCTTTGTTTACGAAAAATAATTGTGTTTTGTGTATGAGATGTATGAGCTCCCTAACGTTATTCAAAATAAAAATTGACTGTAAAACAAATGTCATTACAATTAATTCCTAGAAAGGATGAAAAAAAAATTATAAAAAGACTTTGTATCTTCAACGAAGTTCCATTAATTGTACACTATTTTGAGTTCCATTAATTGTCCACTATTTTGAGTTCCATTAATTGTACAGTATTTTGAGTTCCATTAATTGTACACTATTTTGAGTAGGATATTTATGTTCAAAATAATTATGTTCCCATGGAACAGATGATGAACAATAAATCCAATTTAGGAAACTATTTTACCGATACCTGCATATTATTGCCAAATCAATAAGAAGCTTTAGTTATTAGTTATTAGTAATTATTGAAGACACATTTACAACAGATTTGTATCTTCTAATCAATAAATCATACACAGAGAGTACCTTTTTAATCTAAACTGCCAATTGCCATTACAGATTTGTAAGTAATCAACAATCGGATAAATTATACAGAATATTCAGCAACTGCTCCGGTTACATAGTGGATTGAGCGTCCGCCGCAAAAGCGTGAGGTCGTGGGTTCGATTCCCGGCCGAGTCTCTCTCTCTCTCTCTCTCTCTCTCTCTCTCTCTCTCTCTCTCTCTCTCAATGAAGCTATTTCCAAATTATTTTCTACCTGTATACATGCACATATCCGCTTTTGCCTTTTCAACCACATCTGCAGTCTTTATATATATATATATATATATATATATATATATATATATATATATATATATATATATATATATAGTGAGTTGTATAAACCCTGTTATTTATTTATTAAATACGTGTACTACTCGAGTTTCGTGTATTGGCGTACAACGATACCTGAGGATGATTAATGTGTATTGTGTCTTATTTTACAATTATGAGATCGGTCTATCTTACGTCGCATGTGCAAAGTGTTTTCGATGGGGAAAATCGAATGCCTTCAGTTCAGACAATATCTGTGTATAAATATCTCACCGCATGTAAAGCTCTTTACATTACAGATTGTTTTGTCAGTCAACGGTCTACTATAAGGACGTGCTCATCTGCAGCTGTAGAGTTACGTAAGCGTCCATTTTTGTATGTTTGCTATATAGATTTATAATGCACATATTTAGTTTCTTGTTTGCGACTTGGCAAGGGATTTATATTCGTAGAAAAAGGCTACATTTTGTGTTTTCAGCTGCTCATTGTCTGGAGTGTCCATTGTCTAGAGTGTCCGGTGCTGTCCAGTGTCTGGATGTTCTAGAATCTAGAGTATCTGGTATTGTCTGGTGTTGTCCAGAGCCTAGAGTGCCTAGTGTGTTCGGATTGGCTGGAGTGCCAGAGTGACCCGAGCGTTCAAAGTTATTTGAATAATCAGGGTTTACGTGGCGCAAACTATAAACCCAACTACAGGAATTAACTGTAGCAGCTGTGAAGCTGAACTGTAGCACCCGTGGAACTCAACTAAAGTGTGCTGACGACGGAGTGTTATCTCCTTGCATATAATCTTGTAGCCGTTTGGGGTTCGCAAAACCCGTTGTTTCTTTCGGAACATTAAAGATAAGTCGTATGTCTGTCCTAATCATTTACATAATTCCACAATGAGCGAATTCATTTTAAGACATGAGTAATATTATACATTGGTATCTAACTTAGTAAACTATATCCATCTTTCCATTGTGTAGTAGAACCGCTCCGGTGCCGTAGTGGTTACCAAAGACTTACAAAAATGGTACTAACAGCTGCCTCGCTTGACGCTCAGCCTTAGAAGGTTAGTGTTAGGACTGGTCGGCCTGGTGTCAGGATAATGTGACTGGGTGGGACATCATGCTACATGTCTACAGCATGATGTCCCAGTGCTAGATATCACTATAAACTGCCTCACTGCAGACATCGTAGCGATATGACTGAAAAATTGTTAAAGCTACGTTAAAAAAATCCTAATCAAACAAACAAACAAAAACCATTGTGTAGTCACTGTGAAACATTCACACATTGTCTTTGTATTTTGCAAAGTAATTTGTATTTTGCATTATTCAGACTGTGCGTTCTGATGTTAATTAATACAATATTTGGATTAAATATATACGCACGTATTCATAATTAATTACTCATTCAAGTCAAGTCATTCAGTCTTAAACATTGTATTTATATCATAGTCAAAAGTGTTATGTTGCGAAATCCCACCCGGTTATCTTGTTACAATATAGATCGATATATGGGTATATATATATATATATATATATATATATATATATATATATATATATATATATATATATATATATATATATATATATATATATATATATGTATATATGTATGTGTGTGTGTGTGTGTGTGTGTGTGTGTGTGTGTGTAAACGTGCAATCTTCATTTAGGTAAGAAGCATAAATGTACATATTTATACTTGCTAATGGCCGATCGTTGTAGATTATTTATATTTTTATTCCGATAATAATTTAGGTCTGAGATAACGCGCAAGTGATGAAATGGACAAATACGTTAAGTTGATCGCTGATTTGGGAAGGTCCATATAATCAATCGATGTGTGGTAATTGTTAATATTATAACACGCATATCGACTTAACAGACAAGTCGAAAATAAGAAAATTCTGGTGAGAAATGGTATTGATTCCTTTGCAAAATAGAGCTTATTGTTTTCACTGAACTGTAATCATAAAAACAGTGGGGGCAATGTAAAGAAGGGAACCCGATAAATAAAGGAAAGAGTTCGCGTCTATCAATTTGCCACTCCCAATGACATCGTTACAATGAAATGAACTTACCCCATACTGTACGGGATTCAAACATATGATCTTCTACGTCAAAGCTCCTTATAACAATAATCAAAAGGTTTTTAAAAAGATGTCGTGAAAGATATAATTTGGCTGATAAGCGACCATTAGAATAGTCGTCATTTCATTATGTGCGTTTCGGCGTCGGGATTGTGGATTAAAATTAACAGACCAGTTTATAGGAATATCTGATCTGTGCACTATTTGAAGATGCATAATCAGTCGTGCTCTTACGGAAACTAAACATTTTAAATTTCGTACAAATGAAATCTTGAAGAAAGAAAGACTTACCATAAAATATTATGGTCATAGTTGCTTTTATTCGAGGAAATTAAATAAAGTAATAAAATAATTATTGTTTGAATTCATAAATATATTCCAATAGCCATTGCATTTTTTCAGTGTTTGGCTGATAATTATTCATGTTATCGGTGAAAGAGAGAATCTTTGGGGAGAGTTTTCCATTGTAGGACAAATAGGATCTGCTGTTTTCAAAAAGATGTAACAGAAATATTTCGGGAATTTGGGTTTCTGATTCTCAATATCCTGACACATTCTAGAATTCAAGTTTCAGGTGCTTTTAACTTTCACTCAACATAACGATATACAATGCCTGGATTTTCAAACGGCGTAGCAGAATATGGAAACAAACACCGATGGAGACTCTTTACCTTCGTGACTTTTAGCGTCTTGCATGTAGGGTCATTTCAAGGAGGCGGAGGAGGAGTTGGAGGATTAGGAGGTAACTAACTATTTTGGATTGCATAAATTCAAGGAAATAATTATTGTATATAGCAAGAATCAAAATAAAATCTACTCATTAGCATTATAATTTATATGAAATGAATTTTTGTTTCTGCTTCTATTACTATTGATACTACTACTACTACTACTACTACTACTACTACTACTACTACTACTACTAATAATAATATTAGAACTGTTTTTTCTTCTCTTTTACTACTTTATAATATGATAACAGTTTAAAACATATTTTAAATAAGGGAATACAGAATATATATATATATATATATATATATATATATATATATATATATATATATATATATATATATGCATACATACATACAGGGGTGGGATTAAGGCTCACTGGTGCCCTGAGCACTGACAAATCTTGGTGCCCCCCTCCTTTCCACGCTTGATGCCCCCCCCCCCCTCCTTTCTACAAAAATGCAATACATCTATTTTAATATGAGAAGTTAACCTTAGGGTGCACCATGATAAAAAAAAACAGAACATTATGATCGATTTGCACTAGTTTTATCAATTTTTTAAACAAATCTTCCTTCGTTTTTCATTCTTTTTACCCTTTACTCAACTTTGCTGATTTTAATTGCCCGCGTGCGTTAGACAATTCCAATCTAATTGAGGCATAATATAACAATCATTTGAGTAAGGGGAGAAACAAGGAAATATGTTTATATCTCCGTAGCGAGTACACGGATTTTAATGATTAGTTGTCATTATAATTATAAAGACATGTATATCGGATGAACTGAAAGTATTTAGTAAAATAATTTGGTTCTTCACAAACGGTTTATTGGTACTTATACTTGATCCTTTTTTTAAAAAAAATTACATTTTCCTCATTTCAAATTTGCTTGATTAAACATGTAAGATCCTTAGTCGATTAACAATACCAAAATATAATGGAAAGAGCATTTCATCTAGACACAAAGGGAACAAGGAGTGTATATCCATTTTGTTCACATGCGCTGTCGTCATGCAATACAAATTATTTGCCCAGTCCTGAAAGGATTCAAAGATATGATCTTCGTGGTGGTAAATAATCGATAGGTTTAAATAATGTGTACCTTATACGAACTTCAAGGATATAATTTGGTTGATAAGGAACAATAAGGATACGTTTCATTACCTTCATGGTGTTCAGTATCGGGATTAAAATAAGAGATACATTCACGGAAATATCCGAACATATCCGAACATTTGTTGTCTTGAAGTTTAATGTACGATTGTGTTTCTTACCCGTACCTCGCTTGAAAGATAGAAAATGTTCGCGCAACTGGAAGTACAAGAAATTAATTGATTTTCATTTAAGATCTTAAACTTCTGCGTCCGGAAGTAGTACACGATTGTATTACTGATTGAATCTCAGAACTTAAAACTGCATTTGGATAGCACACTTGTTGGATGAATTACATTATTTAAAATTGAGATATCATGAAGAAGAAACAGCGTAGTATATGATGGCCATGAAACGGCAGAGAGCAATTCTTGCTGAATTCCTAAAATCATTACAGTTGTTTTCAGTTCAAAATGTTAAAATGTGTCATTACTATTGTAAACTGAAAGATATAACAATCTAAAAAAAGTTCTGATTTTAGGAAAACTAAACTTTGACGTTTCAGAAAACTATCTACTGAAATATTTCTGGAACTTCATATTTGACACTATCTGATATATTGATACGGACAATGAATAAAATTCTATGTAGCTTGAAATGAGGTTTCGTTAAAAGTAAAACATACAAAATGCTTGGATTCTCCAATAATTTATCGTGGTGTAATAGGTTAATGTGTCAGCCTCGGATGTGAGAGGCCGGGTGTTCGAACCCCAACCGAGTTATTAACAAGACTTAGTAGCTGCTTCGCTAGGCGCTCAGCATTATGAGAGTAATGTTAAGACTGGGGGACTGGTATCAGGATAATGTTAAGACTGGGGGACTGGTATCAGGGTAATAATACTAGGTGGGGCATGATACCACATGTCTGCGGCTTGATACTCCAGTGCTAGACATGGCTATAAACTGCCACACTGTTGACGTCGTAGTTGCTAAAGCTATGTTAATAACCCAAAGAACATTCAGAAACACACACACACACACACAAACACACACACACACACACACACACACACACACACACAGAGGAACTGGAGGAGGTAATCTGCTGTATCAGGTCTCCTAATATTGAAAAGTTTTCACCGATAATTTCAGATATTACATCTTTTTCTTTAAAATACAGCTTACATATTATTATATTCAGCTTAATTTCAAAGGAAAAACTTTCACTTTATATAAACTCGCATAATAATTATCAGCCGTCGCTGACTATGTTATATATATATATATATATATATATATATATATATATATATATATATATATATATATATATATATATATATATATATATATATATATATATATATATATATATATATATATATATATATATACATGTATAAGCAAATGAGATATATTGGAAGAAAATTTTAAGTTTTTACGTGCGATTAGCTTCAAAAGAACAAATTCGTAACATTCGAAACATAGTAGTGCTTATAGGTAAAGACATACATTATTTTACGATTAATTTAGTCGTATTTATGAATATAATATATGTATTATCTTTAAGATAGTATTTAGACGGGATTTATTGCTCATTTGTAAAGCATGTGTATATTTTGCGAAAATATTTAGACACGATCTAAAAGCAGTATTTATTTATAAAGTAGATGCATTTTTTTTTTACCATAATTACATAATTACATAATTTTTACCATAATTTTTTTTTACCATATTAAATTGGGTCCACATCAGATGTATTCAATCAGATGTAATAAATGAGATGTAATAAATCAGATGTAATAAATCAAATGTATTATATCATGTATTTGGACGCTGCAGATATTACTGTATATGTGGACTCTTGTTTACTTGCACATACGGTCAAAATTATACAAACGTGTGTATCGCTGTTATATAATATTACTACTGTGACTACTACTACTAAAATAATAATAAATTAATAATGTTGTCTGTTCATACAAGAACAGTTGAGAGTTGGGTATTGATGGATTGAAACCGTTCTTGGCACGGCACGTGCTATTATGAAGCAAAGATAATTTATTGAACAACGTATCTACCTGTCTTTCAACGTTATGCTCAAGGTCACAATTATTAACTCAATGCTTATTATTATTATTATTATTATCATCATCATCATCATCATCATCATCATCATCATCATCATCATTGTTATTATTATCATCATCATAATTATTATTATTACTATTATCATCATCATTATTATTATTATTATTATTATCATTATTATTATCATAATTATTATTATCATCATCATCATAAACATCATCAACATTATTATTATTATTATTATTATTATTATTATTATTATTATTATTATTATTATTATTAATATTAGGCCCTAGCCCTTACAGCACCACTCTCGAGACTCAGCTACGAAACAACCTGTTCACTGACTATGATTTGTTACAAAGACCTAATCAGACAGTCAGTGTTATGGTTTCCCTCAGCCTTTTAACTATCAACAGTCTGGTGAGTACGGTGTTCGTCTGTTTGTCTATTTGATCTGTTTCTTGGATGCATTTTTTAATTTTTTAACACACTTTAAGATTAATGAATATTGCGTCATTATCAGTTATGAAAATACGTTTTAGGCATTTTCGTGCAAGTTTTGTTTTTCATGTTCACATAGTTAAAATTGTTTTATAACCTGATCATAGATGGAAGGGTCTAAAAATGTTAAATGAAGTTGTATAGCATCAGCATATAGATTCCTACAATTCTCAATGGTTTTATAACTTTTAATTTTTTCAAATATATTTATATATTTAAGGTAACGGCGTAAACACACTTCAAATGTGGATAATTGATCAGGTACTCACAAAAGATACACAAGTACATACGAATTTTAGAGTGATCTGGTACTAACAGAAGATGCACAAATACATCCCCATTTTATAGTGATCAGGTACTCACCTAAGATGTGCAAATACATTCGCATGTTTTTGGTGTTGGTTGTACTGTATGTACAGTGTATACACATAGATATGTTTGTCTTTTATATTCTGATATATTTTATATGCATTTGACCTTTATATGGCGGTGACTGCAACGCAGAATTCAGAGTAATGTTTTTCTTTGTTCGGATATATTTTTTAATAATTAGAACAAAATTGAAAGTTTGCTGAAAATAGTTGTGGCTTGATGAAAACATAAATTATTATACATCAAAGTAATATTTTAAATTTGACCGAATCTTAAATCTTACTTCTGTTCATAAGTCTCAAAGTTCTTGCGTAAAATGTATAAATGGCGTTGATTATATTTCTTTCAGGATATTAAAGAGCAGAAGCTTTCTTTATCGGGATATTTTTTTATGGTAATATTTTCCATTACTCACATACTCTTCGGATGTATATATGTATGTATGTATGTATGTATGTATGTATGTATGTATGTATGTATGTATGTATGTATGTATGTATGTATGTATGTATGTATGTATGTATGTATGTATGTATATATGTATGTGAGTGTGCTTGCTTGCCTGCCTATCTATCTATCTATCTATCTATCTATCTATCTACCTACCTACCTACCTACCTACCTACCTACCTACCTACCTACCTATCTATCTATCTATCTATCTATCTATCTATCTATCTATCTATCTATCTATCTATCTATCTATCTATCTATCTATCTATCTGACTTGTGTTGTGAGTTCTAAAACGGATATATATTTACCTATTCTCACATGAAAGTTTGATGAGAAAATTAGAACAATTAATTTTTAACTCCACACTTGATCAATTTTGTAATGCTTCTATTATTTCAGATATGGGAAGATTCCCGTCTTAGTTGGAGCGGTAATACAACATATGACAACATACGTTTTATCTTCAGCAATGAGAACTACATGTGGAGACCTGCCGTCATCGTAGAAAATTCGTAAGTTTACACTTCGTCAGAAGACCCAATTTTTCTTGGTCAATAAAATGTCTGAAAACACTGCTGACTGTATCTTTTTCTCTTTTCTGTAAAGTGTCAATGACGACAGCATCTGAATATATATGTAAATAAATCAATTAGTTAAGGTTCTAAATATTGTAAAATTTACAGAATTCAGCGGATAAATATAGCAAATGACACGCCCAGTTCAATCCCAAATATAAAAATCCCACGACATACACAACCTCACTGGAAAACTGATAGCAATTCATAAATAAAATATCGACGTAAATCATATGAAAACGGCACAAGAACAATTCCGTAATTAAATAGTCATGCGGAAAACGAGGATGCGCAATTAATGTTTAGGAGGAAGATTGTCAATTGCATCAACTTAAATAGCAACCATTTATAAGCAGCCTTCCGTTTCTGGTAAAAACGAAACACATACTGCTCTAGAAAAAATTTGTGCGGCTTTAGTTTGTGATGTTTGGAGTATAAAAATGTATTATTTTTTTTTATTAAAGCCCTCCGTCAGACCGTGCGTCCGTCTGGTAGTGCATCCTTCAGACAGTGTACATCCGCAGATTTGTCATTTTAGTAATTGTCGGTCTGACCGGATCTTCCACATTATTTTGAACACATTATGAGTTCTTTGCAGCCTTAGGTTTGATAGTGATTCTAAATATGAATTTTGTGTAAATTCTTTTGGAAACATGGTGCGGTATGGTGCATTATTTCAGGACAGTGGACACATATATTGAACGTAGCCGACAGAATGAATAGGATTACAATCTATGACTTAGTCATTGTTATAATTAGAAGGTATTATAAGAGTTTTCATTTCTTATGAAGTTCATGAAACAAGCTATATGCAATGAGCAACTTGCAGCGTGTTTCTAGTACAGTACAGTGTTTCTAGTACAGTAAGTGTTTCTAGTACAGTAAGTGTTTCTAGTACAGTACAGTGTTTCTAGTACAGTAAGTGTTTCTAGTACAGTGTTTCAAGTACAGTACAGTGTTTCTAGTACAGTAAGTGTTTCTAGTACAGTACAGTGTTTCTAGTACAGTTGCTGTCTGTGCAATACTGAAATGAACCTCAGGTTTTGACCTTCACCTAAGGTTATAGCACATATATATTGGAAGTTTATCACTATGGCCACCTTCTGACTATTCACTCTTATTTCCTGCCACGTGGGTTGATTATCATTGGCTTGGTCTTTTAAGCACTGAATTCCACCCGATACCGGATCCCTTAGTAATGCTTAGTTGAGAAGGTTTACTACCAAGCCTTCGACATTATCAGCGAAGCGCAGTTTGGTGATAGTTTCACCTCCAACACTAACACTGCCTCCGTGTCTTCCACGGCATAGGACATGATCATTTCCAGGTTGAGCATTGCCGATAGAAGGCACTGCTGTTTGACTCCGACTGTGGTTCAGAACCAATCCGCTTTATTGCCATTGACGGGAACTGAACTACATGCCGTGTCATACATGCTCTTTATGGTGCTGATTAGATTAGTTGTATATTCGCATGGAGGCCCAAAAGACTGCATCCCGTTGAAATATGTGAAAATGTGGCGAACAACTTTACGATGTAACGTTATGATGCGAAACAGATAAACTGCACCTGATGCATATGATTTTTTGCCATTCTTAAAAGAGAACGCTGAGTTCTTTGCAGTTACATAACACTTAATAGAGAATCACAGCTCGACGAGTCATAAAGCAAATCGAAATTGTGTTGTTGTTCATGAATATTGTAACGTGTTTATTATTATTGTCTGTCGCTATATGAGGTGAGAGTTATACGGGATTTCTAAACAGTTTCCTGTCCCGTTAGATTTTAGTCATGACATTTTTTTCGGAGACTGGGACACGCGCTATATATGGACGCTTCTTGAACTACGATGCAGCGGTCTCTGATATTTTATTATTTTTACTTCCACAGTGTAAGCGACATGTCAGTAATTAGTGATGAGCACGCTTTTATGCGAATTATCAGTGATGGCCATGTTGTATGGACCCCTGGTGGAATTTACGAGATCCATTGCGACTGTGACGTCACATATTATCCTCTTGACAAACAGACGTGCAGCCTGGTGATGAGCACGTGGGCTTACACTTCACGAGAAATATCTCTTGTCATGGGCAGCGAGGCTATTCAGACAACCTACTTCTCTGAGAACGGTAACGTATACAGTTGGCTCGAAAGATATGTCACAAAAATAAATAATACATGTACGTTTATAAATCAGCTCGAATGGTGACCACTAAGATTAAAGATTGCTGACAAAAGTACATCACTTCCGGTATTTCTAACCTTTACTATTTTACAAAAGTATTTACAGATATAAACATCACATTCCAATCAATTCAATAATGCATGTGCGAATATTGATACACGTGCCCTCAAGAACGCAGAAAATAAATTGCACCCAAAAAGTTTTAGCTTCCGTGCGATACAATGACTTCAGTTTTAAAGGATAAAACGCCAATCTTTTCCATAAAGCAGATCCATGTTTGAAGCCACATCCTGGAAACTAGTCAGTAAAGAATCTGAAATAATGTAAAGTTGACAGAACAGAACTTAGCTCTCTTTGAAACCTGACAAAGTCATGCGAGTAACGAAAATGTGTTTTACAAAATCACGACATCCTTTAAATGAGACTGTTATTTTACATGGATAATAAAGTCGAATGAGTTAGTTTCATGTCAATAAGGCCCATACATAAGCATCTTTCAGTTTATCGTAGCAGAATCTGTTCTTGTACAGGTGAATGGGAGCTTTTATCTGTGTCTGGGGCAGCATCCTCTTCTACCAGGGAGTCGCAGAGTTTTTCACACTTACAGTTTATCCTGACCCTGAGAAGACGCCCTCTTTTCCATATCCTGAATACCATTTTGCCGGTGGTGATAATGGCGACCCTTATCGTGATGGTGTTTAAACTTCCCCCAGAATCTGGTGAAAGAATCGGCATGTCACTGACTGCGTTATTGGCCTATGCAGTGTACCTGTCGTTGATCTCTGATAACATCCCAAGAACATCGAAATCTGCATCAGTTCTTTGTAAGTATGGTTGAGAGGGCGTGTGATATGTAGACACACACATGCATACGGGGTTACTTTAGATCTAACCAGTGTGGCAAAAAGACTGCGAAAAAGAGCAATCAAAGCGTATAACACTTAATATATGTATACAATTATAATTAAGTTCAGGTCCTAACGTTTTTTCGAATCCCTATGGTTCGATGTCAACTCCATTAGTTTCGACGTCGACTCCCTAAAGACGTGACACTCCCCTGTTGCAAAAGCATCCAGGACAACAGACATATATTAGGTTATTGTTCTGAAAGTCTTCAAGTTGTAATCTCTATTTTACTCCAATATGTTCCAAAGTCTTTACGATTTTAAAAGCACAGGATTGAATAATTGATATCACCTTAATGCTTGTATGTCAACGCCTTATTTATGGTGAGGAACATGATCAGAACAAGTTTTTAGATCTAGTTGGTTAAATTTATTAAAGACTTGTGGTAAAATATTGGTGGTAGCTCAAGAATAACATCGAGGCCACTCTTAAGTGGGATATACTTTACGCGTGTTACTGTGTGGGAAAGATGTCGAATTATTTGAAATACTTTACCAACGATATGGGAAACGATGATCAAACAATGTTCTTCCCTCATTATATTAAGCTACTTTTTCTAATACTAATGAAGATGGTGTCACAATGTGCTCCTTTTTCTACAAGGGTTGAACAGGAAAATCAAACTCTTCACAGATTGTAACTGGATTAGAATCATACATTTCCCGGAACCGATTATCATACCTATGATTGGTCTGGATCTATGTTAAGATTGGTGACGCACATGTACTTTGGACGGGAGATTGATGCTTAGTCTCGAGCATACGGGTCATGAAATTCCAAATTATGAAACTGAGTAAATGAGTGGTTGTCTCTTTTTTTCAGCGATTTACCTGGCCATCGTCCTGTGTCTCAGCGTTCTTACGGTCATATTAACCATTGTTGTCCTTGACCTCTATTTCAACATCGAAGAAGATGAGGTTCCAGACTGGCTAAAACGATTGACTCATCACGTGCTGATTAAATTCTCGTGTTGGAAGAGGAACACGTGCTGCAGAGTGAAGAGGAAGGTCCAACCAATAGAAAAGGAGCATGTGATCTCATCTGAAAAGGACATAACAGAAGTAACAGCCATAAATGATGTTGACATTGCAAGGGGGAAAAAAAAGGAAATGGACACAACAAACACGGAGGAGAGCAAGATTCCAGAATATACCTGGAAGGAGATAGCACTAATAATTGACAAATTTCTTCTGACTTTGTTTTCGATATTGGTGTTGCTAGCAACAGTTATCACACTCACACTTATTGGGACTCAGTACTGACACATATCTTGCTAGACAACTACAATCTTTCCTGAGATTTTTTTTCTACTTCAATTACATTGTGGATCCCTAATGCATATTTTGTTTGTGTGTATCTTAAATTCATCTGAATACAGTTGGAGCGCATATAACACCATTTTCAGTAGTTTTTTTTAGATTATGTTAAATATGCAAGGGATCAAAGTGAGGAAATTATTTGTACGACGCAATTCAAAATGTTTTAGTTGTGTTTTTATGTTTGTGTGTTTGTGTGTGGGATTTTGTTTAAAGGAGGGGGTCCTTCAAATATTAAAAGGGGGCAACATATATCAAACTTTTTTAAGGCTTGTAAATAAGATTGTATTGATCAATTACTTTCGCCTGCAAGATCAATGTTTCTGTAAATATTTCAAGTTAGGTTAGATCTTTTGTTTGCTTTCACCTCACATATCTGTTCCCCCGGGAGCTACATCGATTTCTTCAACAGCAACGTTTTTGTAAATGCACATATTTGTCATTTAGTTCTATCCCTCTTTTCATAAAAATAGAAATTTTGCATCTATTGGTTTGTCAATGTCAACGACATTCTTATTAACCTTTGAGCCGTTTCTATAATTCCGTTCCGACGCTTAGTTTAAGACAATGTAAAGAAAAAAAGATCTCAAGGAAGTCCATAGGTAAAATGTTATTTTATTGCAGTCAGAAATTATATCATAAAATCTATTATTTAATTGCAATTAGACATTCTACCATGATAGATACACCACATGGCAAGACAAGACAATATTTTATTTCAGGCAGGTCGTAAAGTATACAACATATGAGGGATACAAGAAAAAGAACATGATCATAAACATAGCGTGTGGTGTTATTACACGTTGATTACCAAGAGATTAAAAAATTCTGAAAATTCTTAAACCTTTCAAATATTTGTAAGAACACGTTGATTTATTCATTAATTGATTATAAATACAAACGTTTGTCCTGAAAGTGTAAAAAAAAATATTTTTCTTCATGAAAATTCGAACATGACACGAGATAGTGATATTCATGTCACATTTCCTATATTTTGACTGTGCAAGATTTTTCTTTATAAGGAAAATTAGGCCTTCTACCAGTTTCAACGGGAAGCCTAATAATTACAGTTAGAAATTTAATTAAGGCTTTTGATATATGTTTTGGTAATGAGAATTCGATATTTTTTTCGAAATACAAACTAGTTATAAATAACCGGTAATTAAGACCTTTTGATGATGTATTGATGTTAGCTGCCAAAGCTTGAATCTATTGATCTTTTTGTTTTACAGAATTTCTTGACCATTTAACTGACACACAATTTTAATTTCTTCATACGTACTTTAAATCAACATCATCTATCTAATATTGATTGTACTTCAAGCAGCCATTTATTGTTATTGGAATTATCATCAAATTGTTTGTATAAAGAGAATATTTACGATACATTTTCTTCATAACCACTAACCAGTCTAGCCGAAACGTTTATCACGTGTCTTGCAATATTGATAATTAAGGGGACAAGACCAAGTTCGCTGTATACCATACATATGGAGGTGCATGTTTTGACATTCAATATACTTCTGAGGAAAGAAAGATGAACTTTTTCAATTTTATCAGATGTAACGAATAACAGAATTTCATAAGCACACGTTAAAATCGGTACAATGGTTTTATCGAACAGTTTCAACTGATTTGATGTTGCTTTTTATTTATATAGAAATGTCTACTTTTCTATTTCTATTGGAATTTACTTTTTATTTGTACTGATGTCTACTTTTTCTATTGACATTCACTTTTTATTTCTATTGATGTTTAATTTTTCTGTTTCTATTGATGTTTACTTTCATTCTTTTGATGTTTACTTTTTATTTCTGTTGATATGTCTACTTTTTATTTCAATTTATGTCTACTTTTCTATTTATATTGATGTTTACTTTTTATTTCTATTGATGTTACTTTTTATTTATATTGATATGTCTACTTTTTATCAGCAAGACAATTTAACAACCCGCAAGATCTCAACGCTTATTTGTCAACTAATACTAGATTCGGCTAATGTAGTTATGTGAGAAAGCTTGCTAGTAGCTTCTCGTGGGTCGGTGGTTCTTTCCAGGGATTTTCCCGGGTACTTCCTCCACCAATAATACTGGCCGCCATGTATAGCCTATCGTGTGCTGAAAAAATGGCGTTAAACCCTACAACAACAACAACAACAACAACATACAGATCGTATGACTCTCTGTTAAGAAAACCAAAACCTTCCTATTCTAAAAATTAGTTGAGTAAGATATAGGGGAGATGACGTAAATCAGAAACTTCAAAATAAAAACAAACTTACTAGAGGTATCAGGTACATTATAAAATGCAACTATAATCTTAGATACCAAAATATGGGAGCAGTACTATTGGTAAGGACAACAAGGAATGGTAAAGTCGGTTTCAGGTCTGACGCAACCAGTGTCGGGAAGAGCCTGCCTATTGGACTGAGAACAATCCTTGATTTCGAAGAATTAACACGGTCGATTTAGACATGATTCGAGCCTCAAACAAAATCTTTCTTTTCATGTAGCAATCAGCAGCACTTCCGCTATAAGGATACCAACTTCAATGAGATCCTCAGACATAAACAGACACCCATAACGTCTGGCATTGTATTGTTTGGATGTGTAGGGGACTACACTATATACGTACTGTCTGCTGAATTATTAAACACGTGTGTTATGTCATGATGGTAAACTAGCTAGAGAAGAGATAGTGTAGTGTGTATGTTTCCCAGACCAACGACGTTACATACAACTTCTTGTATCTTGTACCTGAGGAGTTGTATTGTGATGTATTTAAGAGATTAGATTTTCATTCGATGTGTTGCATGTAAACACGTTGACTCTTACCAACATTATTTAGTGATACCAGCCTTTGGCAAACAGATGTGATGTTCTTTCACGTAAGGATGGCACAGTTCATTCCAACACTTACAACTGACCATGAAATCCTTAGTGCACACTAGTTCATAAACACTTTGCCTTAAACGTAGGTAGAGAAGGACCATTAAACATACATGACTAAAGTAACTATTGTGTTTTTCTTTTTTAAAAAGTCATTAGTTTTTACAAGACAAAAACTTTACATTTTTAGTATGAAGTCTTTCAAACAATAATATATACACATGTGTGCATGCGCACGTGTGTGCGTCACCTGTACTTATTAAGAAGTTCGACAGGGAAAGAGCTATACTCAAGTTGTACAAGATCATTTCAGAGTAATTACGCATGCCAAGAGTAGTGGTCTACGTATGTTCGTCAGTGGAATAGCTTGGTAATAGTCTATACAACTTTCTTAATCTCCAAAACGAGACGTAAGAAAAGTCTGGTGATGATGTTCGTTGTCTGGTTAATTGGCGTCCTAAGCAAAAAGCCTACCGGTAATGCGTCAAAAATGTACATTATATATGCACGCATCGTGTCATTGGATATCACCATATATACGGCTTATTTTGCTGATTGAAGAAAGAAAGAAAGACGACAATGATCGATAAGCGAGACCTATCTGTAACTTATCAGTTGTACAGATCTGTACAGGCTCGGCGTGTACGTATGAGAATCGTGCTTGAGTTTGGTTGAATAAGACTATGGTGTGAATCTGTAAATCGGTTTGTTTTTGCACAATGTCCTTTGCAATAATAAATAAATATGAATGAGAAGTAATTTCGTTCATGGGGTTTCAATTTACCTAATTGAAGACCATGTAATATTAACGGGCTTCATGTGCATGAGAAATGATTATTTCGGTATTGTCTGCTTGAAGGCGTCAAAACAAGGATGGCTTCCAAATAATAGACAATAGAGGCTACACTGTCAAAAGACAGATCACAAAGAACCTAAACACGTTTTAGTCACAAAATATATTTACTTGGAAGTACTCGCTTTAACGTTAGGCTAATCAAACTTCCCATCATTATATGAAATTGCCTGTGAAGGTTTTGTCAGTGAAGCAATTCAGTGGGTTTCTATCAAATAAACACATGCAAATCCCATTTCGGAGTAAATATTGACGCCCAATGTTACGTTAAGCTTAAACGACATAATGAATTCATACAATATGATATTCATTTCTGATCGATTAGACCATTAATATGAGAGATCTCCATTCTAATAAACTTCATAGGCCAATAGTTCGGATATGATAATAGCTTTTTACTTAATGGCCTCGTACGATAAGGTAATTATATATGTCTTTGTGCAAATATGGTCATTTCAATATGGACCCAATCGTGATATATGATTAATGTATTAAATGATATTTAAATTCATGCAGAGGCGTAGCTGGGGGTGGGGTGGGGGTGGCAGGCGGGGGAGACATATGTCCCCGGGCGCCATACTAGTGGGGGCGCCAAAATGGGCTTTGAAATAGGTTGTAACCGTTAATGGTGATTTTATTGATGAAAATAATGGGTTTCAGAGTTGAGGTGGGGGGGGGGGAATAAATATTGTCCCCGGGTTCCAAACACTCTAGCTACGCATCTAAATTCATGTGTATGTTAAAGATTGCTGTAAATTTTCTCTTCCATTCTGTTTTTTACTGATAAAAGAACATCAAAGTATTAAAATTTTTGAGAAAAATGAAGGAAAAAAAGATCATTGTAGAGACATTGCCAAAATTAATAAGTACTAAACCTCAACAAGAAACACTACAATGACTAAGGATTCTCTTAAAAGACTGGGACATTTCAGCAACCCTCATTTTGGAGACGACATTTTGAGGATCGACAAATTATATTTGAGACGTTTAAAAGGAGTTAATGATTTAAACGAAAGAGTGAAACTTCTTTCTGGTTTAAATCGATAGATTTTAGGAGTTTTCAGCATCTTTAATAACTGCATATAGAACGTTTTCAAACTCAAATGAAAAACATAAAACATGATTTTAATGAAAGTGTTCAAAAAGTAAAAACGTATTGAATAAAATTAGATATAAATCGAAAGTATAAGTTGCCATTACGGAATATTCAATTTCATTCAAGAGTTCTTCCCGTTGGATCCAGCAGGAGACATGTTTGCGCATCCCATCCCCAGCATCATGTGTTTTTTTTTTCTACCATTGCACCCATTGTTACTCTAATATAATGTATTTTAATGCATGGAATATTTAACTCATTCATTTATGTAACAGGTGCTTTATCGGCTAAGGCTAGAAGTTTCGTATTTCTTCGACGTATTTTTCTGGGTTCGTTTTTCTCTGACTTAGAACAGATATAAACGCTTTTTCCTTATTCCTGCTTCAATCAACCGCGTTATACACCCACCTACCCAACATACTCGCATTGAAATGTCTTTCTCTAATGGACAAAATGATGGATATCACCTTTCCAATTTATTTATCCGTATCTTACCATTGCGAGGCTAGCTCAGTGCCTAAAGATGCAGACTGTCCAAATCTAGATGGCTTCATTTGGCCACTTTAATTCAGTTTCGAACCTAGTACTTTCTTCTTCACTCTACGAACGTATTCTTTACCAATCGCACTCTTCATATCTTTATTGTTTAGTTATGTACGACCAAAATATTTCTTGCCATTAGCTTTTCGAATATATGTGACACATTCAGGTTGTCTGGACTTGTGCTCTTGTCATCTGGCCAGATTTGGTACTTTCAGGTTAATACTTGTCAATTCTAAATTCCAGTTAGGTATTAGCGACGACAATAATTTTGCAGAGGTTTTTTCTTTCTTTTTTTTTTCTGGTCAATCGCCATTTTTCAGCACAATATAGGCTATACATGGCGGCCAGTATTAATGGTTGAGGAAGAACCCGGACAAACCCCGGAAAGCTTTGTCACATAACTACATTAGCCGAATCTTAGACTCGAACATACGCAGAGGTGAGATCGCAGTGGTCCGTAACGGACAGCGCTGTAGACCACTCGGCTACTCGGGGCCCCTGCAGAGCTCTCTGATATTAACACTGTGTTCATATGTGCCTTTTGTTTGTTGAGCATTAAAGTCAGTGAAAGTATTATGACTTCTTTGTCAACATTACTCTTACAGAATCAAATTCTTAGACATACAAGAATTTTAGGAGAGTACGGTCTTTGAAGACATTTATATATAGCGTTAATGATAACATATCGCAAGTGTCAATGATACATACAGAAAGTATCAATTATATATATATATATATATATATATATATATATATATATATATATATATATATATATATATATGGAACTCTGTAGACTGAGGACTTATTATTTCAAGAAAGGGAAAGCATATAATAAGGATGTCGTTATGGCGCAGCTTAGGGATAAACTCATTTGATTTTACCTTTGTAATTTTGCTTTATATTCATGGCATGATTCCATTCTCCGCCATTTTGTTGTAGTTTGTCATCGTAGTGTATGCTGCAGATGTACGCTCATTCTTTACGTCTTCTAAAATCCAATTCTCAGCACAAACACGTGATTTTTTTAAAATAGATAGACCGTCGTGCCAAGTCGTTACAACTCACTCTTTGGTAAATTATATTGCGATTAAATACGTATTTGATTTTGGACCTCCTGTTTCTTGTCGATATCGAAGCCTTCTAAACAAATACACTGTATATATTAATTCAGCAGAAACGAACAGATCTGACAAAATCTGGCAATCTTTGCTTAATAAAGCGTACAGGAAAAAGCGAAATCTGTAACAATTCATAACATATGCCATTGCTCGAAATAAAATTTAACAATGTACTATATTTATTTTATTTGCATTGGAGAGAAGTATTTTTAAAAAAGTGGACTTATTTCCTTTGAAGTGTAATTTTACGACCCGAACAGACGGTTAATTGGCAACAATTTTAACAAATCTTCGCTTATTTTCCCCACGTTTCAAGTTCACCTTAGAAAATACGTCTTTATGGTAATGTCAACTGCCAAATGATTCCGTCTTAATTTTTTTTTCATCGTTCCTATTTGTAACTGTCGCTGATATGCCAATAATTGACAGATCGCCTACTCCGCCTACCTGTCAGTCAAACTTTAACAGATTCATACCAATCATGGCTCGCAGGGGGGGGGGGGCATCTATTTAGTACGTACGCAAAAATCTGGCAAAGCTTGACCCCTCCCCACCCCTTCCTTTACACACGCGTACTTTAAAACACCACCACCTGCGTGCGTACGCTTGACGTACCCTTCTCCGAATTCTATAGAACGGCCTATTTTTAATCCAAGCAGAAACAATCAAGGATTAATAATATTAACGTGTTTAATAAACTTTAAAAAGTTTTCTCTAGTGCCCGCTAAAATTCAAACGAAGAGGTTACATATTAGACAAATTATTATCGAGGTTTCACCGCCACCCCCACCCCGTTTCCTATACTTACGTACATTATCAGTAGACCACCCACCCACCTATATGCAGGTGTGTACATTTAGGTTAACAACGCAGCTAGGAGTTAGTTTTTCATACTTACCATAAAGCAGAATGCTTCTGTCCTTTCTTAGCAATGCAGCTTGGTAAACTGTACAGATTAGGCACGTGCAACGTCCTCCAGATTGAGGCTGGGATAAGCGATTTGTAATGCTAATTTGAAAGTGTGAATAAGCGAATAAAATCAGGTCGGATCCGCAAGCCGCACCTTGCATGAATCACATCCAGATTAATAATAATAGCAACTTTACTTTTTTTATATAAAAATTTGCCCCCTTTTCCAGTATATACTGGGAATTTAATTTTACTGTCTGTTGAATCCTTAATAAAGACTTTGAATTAAACATTCAGTGCTATGCTATTATGTAAGCGAGTTAGTGTATGATCTGGCGATACATTAATGGACGCCATGCTGATCCCAGGTCAGTCAGACAATATGTATAACACGTGCTTAAAGATTGCCTGTAAAGGATGACACAATAACGATATTTCCCACGTGCCTCAAAATTGTCAAGTTTGATAGCTCTTTTCACAAAAACAAATTACCAAATAACATCGCATATTTAAAATCAATCAATCAATTAATAATAATAATAATAATAATAATAATAATAATAATAATAATAATAATAATAATGTTATATAATTTCAGCAACATATCTGATTATCATAGTTTGCCTAAGCGCAGCCACAGTGATCTTAACGATTGTCGTGCTGAATTTTTATTTCAACATCGAGGGCGACAAAATTTCCGTTTGGCTCAACCACTTTACACATCATGTCATGGTCAGATTCTCGTGCTGGAAGGGAATCACGTGCGACAGCGACAAAACTACGGTAAGCAGTAGTAATATTGCCCAGAAACCATGTTAAGAAAGTATCTGCCATAAATAATGCGCACGTGGGCTCTGGGAAGGAAAGAAAATTGTTGATAGATAGATACCACGAGCGTTGATGAGAGCGAGATTCCGGAATATTCCTGGACGGAGCTGGTAATCGTAATGTACAAATGTTTTCTCAATTTGCTTACAATTCTAGTCTTCGTAACTACGCTAATGACCCTTATCCTTCTGGGAGTCAATTACTAATTGTTTCAGATACCTAGATGTACCATTAATTAAAATATATATTAAATAAATCTAGCAAACGATTACCAGGACCAGCATCGTACGTTAGCAACCGATATCATACACATATAAGTTTATGCAAACTAGGATGTACGTTTAAGCAGATTTTCGAAGGCTGCTGGCTCCGATCAGGCCTTGATAGCCGTACTAGTTTATTTTAGTCCGGGGCCACGAGTGGCCGAGTGGTCTAAAGCGCTCTCCATTACGGATCAGTGCCATTTCACCTCTGTCTCCGTGGGTTCGAGTCTCCAATTCGGCCAGTGTGGGTATGTGAGAAATCTTGCCAGTAGCTTCTATGGTCAGTGGTTCTTTCCGGGGATCATCCTCCACCATTAATACTGGTCGCCATTTATAGCCTATATTGTGCTAAAAATATTGCGTTAAACCCTGTAACAAAATCTTGCAGTCTCTTATGGGAATCGTAAGCACTACCTATTGCCGTCAAGTTTGCCAGGGAACGTAGAAGCAGTTTAAACCTGAAGTGTCAGAAGAATTGTCTTTTAATATAATTACATGTTTGCAACCATGCCAGCCTTTGTAACAAGCATTTTTATTGGTTAAAATAGCAGTATGTAACGAAAAAGGAGAGAAGTTAATACTTTATAAAACTAATATGGAACTATTTATTTATTCATGCGCCCTTAGTCTGTACGTTGGTAATGTTTGTAAAATCAATTATTTCAATATGTTCTACTTTTTTATCACCTAACATTCATTTTAATTTTCAATAATATGTGTAATTTAAATAATTTAGCCTCATATTGTACAATTTTAAAAAAGTATTGAAGCTCGATCTCACACTATGCCTAACATGTATCCGCTTTGCTACTGCTGTTCGTGCAGCTTGTAATAAACTCGCACGCTTCCTGACGTCATGAATCTTATACAAATATGAAAAAAGTTTTTAAATAATTTCAGAATGCCTTTGGTCTTTGCATGGAGTTAATTTTATCAATACAACAAATTTTATGTAATTATTTTTCGTATGTTCTTATCTATTTAGAAGCTTTCATTTTTTCAGTTTTTTCGTAAAAAAAACAATACCTCCCTCCGCGTCCAAAAAATAAAACAAAATAAAAACAGACCTCAAAAATACAAAAACAAAACTATTAGAGAAAATGTACGTTGTGGTTCCGTTGCAATCTTAATTATGAAAGAATGATACAATTTATATGGTGCCGGGGAATCGTCGTTTTAAGTAATTTGCAAGGTAAATGAATTATATAAACCACACCTTCATAGCAGAAAGATTTGAATTTGAGGTATTTCTTTAGACTACACCTTTAGAAGTACAAATAAACGCAGATATGATTGCACGGAATATTTATATCAACCAACATAGACTTACCAAGATGCAGGGTGGTCAGACTCAGATACATATCAGGTCTTCAATATGCGGCAATATTAAGTTGCACATGTATACTGGATGATTTATTTCTGTTTACGTTTTGTTTGCAGCCCGAATTCCCTGTTGATCAATACTTGGACTGACCCATCATAGTATTAAGCAGCGTTCTAATAGATGTATATACTCTCCGCGAAGCGTGTGGTGCAGATCAGTCGTTCTATATGTGCTATTGATTTATCACGGCCTGAAACAAAAGTGACAGTAAGTTAACTGCAGAAAAGAGAGGTCAATGTGAAAGCACATTACAAATTCGGATAGGGATCTGCTATTGAAAATACAGACTGCTGAAACAATTTGGAATTTACTTAGACCATAATCAAACATACCAAACAAAGCAGTTCTAGTCGAAGGTTGTTTGAACATTTTCGTGGTGTGTTTAATACTCCGAGCATTCACTTATTTGATATACCGCATCCGTTGACTACTATACAACATGTGATGATCTTGGTACACATATTGCATAAAACGATGCAAGGAAAATAATAAATAATATGAAACCAGAGAAAGCACTGGAATGCGATAGCATAAGATCTGAAGTTTTGAAAGCCTGTGAAAACTGCATTGTATCATTACTAAAGATTTATTTAATCCAGTATTTAAAGTCTCATAATTTGATGAAGATTGTTGTATAGCTCAGATCGTTACACGTAACCAACATGACAAAAAAATTACACAGCAATAGGTCAGTTACCAGTGTTAAGTAAAGAATTTACTAAATGTATACATAAACGACCAACAATTTCTAAAATAAAAGTAGATACTAGTTGATGAATAATCGGGAATTCACTATAGTTTAGTGTATTATAAATAACTTCTATGCTTTAACACACTTGTTTTTAAATATTTCAGGAATAAACTGGGTTGATTTTATTGCACATAGACTTTAAGGGGAGTTTTTTGATTGAATCGATCGGAGATTTGGTATAAAATGTATGTGTATATTCTTAACACGGTCGATTAAGTGATGCTTTTCAGATTTCAGAGGGTGTTAAACAGGGATGCATGTTGTCACGTGTTACTTTAGGGTAACTTTAACTTTTAGATATATCTTCTACTGTATGATCTTGTATTACTGGAACACAGACTTTAGAAACCAATGCTTATTAAATAGACATTTTCAAAATCTTGATAACACTGATGTACTGGTGTTCCGCGAAGAAATTAAGAGCTTATGAAAAATTGGGACAAGACATGTATGGAATCTTTTCCTAGGGCTGTTTTCTCAACAAGGAACAAATAAGATAATACTTGCTCTGGAAACAAAATATTAATTACATTGGAAAATTGTAAATATTTTATTTAAACGTTGTACACCAAAATTGTACCCATTTCGTCTCATGCCTCTGAAGAATGGGGCTTTAATGTAACCCTTGAGGTCGAAAGAGTACCCCGTATTTTTTGTCAATATTACATAATCGATTTGTGAAAAGAGTTATAAAGTGTCTTAGTTTGACGGTACCATCAGTACATATGCAATAATGTGTTGTTTTGGTGTGATCGTATGAAAAGATTAGAGACCATATATATACGTAGATATTTTATTGATGAATTGCTATCAGCTTCACAATGAGGTTCGTGTCAAATAATTCTGATTAGGTCGTTTGATTTGGATATTTGGATTTAGCTGTATTTTTTCCACTGAATTATGTCAATTTTACAATATTTAGAAACTTTACTTGATTTATTTACATATGTATTTAAATTATATCTTTACTGAAACTTTACAGAAATGGAGAAAATAGACCTTCAGCAATTTTTTCAGGCCTTTTCTTGTCCAAGAAAAATTGGGTCTTCTGATGAAGTGTAAACTAAAAAATTTTCTACGATGACGGCAGGTCTCCACATGTAGTTCTCATTGCTGAAGATAAAACGTATGTTGTCATATGTTGTATTCCCGCTCCAACTAAGACGGGAAGCTTTCCATTTCTGAAATAAAAGAGGCATTACATGATTGATCGTTGATGTTTGTTTCTGCCTCTACCACCCTCCTCCTAGTCGAAAAAAAAAAACAAGCTGACTGAATCTCTCTTTTTGAGCAGTTTCCAAATATCCTAGAGAATGGAAAGTCGATAAGTGGCAACCGGAGTATTCTTGCAGATTTCAACTTTCACTTTCACTGTCCTGGAAACCTTTGAACCATACGAACTTGCATCAGATCACATCTGCATTATATGCCATGTGGATGTAATCAATAACTATCCACCTTTATTTGCTATTATGACAAACTTTCGTATGATAAATAAAACCAAATTTATGCTTGACATCCAAGCAAACCTAACAACTTGCTATCCTCCTACAGCAGAACAACTCGATAACTGCTTCTCGAGTGCTTAGATCCAATATTACCTTCACCATCTGATGTTATTAATATCTCTCTATCATCTGGTGAATTCCTATTATTTTTCAAAACTGCCTTTGTATAGCATCTACTGAAGAAACTAGCACTCGACCAGAACTTTTTAAACAAGTACCGCCCAGTTTCTAATCTCCCGTTTATAAAAATAAGAATCTTAGGAAAAGTTGTTCTAACCCAACTTGTGTCTCATCTGTGTATTGCCTTTGCCACAGTACTGAAACTACACTTGTCAAAGTAGTTAATGACATTCTCTCTGCTTTGGATAACGGGAAAATTACAGTCCTCGCCCTCTTCACTCTCTTTGATTTGTCTACAGCATTTGACACAATAGACCAATATATCTATTTCTCCGTCTCATGCATGTATTTGGCATTTACAATACAGCCTTACTGTGGTTAAAGTCCTAATTATTCAACATGAGACAAATTGTATCTGCAAATGGAATACCATCCAGCCCGGTTGATCTATGTTGTGGTGTCCCACATGGGTGTGTTCATGGATCTGTTCTCTTCACTGTATACACTCAATAGCTCCTAAGTGTCATAGATCATGGTCCAGTGTCAAACAAATCGCTGATGCAGCATTTGACACAATAGACCATGATATATTACTTCACCGTCTCCAGCATGTATTTGGCATTCAGAATATATCCTTACAGTGGTTCAAGTTCTACTTAGTCACCAGGACACAAATTGTATCTGCAAAAATGGAATACATTCCAGCCCAGTATATATATATATATATATATATATATATATATATATATATATATATATATATATATATATATATATATATATATATATATATATATATATATATATATATATATATATATATCCACATGGACGCTATCCCTACCCGACATTCATTCCGCTTTGCTTTGCTAACGTGTCCAAGACACTAATTTCGGAGAGAGAGAGAGAGAGAGAGAGAGAGAGAGAGAGAGAGAGAGAGAGAGAGAGAGAGAGAGAGAGAGAGAGAGAGAGAGAGAGAGAGAGAGAGATGATGATTAACTAGTGTTACGTGCTTAGGCTCGAATAAGCAGCAACATAGAAAGAAGCGAAAATAACAAGCTTGTAAAATTTAACAAACAATTTATTGAGTACAAATATTTTCATAAAAGAAAATAAATAAACATACGGTTTTAGAGAATCAAGTCCAAAAATTAATCCAAAAGAGAATTCACAATATAATCCACTAGTGGAATTGCAAGAGTCCTGATAAATAAATGTCCTAATAGTTTCCGGTTCGAATCTTGACGATGTAATCCAATATGGACGACGATGGCACGTGATGAAGTCAGTTTTAGTTTATAATAATAATCCAAATGAGCACAAGTAATTTCTAGATAAATAACACAATAAATTCCTCTTGATCCCAAATGAATTGAAATGATTTACACTCAAACAATAAAACACATATTTGTATTCCAAAGCCCAGACTAACTACTGAACTGTTCTCTCCCTAACAATAATTTAAATACCTGTTTTTACGTAAATAGGAAAGGGGGCACGACTTTCCAGAATCTCTCAGAACAATCTCACGTTCAAGAAATCACGCAAACATCGTATGACCCAACCAAATTAGAAATATGTTTATACTTTACGCCATTTTGTCCTTGGAATCAACCAATCATTTTAGAAGCTTGTTTACACTCTGAAGCAAGGTCAGAAAATGAGGTTAACACCTGGCGTTTACTATGTAAAAGTACAGGTCAACCCCAACAAACAGACAATAAAAATAAATATAAATTTAAAGAAGATTAGGTGTAGAGAGGAAAGCAAAAACAATAAATACTATACAACAAATCAATCTTGATTCGGTCAAATACTACCCAACAAATCTGTACAAAT
The DNA here is from genome assembly GCA_030141615.1 of Unio pictorum. Taxonomy (NCBI): domain Eukaryota; kingdom Metazoa; phylum Mollusca; class Bivalvia; order Unionida; family Unionidae; genus Unio; species Unio pictorum. The sequence goes on from JARLTB010000198.1 coordinate 279,892, forward strand.
GTGTATTAATTATCAATATCCATAAATTAATTATGTTGAATTATATTTTATTTGTCAAATAAAACTGATTCAGTACTTGATTCACTTTCTGTACTTTCTCCATCTACTCAAAATTTGTCGAACATGCCAAACAACTGTTATTTGACTGTATAATAATAATAATAATAATAATAATAATAATAATAATAATAATAATAATAATAGTAATAAACAATAAACAACAACAACGATAATAATAATAATAATAATAATAATAATAATAATAATAATAATAATAATAATAATGCAGTTATGGTTAAATATGTCTTTAATTGATATAAAACTTGTTAATACGTTGTAAATATTCCATCCACATGTATTATTCGTCCTTTTACAGAGAACCGAAACATACTGCATAAATTATAAGTTTATGACGTTACCGACATTAATTATTTACTACCAAATACTTCTCAATGACTTGCCGATGACTTTACCAGTTCTTGCGGGATTAATCGTTCTTAGAATAATACGAGAATATTACTAGCACTCCAACTAAGATCACGACTCTAAAAGATGATGATGATGATGATGATGATGATGATGATGATGATGATGATGATGATGAAAATGATGATTTTTAAATGATCGTTAATGTGTCTTTAAAACATAATATATATATATATATATATATATATATATATATATATATATATATATATATATATATAACACTTAAATATATACGTCCAGAAAACAATATTAAATTTAGAAAAAGAATAGTAATTAACGTAAATAATTGAAAAAGTTTAAATATATTTCAGTTCTTTAATCCCTCCTTAAAATAAAATGATCAATGTTAAACACGGTAATGCAACATTTTATTTTACTTCTTTCCTAAGAAGGGTTGTGACAATGGTTCTGGGACCGCTCCAGTGGCCTAGCAGTTAGAGCGTCCGCCTCGGACGAACGAGATTGCAAGTTCTAACCCTGGCCGAGTCATACCAATATCTATAAAAATGGTACTAACAGCTGCCTGGCTATGGGCTCAGCATTAAGAGGTTAGTATTCGGACTGGTCGGTTAATGTGACTGGGTGGGACATAATGATACATGTATGTAGCATGATGCCCCAATGCCAGACCAGGGGTTCAGGTATGGGGAGGATGCAAGATTGATAAACAATTGGGACTTAGAATTCTGATGAATGGCTCACGGCCATGAAAAGTAAAACAAAATGTATAATTAGTAAACATAAATAGTTTTACACTGTCATTCCCAGTGAATTTCATGAATTACTATATTTTGCAAATTTTCCTCTATGATCTCAAGAAAAACAAAACAAAACTAAAAAAAAGTGTTATGAAGATTTTTTTGTTATGTGGGTTGTGGTTAGCATTTCATAACTTTCTTCTCATTTCATGCTATGAGAAGGAATTACTCATAAGTTAGGGAGCGTCAATATCCATGGTGAGAGAGAGAGAGAGAGAGAGAGAGAGAGAGAGAGAGAGAGAGAGAGAGAGAGAGAGAGAGAGAGAGAGAAGAAAGGAAGAAGTGTCGCCACGATGATAAAACAGCTACACTACATCTGAAATGAAAAGACTAAAGTCTATTTCCTCGTCGATACAGAACTGACTTTATTTAATTAATCAACACACATATATTGACTACATTCTAAAAACACATCTAAAAGCTTTATAATAAAAATTCATGCAATACATATTATATTTTCCCTTTTCAAGCTTTCCAACTTCATTTATTCGTATAACTTCTGCATTTTAGAATATTATTCAAATGGTTAATTCTCGATCAATTTCAAGATAGCCAAATGTATAAAATGTAATAATTATAATTAGTGTAACAATTAATTTAAAGAAATGCATTTTTCTTATTTTAAAATAGAATATAGATTTAAAATATGTTGCTAGATATTACTCTTTCTTGCTTAAAGAATACTTTATTTCAACATTAAATCTAAACATGAAGTTGGTAGCAATCTCAGCCTTTACAATAAAAATTACATAAATATAATATGAATTATTTAGAACATTTAAACATTCCGTTACAATATATTATAAATAAAAGTATTAAGTGAACAATGTTGCTAACATAACAATGTTACTATTAAAATCTCAACATTAAAAATACTTATTCCTAAAGAAGTTAGAAGACATATACAATTGTTTTACCTGAAATGAGAAGACAAAAGTCTATTTTCTCGTCGATACAGAACTGACCTGACCCTTTAATGCGCGGTCTATTTATACGCATCTTGTATCAGGTTTAAGGTATCGGAGAGAAAATATGTCCGCTCTCTTCAGGTAAGAATCAGTTTCTCCCGGTCAAAACCGGCTTAATTTGACGTCATCTGACATAAGGTATAACTCAAATTTGTGGTTTTATCTATATTCGTTTGGCGCAAGTTAGGTCCAAATATGATAATTCCTTAATATTCTAAACCAGCAACATGTTTTAACATACTAAGCCAGCAGCGATGTCTGTCCATCATTAGATAAGAACCATTTTGTAGCGACGACTGTCCATCATTAGATAAGAACCATTCTGTATTTACGTCAGCACGGAAGTTTGTTCTAATTTTTTTATTAACCGAATTAGACTTTTACCAATGCCTGGTTTTACAGAATATATGTTTCACTGATAAGACTTAGGAGCTGACTAACTCAGTAGGACTTTTTGCTTTATGACCTCATTCCACACAATAATGTACATTCGTATAGCTAGTGATTTACGTTTAATACAATTTAAAGAAAATAGCAATCTTATTAATTTTGCTAAAAAAATCAATTCCTAATAAAAGCAACAATAAAAATCAAAACAAAAATGCTTTTTGTGGACAATATTGATGATAACAGGTTACAAGTTAAACAAAATATAGACAGAAACATGTTTTCTTTTTATCTCCCCTAACATTTAATGGAGAGAAAGCTACCCCACCACACATACAACAAGGCATGCCTCTAGCTGACCATTGGCTAGCAAACATCTAATGAGTTCCACTCCAAGTTCTAGAACTTTTTCAAAATTAGTATCTGCCTTCTCCAAATTTTCAGGTTGAGCTGAGCTTACATTTTGTAGCTATTTTAAATTTTTACTGATTCTTAAATCAGTTCAAAAGGTGACTCATAGAGTATATGTTTCTAATATATGATTAAAATTGACATGATACATTGAATTAATACAGTGCAATTTTAATATTTTTTATATATAACAAAACGCACACAAATTGTTTGCACACACACACACACACACACACACACACACACACACTTTACTGATATAATAACGCAAATTCTTAAACACTAGCACGAGCTTTAAAAAAGATGTAATTATGCATGGTTGTATCTTAAGGTGTCAGCGTTCTGCGATATATATTTCATTATCGCTATTTCAATTTAAATGTATGCACTTTTGTTTCGTTGACACTTGTAAGGAGAAATTCGTCACCGATAGACGTAAAGCATATCGCACATGGATTTGTGGGAATCTGAGCGGAGAACACTTGTAGAGGAGTCCCGTCTGGAGACACCTGATGAACAGTGTGAGAAAACTCACCCACAACATACAGATTGTCCTCCCTGTCCACCGCTAGTCCAGATGCACCGTCAAGTTTCTGGTGCTTATATTTGAATATTAGAGTACCATCTAATATGTACGCGTACACTACACTTGGGCTGTAATACGAAACATAAATACACGTCTTTCTGTTATTTACTGCCAAACAAGAATACCACGCTGAAGCACAAACTTTAACAGGTGATTTCTCAGATCCATCCGTGGACACAATGCACCAATACACGCCATCGTTCATAGTTCCACTTACAACCAGTTTATGTCTGGAAAGGGCGGCTATTCCATCACACTGTAGACTTGTCTTAATTCCACGGCGTTGTCGAATCGTTGTAATATTCTTGTCCGGTTGCAGAGAGTCATCCACCTTCAGAAGCTGAATCTTATTCTCCCAAGGAAGTGTCACTGCTACTTGAGATGCCCCCACTACGCACACAGCCCTGGGGCTTGATTTCAGTTTATAATCTGTGATATGAATATATGAGGAGCTATACAGACTACATGTATTATTTTCGTAATCCACAGTAATGATTCTTTTGTCTGGTAAACTGGTTATACCACTGTATTTAGGAGTCTTGTCTTGATAACAGTTGGCATCAAAATGTGCAATTATTTCCAGTTTACGGTCCTTCAGGCTGGGTTTCATTTCATCAGTGTACGTTTTATCGACAGTAGTGTCAAACTCAAATTCTTTACCAACATGTTCAGTAGAGGTCACACTCAATAACAAACTAACAACTTGTTCAATGTCGTTGATTAGGTCTTGTATACCTACAACAACGTGGTCTCTCCTTTTTTTGCTTTTGCGATGCTTCTTCCTACACGTCAGACAAAAGACTTTTTTACATACAGTACAGTAGCTTGCATCTGTAACCATGGTTCCCTCATACAGACACGAATCACAGATCTTAGCCATTTCACTTTTCTCCGACGGTAACACGGACAACAACACCACGTTAAATGGATAATGTTCCGCCCATTTATCCACAGGGATATCAGGAAGTGAGGGACATGTTTCCTTCCCACACACCGGGCAATGGAAAGTAGGCTTTTGTTTCCCCTCAGGTACATTCTTCATAATGTGTTTGTGTAGACAATATTGACAGTAAGTATGGCCGCATGGTAAAATCTTTGGTGCCGTATACACATGGAGACATATTGGACAACGCAACCCTTGAGCCTCAGAAAAGGTTTGTTTTACGCCACTAGCCATAAGAGCTGAATGTACAATACTCCTTGCTTTGTCGTCGGTGTAAATCCCTACGTAGTCATCCAAATAAATCGGTGATCACATACTTTTTTTTTACTTCCTGGTTAAGGTCGCATATAACGTATAACTGTATTGATAGTTTAACAATGAGTCATCACTGGCATTCAACGAAATACCGTTGTCTGACTAATTATAGTAGGTTCTTGACTCATGAGTTTTTCTTCTTTTTCACCTTTGTCTTTGAGAGCGAAGAAAATCAGACTTTAGGCTATTCTCAGATTAAAAAGTAATACAGACCTTAGACAACCCGAAAATTATATAATAATAATAATAATAATAATAATAATAATAATAATAATAATAATAATTCAGACCTTAGACAACATTCAGATTAAAAAATAATACAAATCTTAGACAACTCTATGATTATATAATAATAAGAAGAAGACTTTAAGACTTCTTTTATATAAATGTCTACATGGAACTGCACCAGAGTATCTTCAGGACTTATTCAGGCCTTTTTCAACATAATACCAGTTGAGATAAATCTCACATGGAAACCTTCTTGTACCTAAACCAAGAACAGAGCAATTCAAAAAGAGTTTTCAATACTCTGGTACAGTTCTGTGGAATAAGCTTCCACTACATGTAAAATCGGCTGAAAATATTAGAGTATTTAAGAAGAGATATCAGGAGCATGCATGTGTTTCTAACAGATAATGGAATTTAGTATTTTAATACGAAACATGCTAATATAAGCACTAATTATTGCTTCTTCACACAATGTGCATTTGTTATACTTTCATTAAGAGGGCCTCAAGGGAGAATAGTCCTTGACTAATGAGTCACCCTCTATAAATAAAGCATTATTATTATTATTATTATTCAGATTTTAAAAAATACAGATCTTAGACAACTCTAAGATTATATAAGAATATAGAACCTAAACAATTCTCAGATTATATAATAATAATAATAATAATAATAATAATAATAATAATAATAATACAGATCTTAGAGAATTTAAAGATTATATAATAATACGGACCTTAGGCAACTCTAAGATTTTATAATATTACAGATATAAGATTATATGATAATACAGACCTTAGGAAGCTCTCAGATTATATAATAATAATAAAAATAATAATGCAGACCTTAGGGAACTTCGAGATTATATAATAACATAGACCTTAGGCAACTCTCAGATTATATAATAATAATAAAAATAATAATACAGACCTTAGGGAATTTCGAGATTATATATTAACATAGACCTTAGGCAACTCTCAGATTATATAATAATAATAAAAATAATAATACAGACCTTAGGGAACTTCGAGATTATATAATAACATAGACCTTAGGCAACTCTAAGATTTTATAATATTACAGACCTTAGACAAATTAAAGATAATAATAATAATAATAATAATAATAATAATAATGATAATAATACTAGCAATAATAATAATAATAATAATAATAATAATAATAATAATAATACAGACCTTAGGCGACTCTAAAATTATATAGTAAAACAGACCTTATAAAACTCTAAGATTACATAATATTACAGACCTTATACAACTCTGATTATATAATAATGCAGATCATAGATGACTCTCATACGACGTAATAAATAAAACCGTAGACAACACTCGGTCGATATAATAAATGAAACCTTATATAAACTATTTAATAAGATAATAAAAGACATTTAACAACTTTCAGATGACAAAAGTATTGCCATCTCAGACAACTCTCAGATAATATAATATCTTAGTCACGTGATATTATAAGGTAATATACATCTATCAGATAGACGTAACACATCAGACCTTGGACATCTTTCAGTTGATATAATAATTATGACCTTACACATCTCTCAGATGACATAATAAATAAGATACAAGACAACTCTCAGGACAAATTAAATAAAACTTTTGATAACTCTCAATATAAATAAGATTTTGAAAACTCTCCATGACGTTAGGAATAAAGCTCTTAGTCAGCTCTCTGATGATAAAATATATAAGACTTTAGACAATTCTCAGATGACATCATAAATAAGACCTTAGATAACTCTCAGATGCCATAATACATATGACCTTTGACAACTCTTATATGACATCATTAATACGATCTTGAACAACTCACATATGATACAATTTATAAGACCTTAGACAACTCTCAGATGCCAAATACATAAGACCTTAGACAACTCTCAGATGACATAATTAATAAGCCCTTTGACAACTCTCAGATGACATAATAAATGAGTCCTTTGACAACTCTCATCACTCTCAGATGACATCATAAACAAAACCTTAGACAACTCTCAGATGACATAGTACATAAGACCTTTAACAAATCTCAGATGACATATCAATTAACACCTTAGACAACTCTCAGATGACGTAATACATATGACCTTTAACAAGTCTCAGATGACATAATACATAAGACCTTTGACAACTCTCATATAATATCTCTCATATAATATATCAATTAAGACCTTTTATCAACTCTCAGATGACATAGTACATATGACCTTTAACAATTTTCAGATGACATAATAAATAAGACCTTTAACAACTCTCAGATTACATATCAATTAAGACCTTTAACAACTCTCAGATGACATATCAAATAAAACATTAGACACTTCTAAGATGACTTAATAAATAAGACCTTTGACAACTCTCAGATGACAAAAAAAGACAGACAGTCTCGAATATAATAAAATCTAACTTTATTAAGACAGACATTTATTTTCTACACATATATGAATCTGTTCCATTTTATCTACTCCAACATCGTCAATTCCCATGGTGTATGTGCCCAACTCATGTAGTCCAAACTTGTTTGCTGTGCAAATTCAACTTGTCCCAGCTTGAATACGATGTCAATCCGAATGCTCCCAGTCTCGAATACTCCCAATCCGAATACTCCCAGTCTCGAATACTCCCAGTCTCGAATACTCCTAGTCTCGAATACTCTGTAGCATTTCCATAACAAGTACCGTTTAATTTCGTTCAATATACAAAATTTATTAGGTAATGAAATTAACAATGTAGCCAGGCTAGGAGTAGATGAATTCAAGATGATTCCAGAAGAGATAAAATGAAATACACACATATTGTCTGGTTAAAGATGGCTTCTGTAAATTAAAACTTGTTAATGTATGACAATCCATATGTGCTACTAACCCTTAAGCAGGAAATAAAATCATTACAGTATAATAAGTTGTCAAATTTAGTTATTTCTTACTAACAAATTCTGTGTCAGTGATCGGCTTATTAGTTTATATATATATATATATATATATATATATATATATATATATATATATATATATATATATATATATATATATATATATATATATATATATATAATAAGTTGTCAAATTTAGTTATTTCTTACTAACAAATTCTGTGTCAGTGATCGGCTTATTAGTTTATATATATATATATATATATATATATATATATATATTAATAACATTAATAAACTTACAATTATTGCGATAAAACTAAAATATCACCATGGATTTGGTTTTAATAGGATGACGTTGTCGCCGATTCAAATAAAGATGAAACATTTTGTAATAACCGTTGGTTTAATCCACTTAAATCGACGCAATTGATTTCGTCGACGACGAAGACTACGGAGATGATGGTGATGATGAAAATATATACATGAGTGTAAGAGATATATCCGAAACTTAGAAATATATTTTTAAGCATTTACATCTTAAAATCTTCATTAAAATTTGAAAAAAGTAAAAATAATAACAGTAAGTGTTTCAGATCTGTATTAAAAAATTAGTTCCGGCCCCCCCCCCCCCCGCCACAAACCCAAAAATTTAACAAGGTTTAATTGTGCTAAAACTTAAAGTGGCATTTTCATTAACTTTCGAATACTTGTTGTCATAGAGACTCGGCTTTGTGTGTTCCTCGACTTATTTTATAAACGATGACATGATCTTGAGAAGTGGGTTTTCTTTCCTCTAAACTGAAGAATGCCTTCCTTTCACGCTGGTAAATGTATGAACTAAAACTTGGGGATTTAGGATATTGATGACTTTATCATCATTGCCTGAGAATTTTTTTTTATATAAAAAATGTATAAATCTTCTGCACAATAAATCCAGCTAAATTCCATTTCATCGTTAACAAAAGCTTCTACTGTAAATATCAATGATCCTTTTAAATACTCACATTGAACAAAGCCTGTAAGATATGCTAAAGCCTGTCGAAAACATGTTCCGTTAATTCCCCAATTAGTGAACTCTATGTCCAATTCTCGAAAACATGTTCCGTTAATTCCCCAATTAGTGAACTCTATGTCCAATTCTCGAAAACATGTTCCGTTAATTCCCCAATTAGTGAACTCTATGTACAATTCTCGAAAACATGTTCCGTTAATTCCCCAATTAGTGAACTCTATGTACAAAACATGTCCGTTAATTCCCCAATTAGTGAACTCTATGTCCAATTCTCGAAAACATGTTCCGTTAATTCCCCAATTAGTGAACTCTATGTACAATTCTCGAAAACATGTTCCGTTAATTCCCCAATTAGTGAACTCTATGTACAATTCTCGAAAACATGTTCCGTTAATTCCCCAATTAGTGAACTCTATGTCCAATTCTCGAAAACATGTTCCGTTAATTCCCCAATTAGTGAACTCTATGTCCAATTCTCGAAAACATGTTCCGTTAATTCCCCAATTAGTGAACTCTATGTCCAATTCTCGAAAACATGTTCCGTTAATTCCCCAATTAGTGAACTCTATGTCCAACTCTCGAAAACATGTTCCGTTAATTCCCCAATTAGTGAACTCTATGTCCAACTCTCGAAAACATGTTCCGTTAATTCCCCAATTAGTGAACTCTATGTCCAACTCTCGAAAACATGTTCCGTTAATTCCCCAATTAGTGAACTCTATGTCCAATTCTCGAAAACATGTTCCGTTAATTCCCCAATTAGTGAACTCTATGTCCAATTCTCGAAAACATGTTCCGTTAATTCCCCAATTAGTGAACTCTATGTCCAATTCTCGAAAACATGTTCCGTTAATTCCCCAATTAGTGAACTCTATGTCCAATTCTCGAAAACATGTTCCGTTAATTCCCCAATTAGTGAACTCTATGTCCAATTCTCGAAAACATGTTCCGTTAATTCCCCAATTAGTGAACTCTATGTCCAATTCTCGAAAACATGTTCCGTTAATTCCCCAATTAGTGAACTCTATGTCCAATTCTCGAAAACATGTTCCGTTAATTCCCCAATTAGCGAACTCTATGTCCAATTCTCGAAAACATGTTCCGTTAATTCCCCAATTAGCGAACTCTATGCCCAATTCTCGAAAACATGTTTCTTTAATTCTCCAATTAGCGAACTCTTATGTCCAATTCTCGATTGTCTAGTAAACATGTATTATTGAGCTTTATTCAAAGCTCTAACAATTTACAAAATATTAGAAGGCTTACGCCTTCTCCTCGTCATTTTTGGTTCTACGCATTTTTTGGCTGACCTGAAATTACAATCTGCAGTTAAGTTAGATTTATATTGATTTTGAAATGATTTTAGATGTTTATGCACGCTGTGTATGTAGATAATATGTCATATTTTAAGTGCATTTAAAATATCTTTCAACCACAAGTGTCTTTAAAATATGAAACAATAGCGTGCCCCTTGAAACACTCAATCGTGAAATAGACGTATCCAATTTAAAGTGCCACAACAGTGTATCAACATTTATTCAGTTCATTTCATGGTGAACGAGATTATATATTCAAAATACGAATGTAAAAAATCCGAGTGAAATATTTTCAGTAATAACAGCATAGGAGCCTACATAATATCGCGTTTGCACCTGTCTACGAAAATAACCGAGTGCAAATGCCGACCACTTCCGGTATTCAGTGAAACCAAAGCGCTACGTCACATTTTGAACACTTTTTGTAAACAAAGCCCGAGGGGGTATCATCATATTATGGAAAACTCTTTAGAAATTCAACACGAAAGCAGCGATTCTGAGGGAAGTTAGTTATCACTGTCTTGCGGGTCTTCGTCATTCGAAGATGGAGAGGTAATAAGCACGGAAGATTCTGATAAATGGTGTAAAAGCGGCTGCCGGCATCCAGATTAATCCGTACCAGTTTGAACCCTATATTTCCAATACCGACGAATCTGAAGTTGCAGATGAAGATGACGAAGAGGAAAGACAAGATAGACTGACAGACAATTCATGGTAATTGTTTTCTGAATATGTATACAGCCAAAGTTACGATAAATTTATTTATCCCATGATATTTATAGTACTGTTCAACACGTTGATAAATAAAAGGTACATCGGATCAGTTGCAAGCTTCGAAAACCTGTGAACAAATTGATACGAGTTAGAAGTACTTAAGATTCCTAGGTCAGGAGGTCCTCTTTGTACGACTATTGAAATAGGCAGGATATTACCCTCATGACATCAAAATTGAATTCATATTCTGTATAATGTATTATAAGTTAAAATGTCGAATTTCTCATATGTATGCTAATAGTTGATTTTTTAAATGAAATATGAAATAAACTCTTTTTTTCCCCTGTGGTAAGCATCTACTTGCAACTTCTATTTTCTTTGATATCTAAATGTTTTACCTGCTCCTGACTTTAGTCAGCTTGTAATTCTACTGTGCTATTGATGAGTTCATAAGTATGAGATTACATTTGGCAAGCAAAGCACTATCCAATAATGAAGTCAACTCTATTTTAGGTGTAATTGTGGACACTGCTTGGTAATGACCACAGCAAGGGAATGTGTATGTTGTTGTGAAGTAGAGAATGTCACAAGTGTCCGCAATGAATACCAAGGGATACAATGTATTACACACCATCCAGGGTTCAGTCCAGTTTGCCTTGACATCCATGTTTTAAAAGTTGCTTACTACCAGTATAGACAACAATTTGGAGAACGTCCAGAACAAGGGAATGAATAAGTATGAAGTCGGAGAAATTTTTAATGTTCTTGTGTTTCCATAACTTTTGTTTTCAGGATCTATGCATGACAATATAGTATTTGGAGTTACAGCAAATAAATAAACCATTTTTTCCAGTCAATTTATGACACCTTCATGACTTGAACCGCTGTTTTGGAGGCCTACACTATCTAACCTTTATACCACAGTTATACTGATAAATCATGCCAAAAACAACACATATACATGTACAAATGTCTTATTTCATTTTTTTTTCAGAAAATGAAATGGTTATATATATATATATATATATATATATATATATATATATATATATATATATATATATATGCACAGTTTATATTGGAATCATTTAACTTTATTGATATACAAAATAAAGATAAATCACACTGGGCCACACTAATACTAATCTACTAAAAACTTTTGATTTCCTAATTTGATCTAATGCATAAAGCATATTTTATTTCAACTTAATTTTCAAATTATTATTTCAGAAGACATCGGTATACAGCATATAGACAATTTGCTCGGTGGTGTTGGCACTTCTTGGGCAAGGAAGTGTGGGTCATCATTCCAGCATGTGTTGTTCAGAGGATCCGCACCGCCTTTCCTGATCAGAACCTGCACTACACTGGCTTTCATGAGGCTGACAGCGATTAAACCTGCTGAGAAACTTTTGGGTGGCAATATCCTTGTCAGGCCTCTCATACATACTACATAATGGTGGTGGTACATCTACCAGAAGTTTCACTCCTTCCTCATTCATGTGACACCTGTCCAATTGTGAATGCTGTATCCATTATACATTCAACATAATCTGTAAAGTAAATTTAATATGCATTGTATTATACAAGCCAAAAAATGCAACCTTTTTGTTCAAGTTAATATTTGAATTAAAAATATTTGTCTTTACAATTGTTTGCATATTTGTATTATTTTACCACAGGGCAAAATCATGATCTTTAAAATTAAAGGAGTGTCAGCATAACAAATATTTTTCCTTTACTGTTTGAATTTTAAATATAGGTACTTTCACTTGTTCATATATTCTTTTCTGTTTATTAATTACTAATGTGTATTCTTACCATATGTTGAATCGACAAGGGTTTTCCTGATAGTGTATTCGCCTTTCTTGTACTTTGGATACACTATCTTATATCTGGCTCTCCCATCCTTTGTGCATGCTTGCTCTCTTTGGCTGTTTTCGTTAAAATGCAGTGCAGCTAGCCAAAGCCTATTTTAAAGTAAATAAAAATGCAAAATATATAATTCTATCAAAAACCAGATATTTATTTTTATAGATACTTTATTTGCAAACATTCCAAAAGACAAAAAACTGTGATACAATTTTACATTGTAGGATATGAAAAGATATGAACTTGATATCTATGATTTAATTGAAGATGAATAAACTGGACTATAAATAAAACATTGAAATACCTGAATCAGTATTTTTTGTGTGCAATAATTTCAGATTTACCTTGAAAGCATTCCATGATAGGAGAAACCAATCATCATTGGTGCAAAATGATTGATCACGGAGTGGTATCCCTCTAGTGCTGAAGTTTGTTGACCAGATGACAACATTGGTACATCTTTTCTCATTTGTCTACTGGTCACAATTTCGTCAAGCCTTTCAAATACTTTAGATCCTATAAGTTATAAAATATATTCATCAAAGCTTGGTTTTATGCTATCTTGCATGAAAATTAAAGTGTGCACTAACAAAAATGTATCTAAATTCCAACTATTACTAGGCCAATACAGTTAAGTCAAAATCACATTCATATCTGACATGTACTCCATAAGATGATTTTGCTCACCAAATATCATTGATGAATTAGAAATAGATCTACTAACTGAACAAACTCGATGGACCTAAACAATTGTTGATAAGAATACAAGTATGTTTTTAAAAATAAAGAAAGATTTTAACCATTGTGTACTACCTGGTTTCAACCACTTCTTTTGTCTCTCTCTTCCCTCCAAAGTACCATATTCACATGATCCAAATAAATCACCATGGCCTGAATGCACATTTAAGATGTGGTTTATGACAGAGTGCCACTTTTCCAGCATTAATTCTTTGTTTTGGTCAGGTGATGATGCTGCAGTCCAATACAGGTGGTTGACCAAACTCTTTATCCATGGAGTTATATCTGAACAGTCTTTTTCTTTTGACAAGGCAAAGAGTTTCTTTTGCAGTCCTGAATATAGAAACAGAAAAAGAGCATCAAATATTTGTTTTAACAATACCTTTTGCAAGTAAATTGTAAGTTCTAAAAAAATCCTTTTTGACCAACTGATTGAACAAATTGTTATACAGTATTATAAATATCTAAAAATTCTATACTACATGAAACCGCCTATAGGGTATGATTTTGAGTGTCACATGAAAAACATTAACACTTCTTGCATTGACATTTACTTTAATCTGGTTCTTCTTCACTTCATAACTTAAAAATGAACATCAATGCAAAAACATTATGAATTTTGTTTGTCTTACCTTGCAACATGCCAGACATCAAAGTAGTATTGAGTGTCTGTCATATTTTCCCTCACCCATTTCACTACTTGGACATGTCTGTCTGTAATTAGGGATTTGATTGGGATCCCATGGTACTTAAAGAATTCTACTCCTTACAAGACCTTCCTTTTCCATGTGGCAGCTGCTCTTTACCTCATTACTCTGTAACATAATGTTGGCATAATTTTAAATCATATGTAATTCTGTATTTGATTTTGAGGTGCTTAATGCTGTGCCCAACACTATTTCACTTACATTATGTAAACCAGTTTTATTACTAATTTTCAAGCATTTAATGGCACTTTTTACAATAATTTAGTTGTTTTGTGTTGGCCAGTTTAATTTATGGAGGAAGCTGTAATATTTGTACAAAACCTCAAACCATGCACAAGCAACAGACAAACTTTATCATATGATTTGAACCTATAACCTTGTGGCAAGCTAGTAATCAAGAGATGTATAAACAAACGACTATAAGATCAAGGCCATGGAGACCACTATGTAATTAAGAATAAACATGACACAATTTTAACTGTAAATTACAATAAAATCATAAGAGCCCATTTTGGATTAAAATGTAATTTTTATTTATATATTATTTTATACCTGTACTAGTTCCACATCCACAACAATGCCCTTGTCTAAGTCGAGCATACTGTAGCTGCCATATTTTGCACTGTGTCCTGGAGTGTCAGCTCTGCCATCTCCTCCAAGTGTAACATATCTGCTGCTCAATGATCTCTTGCACATAGGTTTTTTGAAAATTGTGCCAAACACTTCCAATAGCAGGATACAGGTAGAATTTCTGATGGTTGATAAATGTTGACATGCTTATGCAGGATACGTTCATGAATTTGTACATGCGTAAGGATTTGCTAGGAATTGAACCAGAAAATAAAATTCCTGCTGATATTAGCAAATTTCCAGCTGGTTTACTTCCAATAAAAGGCTGGCTAAACCAGTGGCGCACATAAAAGCAGTTCTTGCATTCTTGTTTTATTTTTACCAAAGATCCATTCACATAAATAATTTCACCAACTGTGTTTGAACAGCACTTGGTACAACATCTAAATAAATCCATTAGATTTGATTCAAAGACTAAAAATTTAGTTTCCACATCAGCTGGAACATTCCTGAAAAATAAGAGTTTGATCTATATATCGAATAGCCATAGCAAAGCATACTACATGTAAAATGTCCTATACAGAGCGGTTTTGAAACTTTATTTTCTTTACTTTAGCATACTCATACTGTACTTTCATGTAGGTACATTATCATCTTCCATATTCTTCAATAAGCAATTTATAACTTGCCTCTTAAGTTTATCTTAACATTGCAGTAAAGGGCAGAGGGCAGTATCTGTATCAGCTACCTTGGCATTTGTCAGCTTGATTGTGCAAGTGAATTCAGCTAATGGGCACATACTAGAGGAATATGGTTATGTTACCTGTTTTCCTGTTCATCAGTTTTGTTATCTTCATCTGATGACTGAGGGGAAGTTGGTGGCTCATAGTCACTGTCTGACAAGTCATTTTTCACTGGTGATGAGAGTGGTTCTTCAAATCGGCTGGCTGATGCACTTTGGTTGAAAATGTTTTTAGCTGTTGGTCTGGTATCAAACTCAAAGTAATTGGGGCGGACTAGCTGGAATGCATCTCTCATCACTGGTCTGTTATCTATAAAATCAGTCTGCACTCCTAGATAATTTAAAATAGTTTATAAAAGCAGAACAATTTTACATACATGAATACAGATTTTTAAAAAAATGTAATTTCATCTACATTGGGAATTTAAATAGTGTGTTCCATGACAAAGATAGTTTTGATGTACTAGTATTTAGCTTAACTATCAATTTCCTGGTATACAACACAGTAATTGACAAAAGAAAAAGCCAATCACATTTCATCAAAATTCTTTAAAATAGTACATGTTTAAAAGGAAAGCATACATTTTAGTTTAACTTACTAATAAATTGGAACAGTATATATGGACATTGTTTAACTGTTGCCTGGAAAAAATCATAACAAAAAGTGATCATATGAAAGTATGAGTACCTGTGCTTATCATCACTGCAGGTCGTGTTGTTGATTTTGGCACCTTAGTATAAGTCTGGCATTTCTTTGACTGCTGTTTTGTCTTTTTGTTGACTTGGCAACCAATGGATGCAGACAGAGGCTTCACTTTATCAATTTCATATTCAACTACCTGAAACAGGTCAATTGCATCAGTTTTATTACTTTTGAATACTGTACTTTGTTCAAGTTATTTTAGCATTTAGACATTTTAAGAAGATGAAATCATTTTTGGGATAAAGAAAATAGGTCCCAAAATTATTATGATGAATTCAGTAATCCACCATAACACAATGTGTTTGAAACGTATAAAAAATGTGTTATTCAAAACCGACATTTTTTCCTTACGATGATCAAACCTATCCTTTTCTCCAAACCTGTAGTTTAAGCTGTAGTTCTTCCTTTATTTCTAGAAATCTTATATGTAGTTTGTTAAAACATGTTCTTGTCTGAAATGTCACTCTCATTATATATATATATATATATATATATATATATATATATATATATATATAAAAGCTAAATTTTACCTCTTTCATAATGTCAAATGAGTTTTCTAATCCTTGATCCTGAGTTGTCTCACTACCTGTTTGTTGTGAACATTGTTCCTCGTGTGCAGCAATAATCTAAAACAAGATGTACCCTATTAGAGAACATTTATCACTCATGTTTGTAAATATCTATATGTAATCTGATTCACACATTAGTCTGACAATGAAATATATATGTAGACCTTCTAAATCTACTGGCAGAAAGATTTTTATATTCACATGGTCAAAGTTGAAGGCAAGATGAAAATGTTGATAATATTTATCAGATGTTTATATCTCAGTTCTTGATTGATTAGATATTTACAGCATTTGTTTTAAAACTATGCAAGAACGTTCTAGAGGGTACAAATGGAAATGTTGCAGTGACTGGTCTTTTAATATCATAGATATAATATATGGTACTTGTCATCATAAACTCACCCTTGCTGCTTCTCTCTTTGAATAGCCCCTTCTTATTTTCTTTGGTGGTGACACTTGACAAGTTACTTCCTCTGATGGTGACAACATTTCAAGCCTACACAGCTGATGTTTTGGTGTTGAAGGTTCTGATACAGTTGCAGTTACTTGGTTGTCAGTTTCCTTCAAGCATTGTACAGACGGGACAACATCATCATTGAGTTTGACTTTCTTTGGTGCCCTACCCATATGCTCAACCTCAAATCTATACCTAAATGGGAAGCATTCTGGTGTGAAATAAAAGAAGCAGAGGGCAGAAAACTTAGTCGGACCATCCCAGTTTGCTCTTTTGATTTGTACAAAATCTGTCCACCAACGACAAAGTGCTTGGTCTTTCGGAAAGGAATGCATGGAAAACCCATCGGCATTTGTATTCCCACAATTTGCGGCAACACACCTGACACCGCTGCCCTTGCTTGTACCTCCACGATCTCCTCTTGGCATGATTGTGATGATAAAAGCTTTAAAACAAACTAATATGGAACGGAACACGAGCTTTGTTTACGTTTCACTAGAAACGGAAGTAAGGCGTGTGTTCATGAAGTGACGTCAGACGGTCTTCACTCTGCGGAAATTACCGAGCGATAAAATCGGTCCCATGTGTATTATTTTCGAAAGCACACCTGAGCGTATTTCTCAGTTATTATGCCGAATTTTTCCATAGGGTTTGTTTATACAGCTTCCAGATTTTATTTTCTATTCAAATAATATTGAATTGTATTTTCGGTTTTTACACTGGTATGGCACTTTAAGGTATAACATTAACAAGATGTCTACCATTAATGCAAGAAAATTAATTTTCAAAACAAAGTTATACATGTATGTGTCCAAGCAGCTTGCAATATATTTGATATATGTGCGAAAATACTAACAAACAACATTAAAATAGATGTACATCTGAATGCTTACATTTAAATGTATGGAATGCTGATCAATATTTATAGACACTATTTCAATCTAAATTTATGCGCTAGTTTCCCATCGCTTTCTTCTGTTAGAAGAAACTCGTCACCGCTGGAAAAGAAGCAGATAGCTGAGGGATGTTTTGGGATTCCTGTGGAGAAAACTTGTAGAGGAGTCCCGTCTGGAGACACCTGATGAATGTTGTTAGACATCTGACCCACAACATACAGACTGTCCTCACTGTCCACCCCTACTCCACATGCACCATCCAGGGTCTTGTGCTTATATTTGAATATACGCGTACCGTTTACGCTGTACGCGTACATTGCACCTGGATTGTAATATGATACATAAATATGCGTTCTTCTATTATTTACCGATAACTGAGAACGCCATGATGAAGGACAAACCTCAACACAGAATGTCTCCAATCCATCCATAGATAAAATACACCAATATAGACTATCGTTCCGAATGCAACTTACGACCAGTTGATCTCTTGATAGGGCGGAAATTCCATCACAACCCTGACTTGTGTTGATTACCCTCCCTGGATGTATAGAGCTATCCACATTCAGAAACTGGATCATCTTCTGATGAGGAAGGGTCACTGCTATCTCAGATCCCTCGACTACACACACGCCCAATGGACATGACGTCATTTTATAGTCAGCAAGGTGCTGAAACGATGCGTCATACAGTCTACATGTAGAAATATTGCAATCCACAAGCATGACTTTATCATCTGGCAGACGGGTTATAGCAGAATACCTCGGATACCTGCCATCGGGATAATCAGCACTAAACTGCGCGATTACTTCCGGTTTGCAATCCTTCAGCGGTTTAAAATGTAACGATTTTTCTGGTAGAGTACGCACTTTTACGGTTTTCGTCTTATCATCGTGTCCATCGTGCCTTATCGTAGTTGGGTTTACTGTTTTCACTATAGTGGGAGGAAAAACAGATGGTGCAAGACTGTGTTTCTTTTCAACAATGTCAATTTTAGCGATATTGGTATCATTACTTTTGACCAAAGAGAGGATACAATGATCCAGACAAAGCTTGGCGTCAACGTGTCTCACTTCAGA
Source organism: Unio pictorum (assembly GCA_030141615.1). NCBI lineage: Eukaryota > Metazoa > Mollusca > Bivalvia > Unionida > Unionidae > Unio > Unio pictorum. The sequence goes on from JARLTB010000198.1 coordinate 299,262, forward strand.
ATATTTCTCCTTCACAGCCGACTCGTAGTGGACGAGATGTTCTTCAATTTTATGCAGAGTGGTCAAGAAATGACGAGGGCTGCCATGTGCGAAAACTGCTTCTAATACATGAAAGGAGTTTGTAATCGCAGAGCTGATTGATTCACACTGTTGATTTTTAACATGACAAGCTATTGACTCCTCTTTCAAGAGAGTATTTTTCTCCATCGTGATCATGGATTTAACATTGTCGAGTAAAGTGTTAATCTTTTTCCTCACCACCTCAATTTCATCAGGAATATTATTCACTTCAGCTTCAATCTTGCTAAATGCTTCCTGATTTTCATTCCTAAATTGATCCAAGTGGGTCTTAAGTTCTTTCAATCGGTCTATAACTGCAATTGCTTCTTTTTCCTTAAGTACGTTGGATGTAGCGTCCTTTATTTGAAGAACCTCTCTACAACCTCTGTGACCCTGGTAGACACATTCTGAGCAGCACATACTACTGTGGGTGTTGCAATAAAATTCATATTCTTTACCAACATGTTTGGGACAAGTGATACTCACTGACAGGCTAACAGCTAGCTCGAGATCTGTGATCAGGTCTTGTATATATACGACTGCGTGGTCCCTCGTTGCCTTGTTTTTTCTATGCACCTTCGCGCATGTCGGACAAAGAGCTTCTTTACACACTCCACAGTAATTTTCAGCTGTAACTGAGCTACCCTCATACATACACGAATCACAGGTCTTATCTATCTTCCTTTTCTCCGGTGGCAACACCGACAACAGCACAGTATTGTATGGATAATGTTCTGCCCACTTATCCACAGGAATATCGGGAAGTGGAGGATATGTTTCCTTCCGACACTCTGGGCAACTGAAGGTAGCAGGCGTCTTCCCCGTAGTTACATTCTCCACAATGTATTTGTGTAGACAATGTTGACAGTAGGTGTGTAGACATGGTAAATTCCTTGGTGATATAAATACATCGAGACAAATCGGACAACGTAACACTTGAGTCTCATAATCGACGGATTTTACGCTGCTAGCCATGACTGTAGAATGTATTATACTGACGTCTGCTTACTCTAGCGTCTATGAAAATGCTTTCTTAACCGGTCAGGTATATATTTGTCCCGGGTGTTGACAACCTTACGATTCGGCTGACTGATCAAGGTCATGGGAAAAGGTTACGCATTGTTAAATTTATTCTTTTCTTTAATTTTTGAATATCGAGAAAATAAAAATAAAATAAAAAATACAGATCTTAATGGTGTATAACGTTTCTTAGCAAGTACCGCTGTATGTTATTCAATTAATAACAAGAAATAAAAGAATGTTAAATATTAACGGTGATTGTGTAGAAAACCTGTTGTCTAAATAGTATCCGCTATGCTGTTAAACATGTTGGCATCAACACAATTCTACCCAGGTCAATTCGGTCCAAGGATATTTTCGACAAACTAGTATATCTTTCATACTTTACCTGTAAGTTTGATAAAGTATGTTTGATAGATAAGACATGTATATATAGCTCTCCCTGATTATGATCTAAAGATGATTTACTGATAGTGAGGTGGGTAAATTACTTAATGTGGATGGGTGGGTGTTATTAGGATTTTTAACGTGGTTTTAACAATTTTTAAGCCATATAGCTACGATCTCTATAGTGAGGCAGTTTATAGTGATGTCTAGCACTGGGGCATCATTCCGCAGACATGTAGCATGATGTCCCACACAGTCACATTATCCTGACACCAGGCCAACCAGTCCTAACAATAACCTCTTAATGCTGAGCGCCAAGCGAGGTAGCTGTTAGTACCATTTGGTATGACTCGGCCGGTGATCGAACCCACAACCTCTTGCTTTCGCGGTGGATGCTCTAACCACTAGGCCACCGGAGTGGTTACCTAATGTATGAATGTAGGCAGTTACATGAAATATAAAGATAAAAAAATATTTTACTTGCGAAAGAGGCTAATATATTCGTATATTTGGGACTACATTATTATTATTATTATTATTATTATTATTATTATTATTATTATTATTATTATATCTAAATTTGTTAGGACTTACATAAAATATTAATTATTCAGAAAAGAATTTCTACATTAATTTATTAAATTGCTTCTGTTTATTTCAAATTTCAGCACAAAAAAAAGCAAAGCAAACAAAACAAAACTCTACACAGAGAGTGCAATAAATTCTCAAAGTCAGAAATATACATGAATTGTGTATGAATTTATATTGGTACGGACAAACTGTTCAAGGTTACAAATTATTATAGAACGAACTACCTGAAATGAATTGAGCAAGACAAAGTCGCCACCAAAAAACTGCTCTTTAATATTCACAAGGAGAGTTGGGGTTAGCTGTAAGCCGCAGTTGGGGTGTTTCTGAATGTTTTCACTTTACGAAACAATGCTGACACCATCGGTTGAAGATCTATTCAAGCAACTGCATACATAACAAACAGTGTCGTAATAATATACAATATATTTAGATATCATAAAGTAGTTCGGTCACATGACATATAATAATATCAGAAACTATAGATTGCAATGTATTCTAAGGCCAGCATCATCCAGATTACATCATTGCAAATTATTCATAAATTGCAACTAAGACAAACGATTACCTTTTTTTTTTTACTAAGCGATAATACCGATACATGTGTTTTCTGGTACATATATTGGTATTGTTTCAATTTTGTTACAAAACCTTTCGGTTTGGTATGATATTTATAAATAAAAATTAAATAGGATATTCTTGTATGTATTTATTAACTATTATTACGTGTTTGCAATGGCCGTAATGGAACCTTGTAATGCTTGCAGTTAGAATTTTTAAAAAAATATACAAGGGTTATTGTTAATGATTTTTTTTGTAGGCAAGAAAGAGAAGACAAATTGTGAAGTTGTAAATATTGTCCCCACACCATATTACTTCTTTACTGTCGGTACCTTCATTCTTCCGTCTGTCCATCAATTTGTCAAATTAATTTGTTTTAAGCTGTATAACTTATTCATTATTTAGACAACAATGGAGACTAACCTTGACGCCTAAATACTGAAATACCTGGTTAGGCTATGGTACGGTGTACCTTATTTGTCAATTCATTTTCTTTAACTTACCAGAGTTATTTGTTTATTTTATTTGCGTTGTTACATAAAGGCAAAAGTTGTTTAGTAGGTTATACTAATCTTCGATTTGAGACACATATTTCCGACACGTTCAATAATTGTAAATTAGTTCTAAACAGATCTCCGTTAATTGTTCAAAACTTAAAGTATCCCAGTATTATACTTTTCACTTCGGTATGTATCTTTCATACTTGCGGTTTATTCTACCTGCTGACCCTTGTTAGCAACTACTCATTTTAAATGTCAGCCTTGAACAAGTGATCTAATTATTTATGTGTCACTGCACTGTAAAATAGCCAACAATACAGACACAGGTGATTCCTTACTTGGTATAATTTCAAAATACATGTATTCAGTTTAGCTTTCATTTTCTATCTGACTCAGTCGCCTCCCCTGCCCGAAGTTTCTAATCAGACAGGAGTTAAACGGATGGAGACTTGTTACTCGTTAATTGCTGTGAATGTACTAAATCTATGAATTCTGATTTCAGCTGCATAAGTCTTAAGTTGAGTCTAGAATTTTAAGTAATTATGACCTAAACGTTTTTGCTAATACGATCGCAGGCTTAACTTTTATTCAAGTCATGTCTCAATCTCTGTAAATTTCTAAGCAAGAGTGGCAGATTATAATGATGTGTCTAGCACTGACACATCATGCCGCAGACATGTAGCATTATGTCCCGTCCAGTTACATTACCCTGCAGAAGCCGACCAGACCTAACACAAAACTCTTTATGCTGAGCGCCTATCGAGGAAGATGTTAGTACCATTTTTAAAATGCCTTTGGTATAACTCAGCCCGGTTTTGAACCCGCGACCTACTGCGTTCGCGGCGAACGCTCTAACCGTGTAGGCCACCGAAAAGGTCCTTTAATAATGATCAGCGTGCATCAATATACAAAGATATCTATAAAGAAAATGGCATGCTTTCGTTTCTTTGTAATAAGGGAATTAATTTCTTTCGTGTTTAATTGGAACTACTTCTCAACGGTTTGTTGACCCTTTAATAACTGGTCTATGTGAAGCGACTCCCGTCATTACACCTTGACACCATTCGTGTGATGTCTTTCTGTTCATATGTTTCACGGCCACAAAGTGAACGCTGGTCAGTTTTAACTGCGAGAAGATAAAATTTATAGAGATAAAAATATTTTGATGAAAGAGACTGAAATACAACGAAGCATAAAAAGCATATAAAACTCGCTACAAAGATTTAAAATGATTATATGCAAATATGGTTATCTCCTCTGATGGTGTAGGTACTTCCAGAGCTGGTTTGTGTTTATATGCAAATATGGTTATCTCCTCTGATGGTGTAGGTACTTCCAGAGCTGGTTTGTGTTTATATGCAAATATGGTTATCTCCTCGGATGGTGTAGGTACTTCCAGAGCTGGTTTGTGTTTATATGCAATAGCTACAGGTATATGTTTTGCTGTTTCTAGTAACAATCAGATGATTTAACACACTAGTTATATAAATTGAATTACAAAGCTCTAAATGAACAGCTTATTCCCAATAACGTTTGAAATATTAAATGTTCACATCAACCATCACTATGTTAATTAAATATCCATGAAATTATTGCCAAGCTGAAAGGATCGTCGCAGAATGATGACGACGTGATAAGCACAACAATCAAGGAATATTATGTAGTTTCATTTCTTCTGTGTTGGCAGGGTCTTCCGAAATGTGAACCGTAGGCCATATTGGTCAGCTGACATGTCATGGTCAGATGGAGCTGCCATCATTCATTTACAACAGATCTTGTCGCGGAGCGACTATCCCTGATATGAAAATAAGCTCTTTATTAATTTTGTTAAACCAATAGAATTAGTAGGGAGACAAAAAAGATAAAGTTCGGAAAAACACGTAAGGAAGAAACTGAAATTAATTTTTTGAAGAAAAGCCAGCTGCAAGAAAAACAACTACACAAATAAACTCCTCAAATCATGAACACTGTATCACAATTAGCCACTTCCTGAAAACGAATACTTTAAAAAAAAAACTCAATTCATAAAGAAAATGGCAAATTCGTTGTAGGGAATAGATTTATATATATATATATATATATATATATATTAAAACATTGATGATCAACTCATAGATACCATATCGTTTAAATCGAAACAATATTGAAAATATATATTTTTAAATCCCGGATCGTTGTTACAAACTAGAAACACATAGAAAGTTAAATAAATAATAACTCATGATTAAAACACATGTCAAAATTGAGCATCACATCTAGTAGAAAATACACTGCGATAATCATAATGAGCAATGATATATTGCTAGGAATGAATAGCCAGTGAAATATGCAAGGGTTTACGGAATCGGACAAAATCTGTAGATTTTTCGGAACCTAAAAATTCCGTTAATGTTCCGTGAACAAAGCAGTTCATGAAACACCAAAACATTACATCGATATAGCACAATTCAATACATGTAACACCAAAAGATTACATTCATAGAAGAAAAAAAATAATACATGTAATACCAGAACATTATATGGATAGAGAACAAATAAATACATCTAACACCAAACCATTACATGGATATAGCACAAAGCGATTCATTTAACACCAAAAGATTATATGGATATAGAACAAAATCAATTCATGTAACACCAAACAATTATATGGATAAAGAACAAAGCAATTTATGTAACACCAAAAAATTATATGGATAAAGAACAAAGCAATTTATGTAACACTAAAAGATTATATGGATATAGCACAAAGCAATTAAAGTAACACCAAAACATTATATGGATATAGAACAAAATCAATTCATGTAACACCAACACCAAAACATTATATGGATACAGCACAAATCAATTCATAAAACACTAAAACATTACATGGATAGAAAACAAATAAATACATGTAACACCAAATAATTTTATGAATATAGCACAAGGTAATTCATGTAACACCAAACCATTACATGGATATAGCACAAAGCAATTCATAAAACACCAAAACATTATATGGATAGAGAACAAATAAATACATGTATCACCAAAACATTACATGGATAGAAAACAAATAAATACATGTAACACAAAATAATTTTATGAATATAGCACAAGTAATTCATGTAACACTAAAACATTACGTGGATATATCACAAATCAACTCATATAACACCAAAACATTACATCAATAGAAAACAAAATCAATACGTGTAACACGAAAACATTGTATGAATATAGAACAAAATCAATTCATGTAACACCAAAATATTACATAGATATAGAACAAAATCAATACATGTAACACCAAAACATTACATGGATAGAGAACCAATCAATACATGTAACACCAAAACATTACATAGGTATAGAACAAATCAATACATATAACACCAAAACATTACATGGATATAATTCATACCAGTCAAAGACAAATTCCAAGCAAACATTTCAGACATTATTTCGTACAGTGATAATGACTGTTACCAACTGTTACATATATTTACTATATACTACATCATATATATTTTGTGGTTCACATGAATTGTTATGGTTATTGTTATGTATGTATGTATGTATGTATGTATGTATGTATGTATGTATGTATGTATGTATGTATGTATGTATGTATGTATGTATGTATGTTTGTTTGTTTGTTTGATTAGGATTTTTAACGTAGCTTTAACAATTTTTCAGTCATATCGCTACGATGTCTGCAGTGAGGCAGTTTATAGTGATGTCTAGCACTGAGACATCATGCCGCAGACATGTAGCATGATGTCTCACCCAGTCACATTATCCTGACACCAGGCCGACCAGTCCTAACACTAACCTCTTTATGCTGAGCGTCAAGCGAGGCAGCTGTTAGTACCATTTTTGTAAGTCTTTGGTATGACTCGGCCGGGGATCGAACCGACGACCTCCCGCTTGTATGTATGTATGTATGTATGTATGTATGTATGTATGTATGTATGTATGTATGTATGTATGTATGTATGTATGTATGTATGTATGTGTGTGTGTGTGTGTGTGTGTGTGTGTGTGTATGTCTGTGTGTGTATGTATGTACGTTTGTATGTATGTATGTATGTATGTATGTATGTATGTATGTATGTATGTATGTATGTATGTATGTATGTATGTATGTATGTATGTATGTATGTATGTATGTATGTATGTATGTTTGTATGTATGTCACTTGTTGGAAGCAATTTTTAAAAAATAAGTAACAACTCATAATACATACAATCTAAAGCATCTGAGGTACTCTGGAAAATTTAGTCTGGTTCTCTAACCCAGATATGAATTAAACAGGGACAAGTCAGTATTCTTATTTGTCGGCAAACAATTTCTTTTTTGAGGGTCATTTCCATAAGATTTGTGATGAATTTTTTTTTGGGATGACAGTCTCTATCACATGAACATAACATTTGTTAATCATTATTTTTATAGCTATTATCCACCTATCAAACATAAATTTTAACTGCACATAAAATCTTAGCATCAAGGTAATTAAATGCAGATGAAACACTAGTATTAGCTACAACAAAAAAGTTTTCATCACGTGTCCCATTTCAGGCTTAAAATAGGACTGAAAAGGGTGTTGGTGGAAATATTGTCAAAATAATATTATCATCAGTAATATCCAACAAAAAATTCATTAGCATTGCTATTGTCCAGTGCACGCTTGGCAAGGCAAATATAGCAAGCATGGATGATACGGCAAAACAATTTACTTGATATCTCATATATTGATATTTAGAAAGAAAATATCACAAGTAATTAGAATAGTCTGTTCATGGAAACATCTATTATTCTGTGAATGTTATCAAATATCTTCCATATCCTGGTATGCAGTCACTTGTATATAAAAATTAAGCCATTTACTGCGAATTTCAAAGTTGCTGAATAATAAAATGTAACCATATTTATAATCTATGAACGCTGCCACCATCCCAATATGAGAAAATAAATACGGCTTCTGAAAATAATTTAAAATGTCCTTTGCAAAAAAGCGCTCACATGTTTTAGAAATAACAAAAATGTTATGCATACCAGGCAATCGTGCCGTCAACGTTTTCCATTGATGAAACAAGTCTCTACATCTCATCAAATGATCAATTTGACCTTGAAGATCCTACAAACTGAAGGAGTTCTGAAATTATTCACACATTAGAAAAATATGATTAATGCCGACAATAACATTATATTCCTTACAATGCGACGTGCACACTTGTCAGATAAATCCAAGAAGTCATGCTATCTGAGGCAAGGTAACATTTCCAGGCAATCTTCATGGCAATTTTCATGGCTATCTTCATGGCAATTTTCATGGCAATCTTCATGAGTCTTCCTCTCTAAGAAAGGGAATAATCTGAAAGACAATCTTAAAATCAACATTTTCCATCACTGAAGGAATGAAGTATGTGTATACATCCTTGAAGAAATTTTCTATTTAATCCTGAATAGCGAGCGTACCTCACACCCAGTTCCGAAAAATAATCAGACAACATATGATTAATGCTTATGATAAAACTATGTCCGTTGCAATAAAATGTTCACATTTGTCGTAGATCTCCAACAGTATAATTCGTTTTCCTCTCTGAGGAAGGGAATAACATATTATTGATGTCAAGAGATTCCATCTTTGAAACTCGTGTTTTTAACTGTTCTCGAAACAATGCTCCATTCAAATTCTGAAGAGCCTGCATACTATCCATGCAATTCTAAAAATAATATGTCCCTTGCAAGAAATTGTGTACATTGGAAATGGAAATCCATTGAGTTAATGTGTCATCCAGTTTGTGGAAGGGAATAACTGCCAGGTAATATGATGTGAACATTTTCCATAGTTCAAACAACATTATATATGTCCTCAATAATCAATGGCGAGGCGATTAAAAATAACGATATTATAAAATGTGGACTAACATGAAGGAACATAAAGCTACACAAGGCTACGGTTTGCTAAACAAGGCAAGACAATGGCTTCACAAGGTTAGGCTTGTTCATATGAGAACACGATTCAAGACAAGATGGTCTCATGATGCAACATGAGGCTATGCAAGGCTAGGAAAAACAAAAATGCATGGAAATGGACAAGGGCTATGCAAGGCAAAACGAAAATACAAAACAAGACACGGGTTATAACGACGCGACGCGAGGTCACACAATGCTAGTGTAAGCTAAGCAAGGCAATACATTATGCAAGGGCTATGCAAAGTGAGACATAGCAATAAAACAATAAAAGACAAGGCAGCTAAATGACACAACATGAGACTATGCAAAGATAGACAAAACAAGGCAAGGCAAGGCAATGTGCAAGGGCTATGTAAGGTGAGTCATAGTAAAATGAGAATACGATTAAAGATGATAGCTTCACGACGCAACGAGAGGCTATGCAAGGCTAGGCTAAACAACATATGGCAAGATAATAAGCGAGGGCGACATGAGGCAAAATGAAAATGCAAAGCAAGACACGGTATTGACGCAACACGAGGTCTCACAAGGCTAGGGTATGCTAAGCAAGGCAATGTAATGGGCAAGGCAAGTAAATGTGAAGAGAGATAAATTAGAATGCAATATAAGGAGGCCAGATGTAACAAATTTCCATTGTTAAAAAACAATGTTTGTCCTTTGTCATATTTTACATCTAATGCTCTGTGCTATACATGCAGCTAAAAATAAAATAAAACAAATGTTTGTTAATACAGGTATCCTACAAGTATAACCTAGCAAATAAGGTATTTATCAATGAAAATTATCAGTTTAAAATAAAAGTAGAATAAATCAACGTCACGTTAAATATAAATGTCAAGTGAATGATATGGTGTCTTGCATTGAAGGTTACTAGATAAGGTAAAATAATAAAAGTAAACCTATTTACTTTAATAATAATAATAATAATAATAATAATAATAATAATAATACAGGGTAACAACTCGAGTACAAGACTGACAAGTAACGAAATTATATATAGAGCTATATGTTTTATTGGACTTGTTTTGAGAAATCCATTCTGTGAGATCCCAATTCAAAAATCGGGCTACGGTTGGATCTATAACAAGGAATGTATCCAGGTTGACATTCTGCATGACATTCAAAGGTCATTATACAAAGATAAGAACCATTATCGCACTAAAATGGAGTAAGGAACTGACAGGCACTCTACGCTTTACATTGGGCAAGGTCTTCATCAGGGGTACAATAAATACAATAAAAGATGTAACGCCAATACGTTTTGTAAAACTGAACAAAAAGGATTTAATTAAGTTATAAAATTAAAATTTATTAGGACCTTACAGTATCATGAATTAAATCCAACATAATATTCAAAAGTCCAAAAGACTCGAATGTTCCAAATGAATTCCAGATCTTTGAATGTACTGGTCTGCCAACAGTCCTGACATAATAAAGTGACTTATTCCACAGCTCATTTAAATTACAGTAATTCATAATAGTCCGCAAATAATAATTGTGGCAAATGATCACTGTAAATCCGGTGAAACCAAACATATGAAAGACAAATGATAGGGTCATTAAATTGGTCATTTGCAGTATATAAAACAAACTAAATGTGTTTATTACATACATAATAGATGTTAGAGAGTACTTTGTCATTTGATCAACATTACATGTAGCTTTTATCAGAAACAGACATTCAGAATAAGTAAAAAAGTAAATTGTTGATTTGCATTTCATTTAGTATTTGAAAAGAGTTGATATAATTGACTGGGTTATTAAACTGATGTTAGTGTGCTTTTCTTTTTTCTTCTTGTCATTCTAGTTTGGTTCTAATAGTCAAACCAAGTTGTAACTAACATGTACAGTCTTTAAGCTTATAAAAGGTTTAATAGATTGAAAGTTGAATAAGCCCTCATTAGAGCAAGAATTAATATGACAGGTTCATAATAAAAAGGTAATAAATAGGATTTACAACATTTGGAGCCGAAACCTCTTCCAACACCAGTTTGGAATGGATAAAGTTCAACCAGGGACAACTGTTTAAAACCATTAAAAATATCCTGGTTCAAAAACAGTTAAATCAAGTTTATTCCAAGAAGATGTTATATTTTAAGACTATTTTGTACATGTTGTGACCTGTTTGAACTGCTTCAGACCTGTTAAATCCAGTTCCAACAAGTTCCACCCAGTTCAAACTGCTTCAAACCAGTTTATCCAGGTTTAAAACCTGTTTAAACCACTTTATTCCAAGTAGATTTTATGCATTTAATTCTGTCCTAGACAGATTTAGACCGGTCTTAACCGGTTCAAACTACTACAATCCACATAAAACCAGTTCTATCCACCTAGAATAGGTTTAAACTAGTTTATCTTAGTTCAAAACCGATTCAAACAAGTTTATTTGACGTAGATTTCATGGCATAAGGAAGTAACAGACGGGTTTTGACTGGTTTTAACCGGTTCATACCTATCATTCCACATCAAACTGGTTCTGTCTGGTTCAGACCTGATACAGCCAGTTTATACTGCTTCGAAACCTGTTCAACCCCGTTTATTCCAAGTAGATTGTATGCCTTAAAATCTCCATAATATACAGGTTGTGACCGGTTTTAACCGGTTCAGACCGGTTAAATCCGGATCAAGCCAGCTCCATCCGGTTCAAACCAATTTATCCTGCTAGAAAACGGTTCAAGCCGGTTTATTCCCAATAAGTTTTATGGCTTAAGGCTGTGTTAGGATTGAATTTGTAGAAAAATTAATAAGATTGATATTTTCTTTTGAATTGAATTAAAGTAATGTTTTATTTGTTAAAAGATATTAAAGGTAATTTCATTTGTTTTTGTAACACAACTATATAGAATAGAAATGGTTGTTGAGCAAGTAAAAAAGGGCAATGTATATAACCACACTATAACTCAAGTAAAAGTAGCTAAGAACATTGCCAATATACAATGTTGTGTGAGATTGTATACGAAAAACATTATACATGAATTTTGCCTGCTCAGCTATAGTTCTAAGCTACATTAGTAAGAATATGTTTCTGACCTAGTGTTGGCATGAGTTCAATTCAGTTAATGAAGGGAAGTAAGATTTCTCTAGACGATACAGAAACAAGATGGCTTCCAACTAACAGCTAACCATATTTGGTGTGACGATATGAAACGAATATAAATAAACTATAGAGTAGGTCTTATGACGTAAGTTAAGTTGGTTTCTGCCGGTCGAAACTGGTTTATGCCTGAAAGTAAGTCAGCATCTTTTCTGACTGATGCATGGAGGGTATGACCTTCTCTGACCCTAACACTATAAATACAGATGCGCGATCAGGTCAGATTAGTTCTCCATGTCAGTAGAAAATGAATGTTTGACTCTTAATTTCAGGTAAGGACACTGTATATGTTTTATACCTATTTTAAGAAATAAGTATTTTTAATGCTTGAGATTCTAAATCAATATTCTACTTTAAGATAAGTAAAATGTATTCTTTAAATTAATTATTGCATTAATTACAGTTATTATATTTCATACTTCGGCTATCTTGAAATTGATTGAGAATTAACTATTGTATAATATTCTAAGGTGCAGAAGTTATACGGGTAAATGAAGTTGGAAAGCCTAATAAGGAAAATGTAATATGTATTTCATGAACTTTTATTATAAAGCTTTTAGATGTGTTTCTAGAATGTAGTAATATATATGTGTGTTGATTATTTAAATAAAGTTCTCCATGTCAGTAGAAAATGAATGTTTGACTCTTAATTTCAGATGTAGCTGTCTATCATCGTGGCGCTCTCTTTAAGAGAGCCTGACTTCTTTCTTCTTCTCTCTCTCTTACCATGGATATTGACGTTCCCCAACTTACGAGTAATTCCTTCTCATAGCAAGAAATGAGAAGAAGGTTATGAAAAGCTAATCACAACACAAAACAAGCAAAAACATTCATAACAGCTGTATTTGACAGGTGTTGACCGAATTTATCCAGTTTGAACCGGTTCAAACCAGATAAAACGTATTCCATCCGGTTAGAAACGGTTCAAGCCAGTTTATCTTGGTTTAAAACCAGTTCAAACCGGTTTATTCCAAATTGGTTTCTTTGTTTAAGGCTGCACTGGACAGTATTTTGCCTGTTTTAACCGCATCCAATTGGTTCAGTCAGGATCAAACAGTTTGCATCCGGTTCAAGCCCGATCAAACTTGTTTATCCTTGTTTAAAACCGGTTCAAATCGGTTTATTCCAAGTAGGTTTTATTATTTAAGGATGAACTGTACAGGGTTTGACCGGTTTCAACCACTTCCCACCGGTTATGTCCGGATCAAACCGGATCCATCGGGTTCAGACCGGTTCAAGGAATTTTATCTGCATCAAAACCGGATAAAACCGGTATATTAGGGTGATTTTATTGTTTGAATCTCTATTAGGTTTTGACCAGTATTAACCGGTTCAATCCAGATCATATCGGTTATATCCTGTTGCAACCGGTTAAAACCAGTTTATCCACGTTCAACACCGGTTCAAACCGGTTTATTCCATTTAGATGTTCATGGTATAAGTCACTAATGTACAGGTTGTGACAGGTTTTAACCTTTTCAAACCTGTTCAATCCGGATACAAACGGTTCGGAGCAGTTTAAACTGGGTCAAGCCATTTTGTCCTTGTTCAAATCTTATTCAAACCAGTTTATTCCATGTAAATGTTATGCTCATTGCTGTATTGGACAGGTTTTATCAATTTTAACCGGTTCAAACGGATCAATCTGGATCATGCCAGTTCCTTTCGGTACAAACGTGTTCATACCAGTTTATTCTGTTTCAAAAACCGATTCAAAACGGTTTATTCCAAGGTTTTCGCCGGTTTTATCCGCTGTATTATTTTAAGTCGATTTTCTGGTAAAAGTGTTTATTGGCTAGGCGTTGACCGGTGTTAACCAGTTCAAACTTTTTCGACCAGGATCACACCGATTCCATCCGATTCAAACCCTATCGAGCTGGTTTATCCTGATTCAAAACCGATTCAAATCAGTTTATTCTAATTATTTGTATGGTCTTGAATGTTTCGGACAGTTGTTGATCAGTTTTATCTAGTTCAAGCGGTTTAATCCGGATCAAACCGGTTCCATCCGGTTCAAACCGATTCAAACCAGTTTATTATGATTTAAATTTCTTGAACATACGTAGATTCTATCGTTGAAGTCTGTTTTCGAAAGGTTTTCATCGCTTTAAACCTCATCAATCCGGATAATACTGTTTCATTCAGTACACATTGGTTCAAAGTAGATTAGCCAGGTATATTCCAAGAAGATTGTGTGGCTTAAGGCTTTATTTGACAGGTTTTGACCGGTTTTAAAATGTTTAAACCGGTTCAAGTGGGTTAAAATCAGTTGAAACCTGTTTATCTGGTTCAAGCCGGTTTGTTCTTATGGATTTCATGGTTTATCAAGGTAAAAGACGGGGTTTTATCGGTTTTAACCATATCGAAACCGATTCAGTCTGGATCAAATCGTTTAAATATGGTCTAACCCGATTAAATCCAATATATCCTGCTTGGAAACTGGTGCAAACCGGTCTATTCAAACTAGATTGTATGACTTAAGGGTATATGCGACAGGTTTTGACCGGTTTTAACCGGATCAAACCGGTTCAGTCCTGATCAAGCTAATTTAATCCGAATAAAACCGCTTGAAACCAGTTTATCCTGGTTAAAGACTGATTCAAACCAGTTTATTTCAAGTAGATTTTATGGTTTAAGTCTGTATTGGACAGGTCCTTACTGGTTTTAACGAGTTGGAACCGGTTCAAATAGAATTATAGTGACTCCATCTGGTTCAAGCACGTTCAAGAGAACTGAATCTGGTTCAAAACCGGTTCAAATCGGTTTATTTCAGGTATATATTATGAATTCATTATGTTTTAGACATGATTCGGCCTCCATTTAACCAGTTCAAACCAGTTAAATCCGGATCATACATTTCCACCTTGTTCAAACAAGTTTTTTCTGGTTCAAAACCGGTTTAAACCGATTTATCTCAAGGCGATTATATGGTTTAACGACTTATTCCATCCGCTTCAAACCAGGATATTTTGGTTCAAAACCGCTTTAAACCGATTGATTTCAAGTAGGTTTGAAGGTTTAAGTCTGTATTGGACAGGTTATTACTTGTTCAAACTGGATCATTTTGACTATTTGTAGCAGGATCAAACTGGTTTAATCCGAATCATATTGGTTTCATCCGATTCAAACCGGTTAGCCCAGTTTATCCGGGTTAAAACTAGTCCAAGTAGGGTTAATTGCTTATGTCAGTATCAGACAGGTTTATACCAGTTTTAACCGGTTCAAACCGTTTTAATCATACCAGCTCCATCCAACCAGCTTATCCTGGATTAAAACTGATTCGAACCTGTTTATTCCAAGTAGATGTTTTGGTTTAAGTGTATATTGTACAGGTTTCCACCGGTTTTAATCGTGTCAGTCCGCTTCAATCCGGATCAAACCTGTTGCGTCCGGTTCAGACCTTTTCAAACCAGTTTCTCCTGGTTCATAAGTGGTACAAATTAGATTGAATGGTTTGAGAATGCATTTGACAGGTTTTAATCAGTTTTAACCGGTTCAAACCGATTCAGTCCGGATCATACCAGCTCCATCCGGTCCAGACCCGTTCAAGAGAGTTTATCCGGGTTCAAAACTAGTTCAAATCGGTTTATTTCATGCAGATTGCTGGATTTATCTGTATTGGACAGGTTTTCATAGGTATTAATCGGTTCTAATCGGTTCATTCCGGATCTTACCATTTCCATCCTGTTCAAACCTGTTCAAAGTGGTTTATTCCAAGTAGGTTTGGATAGGCTGAGGCTGTATTATACACGTTTTAACCGGCTCAAACCGTTTCAGTTCGGATCAAACCGGTTCTATTCTGAATTATATACAGTGTCTTCACTATTGCAAATCGAATACTCAGTTACAACATATTTTAACTTTAAAATGAATTAATGGAGACAAATTTGATTTCTCGTTAAGCAGTAAACAATATATGCCAAGAGTTTACAACGCAAAAGAAACAGGTGCATGCTTTCTGGAAAGTAACAATATTTTAATTGGCACGAAACCTCTTTAATGAGAAATGTAAAATAAACACGGGATGCATCATTACAATTTGCCGTCTTTAAAATAATTAATGATTAAAGTTACAATTGTGAACAACAGCAAAGAGCATAGCGTTACATAAGTGTTATTCGATCTTTATGGGGCTAGGGAAACGTAAACTCGACAAGACATATTAAAATAAAAATTTGAATGAAGGATTGTGGTCTCAAGGGTTTGCTGTTTCAGTACATAAACAAGCTGTTTGATGCTTTTTTTCCTGCATGCGTCGGCTCTTGGTTATGATAGGAGAAAGTATTTAAACAATGAGCAAACAATAAAAAAACGGGAAAAACAAGACAACATAAACTAAACCACTGTTACCATACTTCTAATGACCAAACAAAATACACTTTCATTGTGCATATGATGGGTACGACGATAAGGCATTCAGAATCGCAGTAAATAAAGTAATACAGTTTTAAATGTTAATGGCGATTTCTAAAGCTAACTGTTCCCACTCTTGGCAGTATGTTTTTTGACCGCTTAGCATTTGTGTGGTCGTGAACAAATTTCTAGTATATTTAGTATTAATATGTAGGTTTCATGCCATCAATATGGAGAGACCTTTTATTCCAACCTATTGGTACTTTCGACCTTATAGGTAATAGGATCATTAGTGTAGAATACAATCTTTTAATAAACTTGTCTTACTTTCTAAGTCTCAGTTGTACTGTTCCGTATGATGTAATCTCTTATCACCTATATTAGCTTGGGAATTATTTGATGTTGCTGTCCTTAAACTGGAACATCCCTCTCTGTCATTACCAATATTGCGGATATATCAATTTCATTTTCACACTTTATTATGTCTTCAGTTTTTATATAACGTCTGTAAAACGAAAAGACCATATCTATACAAAATTATATTTTGACAGTCTTAGTACATGAGCTTTCGGTATTTCTTTTAAAGGTTTAAATTTAAGTTTTGGTGGAATCAGCAATTGTAATTTATTTTTGTGATGCTGAGTTCCAGTCTTTTGGATTTTTGTTATGGAAAATATATTTATTAATGTAAGTCCGTGCATATGATATCATATAAACATATTTATGTAGATTTATTGTTATTAAATTCAAGTAGGGAGCAGCAGGGAGGGCTAGCCAACCTCATTTTATAGGGTCCCACTAAAAATCTTCTTCCTCAACTTGATCAAATAGCTGGAAAATTAAAGAGACGTCGAGACTTTTACAAAATCTTAATGGCTGAATGTCTCAACTAGCAAAAATCATCACTAAAGAGAAGAAGAAAAAAACTAATGAAGAAATAATCGAAGAATTACGTAATAACATTACTGAAGATGTTTTAAAAACAATCGATAAAACTGATTCAAACGAATTTCCAGCTCTTGTTGTTACAAATTACGAGACTTGTGAAAATAGGGGGAAAAAATATTAAAACCAACAATAGGCTGGTGTGCTTTATAACAATAAAACTAAATCAAGTCGAATCGATACAAAAAGTGCATCATATGTAAGATACGTCGATGAGGTAAACGATGTGTATGGTCTAATATGAAGAACGAAAACATCAAAAAAATGAAAGAACGAAAGAAAGAACAAAACAGCAGAAACCACAAGAGAAAGGAAGTCTTTCATCCGTTCAAAAATTAAATGAAAATTTGAACCAGGAACTTATGAAAAATGACAAATGTGGATGATGATCAATTAGCTAAAAATGTAAGATATGGATGATGATCAATTAGCTAAAAATGTAAGATATGGATGATGATCAATTAGCTAAAAATGTAAGATATGGATGATGATCAATTAGCTAAAATGTAAGATATGGATGATGATCAATTAGCTAAAAATGTAAGATATGGATGATGATCAATTAGCTAAAAATGTAAGATATGGATGATGATCAATTAGCTAAAAATGTAAGATATGGATGATGATCAATTAGCTAAAATGTAAGATATGGATGATGATCAATTAGCTAAAATGTAAGATATGGATGATGATCAATTAGCTAAATATACTGAAGATGATTCGAATTATTTCTCATATTTTACAAAAATAGCATGTACTTAACGAAGGTGATTTTCGTAAGATGATCTTTAAAATTCGTCATAATATGAGTAGTATTAGTTGGGATGACTCAGATGTTTTAAAATTTTCTGAAAAAGTAAATCAACTAAAAACAAAGGAATAGAAATATTGTGATCCTCCTGGTGCTACTGGTAGTGGTATTCCAAGCAAGTGGGTGGGGGCGGGGGGCTTATTACCTGTCCTAATAATATTAGTTACGACATAGCAGATATTCTTATAGGAGAGTCGGTGATATCATTGTATATTTAGCTTTAGCTGTTGTTGCTGGAAAAGGTTTATTGATATTGACAATAACACCATTATTGATTGCACCAGCAGTTGCCACAATTTGTGTTTCTGCGGCAACAACAATTACTGGTGTTCTTAATATATATGCAAAACAAATATACATGTAGCCAGAATAACTGCATCAGTATATAATAAAGTTGGATATGTCCGCAGCTGCATATTCCAGTTTATCTTAGCTGATATCATCGATTCTTAACGACGAAAAGATAATTGACAGTAACAATGGAGATAACTGCTTGAATTACTGAAGAAAGATGCCTGACAGTAGTTATTTCCCTTTTGCACAATCATTCTGACGATAAAGGTAGAAATCTTCCTTCAACATTGAAAATTTATTTTCTCTTTATATGTTTTAGAGAGAAAAGAGTTGTTTATATTTTCGCGATATATTGTACCACACGTCGGTAAATATAAAATTATTTGCTGGCTGCGGTCATTGATTAAAATATTAATTCTTCGCCAGTCTCTGTGTTTATAGATTTATTCGATCGCTTCGCAAATGTTCTGACATATTTTTCGACTTCCTTATTTTTGCGGTTTTCGCTCTGTGTCACAGCTTGCACATTTTCCAGAGATATATCAAGTTTATGACCTTTAATATCACAAGACTATCCTCAATTACTCCGAAATAAGTCTCGTAAATAAAACTGTGACAAAAATATCTTTTTTAGCAGTAAATCTGAGATAGACAGTCTTATCGACAGTGCCGACTGTTTTTTTTAGTCGACATTACCTGATTGCATCATCACTATATGTTTCATAATCCTTGATGATAAGATGCTTTACAAATTCTTGGCTCAATTACGATAATAGTATTTATCTAAATTATTACTTGAAAATCTAGACAAATATCTTCATGGGTTCTTATAATTATTTCACTGTCCTTTTTATTTTAATCATAATATCGCTTAAGATCTCTGCATTTGCTACGGCCACATTTACACACAGTTGTGTTTCATTTTTAACTCCCATAGCACATAGCAAACACGGTTTCGGACCACGACTCCCTCGCCGTACACTTTGTCCACATAATGCATTTACACAGAATTTGTTACAAGGGGGTTAAAGACCCAATCATCAACCATCTACACTGAATCGTTATTTGCCTCATTGTATATATAATATTTTTATTTAAATATTTGTTTAAATTATAAGATGGAGGAGTTAACCACAATCAAGCCTTGGAAAGCTCCATTTGTTGAATCAAAATCTGACCTGGACCGAATAACTCCTGAGGAAAGTTCTGGTTTAGAACAGTAATCTAATTAGCATTATTCATTACTCGGAGTGCTAAATAAGAATTTCGTGATGATGGGGCATCCAACGTATGCTCCACATTCAAAATTTTGCGCGATGACAAAGTATTTGCCAAAGATGTCGATAAAGTCATTGTCAAAGGTGTTGATGAAGTCATTGCTGAAGTCATTAACGTTACAATGAACGATGAGAGAGGGAAATAATTATTGATTATCTTAACGATGAAAGATATTTTTTTCCGAATAAAATTTATTGTGCAATCAGAAACAGATTTTACTGTGTGGGTTATCCGCGACGAACGTGACCCTGTTTTTTTCATAAATAAAAATAACGCTGTGTTAAGTAAAAATTCCAACCAGGAATTTTAACTGAAATGAAATGAACCATCGTATATGCGAGCATAGCCTGTAACCGCGGTTATTTATGGGATATATCAGTTAAATGATACACCTGATATTAAACATCTTGCGGCAATGAAAATTTCAAAACTTAACTTTGTCTCTAAGCGTGTAATAGAACATATTACAAACGCGATACGCGCAAAAGGACTAACTTATCTAAGACGTAAAATAATATACGAGTGGGCTGAATTAGTCAAAAATACCGGAGCTACAATTAATGATGTATTTAAGTTAGAAAAAATACTTACATTTCCAAGAATAGTAGCAACAATAACAGAAGAAATTTTATACATTATATAAAAGGAGGAGCTCCAATAAATAGCACTGATCAATAATGAACACGCGTGGACTAACGCAGTGAAACTATTTCCACTAGATCGAACCGTAAGATTTTACCAAGGAAATATGTTCAATTTTATTTATGAAATAAGTAAAGCCGATCCTGTATTGCTATGACAAAGTGATGAAAAAATATGATCATTAAATATGATTTGTACAACCTAACGGTGAAAAATACCGTCTAGAATCTCTCCAAGAAGAAATAAAAAAATCTTGCGCAGAAAGTTCGACTGAAAATATTAATTACTAAGCAACTGTTTTACCTCTTTTGTCAGTTGCAGCCAACGCTGCCAGAGAAAACAAATTGTGGAAAGCAACACGCGATAATTTTCTCAAAGATGTGCAGCTGAGCTGCTGTGAATACAGACCGGTGGATTATGTTATATCAAGTATGACCAAGATGATGTTATTTCCGTGGATATGGTCGCATGTTATCAGGAAAGTTTTTCAGGGATCGGAGAATGTTCTGAATGTTTTGACAGATTTGGACATCCCATACACGAAATGACAGAGTGGCAATTAATGGACCATTACCTGGTTTTGATCTAACCGGATTCGCTCGTATTATTTCTTTCGAAATCGCTAGAGGTCTTCATCCGATCTGTTATGTTTGGTTTGGTCGGCACTTCTCTGAGAAACATTGGGTTCCATTAGTTTCATTACGTTTTATGATTGATTGCAAAATACTGATATCGCTGATTGTAAGTGGTTGAATGATCATAAGCGACATTATGCACTATTATCTTGTGATGATGTTGAATACGATTTTATAATCGCAGATGCAACAGCGAAAAATATACGTGTAAGTCGAGAAAATGCTTACTTGTCTAACGAAACACGTTTAGGTACAATTTTTGGCTATATCGATGATGTCTCTCCGCAATATGTACATCTAAGATCATCCATGCTCACTTGTGTTTCTATAAACATGCTATCGATGATAAAAAGATTCCCTGACACTGCAGTCACAGTTGCAACGGATTCATTTTGTATCATTAAAAATATATACATAATTAGTCCCTCGTTTTACAAATGCTGATGCACCGTGGGCTTTGTGAAGAATAAAAGAAGAAATGTTATATAATTATACTGAATCAGGATATGTTGAAATACGAAGCTACTTATTGTAGCATTCAGATATCAGAATTATCGTTTGCGGGATATCCAATCCTATATCCTGACATAAGACTTATCTTAATGAACCAGGTGGTTGCGGTAAAACAACTCGAGTGATCGAATTATTTAGACCGAAGTTGGATTTAATTGTGTTAACCCCTACCCACAGACTTACGAGAGAAAGGAAAGAAAGGGGTGTAATGTTATGTACGTATCACATTTGTTCGATACATGGGAGATAATTGGACTCCTGGGTGAGAAATACATACCTGGAATAAACATTTGGGATGAAATATATAGAGTGTCGATAGATATATTAAAAATGTTTCTTGACTGGTTATTACTAAAGAATACAGCTGTGATAATGTGTGGCGATCATGGTCATCCACCGCCATTTGTTGGATTGTCTCCGCATGAATGGTTGAAGGATTTTGGAGATTATTACGAAGAGATAACTGATAATCATCGATCGCTTGATCAATAATTAAAAGAGTTTAAGAAATGTAGGTATCAGACTAAAACCGAATAAAATTTAGTGCGAAATAGTGCGCAAAATAATTTCAGAAACTTCCATAAATGATGTTTAAGATAAATGGAGACCAAACGAGTTGATAGTGGCAAGTAGAACAGCAGCTATTTGAAAAACATAAGGAAACGTTTTCAGAATTGCCTGTACTGTTATGTTATAGAGCAGCTAATACACGACGACAAAACTTTAAGTTTAATTTCTAGAAGAGTCAATTGAAACATAATCTCGTATTGAATTATATGGTCGCAGTTGATATCAGTGCTGTTGAGGACACACTATGCGCTGACAAATCCCCGTGGACGATAGGATATGCAATGACAATCCACTCATCTTAGGGGTTAACTATTTCTGATACAGTTATCTCAAACTTAGTCAGTCTATCTCGCAGTATCACGAGTTAGAAAAATAACTTCAGCTGCGGAGGGTTCTAGAAAATCTTACTGACACCAATTACGAAATTGTTAGTGATGATATAGTAAGAAACAAATCGCTAGTAATAAACAAAGCGACAAACAAAATAATAGCAGCTTTGGTATTGATGCTGAATAATGATGCTGAAACAACAACAGAATAATCATTGTGTGAGCTGTAACACAAAAATGTTATAGAAGTATTCAAATAATGATCCAAGACAATTTACCGTTGATAGAAATAGTAATCGCGATCACACATGAGAACATACGATGCTGACCTGTCTTGAATGTGATAGAAGCAGATATGCTAGTTAAGGGTTTGCGGTAGTAATTGTGTAACCTCGTGTATTACTTGTAATTGTTCACGTGTAAATACACGCTGAAAAGCAGCGTAATCTAATCTGTATATTACAGGTCTACCCGTATATGTAACCATTCTGGAACCTTTGTGTGATGTGATGCTCCAAATATGATCAGTCACTCTTTTTTTCACCCCCTTTAAGTTCACCCGGCTCATATTAGCACTTTACAATGACATTTCCTAATACTAGTTGTTACGGAACATCATGTCGTTGTACAGGTATATAT
Source organism: Unio pictorum (assembly GCA_030141615.1). Lineage (NCBI taxonomy): Eukaryota > Metazoa > Mollusca > Bivalvia > Unionida > Unionidae > Unio > Unio pictorum. The sequence goes on from JARLTB010000198.1 coordinate 322,445, forward strand.
TGTTTTCTTAAGGCGTTAATAGGTTTCACGTTGGGTGTTCGAGTAATTATATTATTTAATGCATTTATCACACTTGGTAATCTTGCAAACCGTTATCGAGATCTTATTTTTTTAAAAATTATATCCTTTGCATACTGATATACAAACAACTGCTCAGCAAGAGTTCGATTAAATCGCTCAACAATTGCTTGATCACGGTGTATTGCAGTATGTCCTCGTCGTATTTTGACATTATGTTGCTTCATCAGCGATTATACTACACCCTGTAATTCGTTACCAGGATCAACCTGTAGTAGCTGTGGTCATCGTAGACCACCGCGTTGATAAATTCGTTCAAACGCAGAAGTAGCTTCTGCTGCTGTCTTTGTTACTTTTATAAGATACGCGATGAGCACGACACGCTTTATCAATTGCATTTATCAGATATTCACCGGGTTTTAGTTGGTCTTGATTGTCACGATGGATATCTAGTCGAGTACCATTGCCACAGTATGTATATCTTGGAAGATGTTATTCTCCTGGGTATTTATCCCACAGAGTCCCCGCTAATTTTCCTAAATTTTCCGCAATATCACCTCCTCCTTTGTTTATTTTTTGAATAATTAGCGGAGATACATTTTTACACAAAATTGTACCACATTATTCACACTTACCAGTAAGCGATGGTCTATTATTTTTCATTCTGATGGTCATTAATTCATCGGTAGTCCAGAGTAATACCTAGGTTTAGTACTGACTGTGAATTTAATGTTGGTGATGCTGATATTTTTTTTATGAGGTAAAGGTTGTGAATGAAAAAGTCTTTGTGTTGATATCTGAATGGCCTGAGTTTTTTCATCATTCATATGCAGATTGTTACATGTCATCAGTGATTTCCCATACACCTCTCTACTCCTTGATTTGTAGCATCAACTTCAGTTGGGTGGCTAGGCTTGTATATTTAGGTGTCATCAGCGCACAATTGGTGAGACACTTGATGACTATATATGACACTTGAGAGCGGCTGAGTGTATAGAATGAAGAGAAACAGGTCGAAGAACAGACCCTTGTGGAACACCACAATATTGATCAACTGGGCTGGAGTGTGTTTCGTCTGCAGATCCAATTTGAGTCCTGTTGAATAAGTAGGACTTGAACCACAGCAAGGCTGTGCTGTGAATGCCAAATACATACTGGAGACGGTGAAGTAATATATCATGCTCTAGTGTGTCAAATGTTGCAGACAAATCACGGAGGGTGAGGACTGTAATTTTTCCGCTAACAAAAGCAGAGTGAATGTCATTAACTACTTTCAAAAGGGTTAGTTTCAGTACTGTGGCAAGTATATATGCAAACTGTACATTGTTAAAACACTGTTTGAATTCAGATGAGATACAAGTTGGATTTGAACAACGTTTTCTAAGATTTTTTTTAAATTGAACGGAGATTAGAAACTGATTGGTAGTTCTTTAAATCGTTATGGTCGAGTGTTGGTTTTTTCAGCAGAGGCTTTACAATGGCAATTTTGAAAAAATGATGGGAATTCCCCGGATGAGATAGTAAGTAACATCAGTTAGTGAAGGCAATATTTTGATCTAAGTACTCAAGCAGCAGTGGTATTGGAACTGGATCAACTTCAAATGACTTTGGTGCACTCTTCATCAAGATTGGCTGTACTAAGTCCATAGAGACAGGTTCCAATGCTGTTAACGGTTGTCGCTGAAATTCTGTATCGCAACTGATTGGTGACGACGAGTCAATTAAAATTGTATTGCCAATCTTATCTCTAATGGTTTGTACTTTGTCACGGAAGAAATTTGAAAACAGATCCGGAAGATCTACTGGAGAAAAGGTAGTTGGAAGTGGCATACATTTGTTCCTTGATATTAGTTTGTTTGTAATCACGAAGAGCTCTTTGCAGCTGGAACTCTCCGTGATCTTAGTATTGTAGTGGGATAATTGGGCTAAATGTTTATGACGGTCTTCTTAACAGTTTCATATATTTTTTTATGAATTGATATGCCGTAGCATAGTGCGTTTGCAGAATAGGTCTATATTTTTTGTTCTAACGATAGCATGTAACACACTGCACAGACCCAGATCTGCCGAGGCAATATGCGACGGCAGATCTGGGTCTGTGCAGTTTGAAATTGAATTCGTCTTAAAAGCGGTTACGTATGTATGTATAAGCTTTTGATGTGTTTAAACCATTTTTTTAGACGCCTTAAAATAGTATCCACTTTTTGTTCTTTAGGAAATATACATAGTGAAGCCATGCCACTCAAGTGGTACAAAATCTCAAGCAACCCATCTCCCCAGATTTCCCCTTCACCCAAACACAAACTCAACGTTGCTGCTTTCTCTGCATCTATTTCTTTAATTAATTAATTTGTCTTAATTGCCCTGGTAGTAATTTTATTTCTGTTTGATGTAGATATATTTTCATAAAGTTTGGAATCAAAGGTTATGTTTCCGATCCTTTTTTTAATACATTTGTAATTAGAATTTTAAACATTTTCTTAAATCTTATTACCTGTTTCCACTCTGGTACGCAATGATTTATCATAGGCTTGTTTGTTATTGGTTTTTTTGTGTGCTAAGGATTAGTTTTCTAACATTGTAATCCAGTGCATCGAGAGAATTGATTGATTCAATTCTGAAATAACTTTTTCCCAAAACTGGTGTAGTTTTAAAAGATTTTATCATCTTCCGGTTATTTTCCAGACTCTTTCAATATTCCTCCACCCCCACCCCTCCGGATAATTAAAATAACTAAATTGTTTCAAATGCGCTAACTTTCGATCGTACTGCATCCATCAAAATTTCCTGTGACAAACAGATTTTATCACTTTTTGTTTTTGGGTGATACGAGTACTTGTATGGTCTGGGTACAGGCCAACTGTCGCTGCCACTCGTCCCAAGATTTACTCAACTACAAGTTTGTCCTGATTTGTTATAAGCAATATGTTATACAACTTAGACAGAGGGATATGCATACATAATGTATTACTATATATCGTCCATTTCGTGAAGTAGGGGTATACAAGAAGCCCTATACGAAATAACAATAATATGGAACTATACGGTACATAGGAGGCTATTTATCCTGGATATAAAGTATAAGGCAGGTTTCTTTATTAGCACTTAGACTGATTAGACTGGAAGTCTAATAATCTCCTTAGTCTATCAAGTTATAAGCAACGTACAGAGAAGGCGACAAATTGCATCGGTTCATAAATCGGAAATAATATGGATGAAACAATGGTGACTTACTCATCGTTATGGTAGATTTTAGTTACAGTGAGAAAAAATGAAGTCGTTGTACAGTGTATGGAGATTTTGATAGACAGTTATGGCAAGTGACAGCAGGAAAAGCTGTGGACGTTCGACTATGAAAGAAGGTTTGTTTCACTTAACATGCCGACATAATTTTGATGTCAACCAAAATAGCAATGTGTACTGATTTTATACCCAATAACGTCCCCATTTTATTAAATAGATATGTGACATACAATCAGATGTATAATACAGAATACAAAATAATAAATGCAATGGAAGACGAGAAATGCAGATTTGATGATACCGTTATAACATTGTAGACGAAAATATTATCATTATTATTATTATGATATTGATAGTTTCACTTATGCGTACAACACATTTTTCTTTAGTTTTCATATACATTTTAATGACATTCACTGTGTCCATCAGAAACTGTAAATCTAAAAAAACAGAATTGTCAGGAAATAGTATTACACATCGTGTTATAGTCGTGGGTGACTGCGACGACCTACCAGATTGAGAAACATATATTTTTTTTAATATTTTTTTTTGTCATTTTTGACATTACTGGTGACGGAGAACACACAAATCTAAGACATGATTTTTTATGGACCTTTGTATGCAGACGATAAATTTATTCTCATCTTTTTAGCCATGGAATAAATTGTGTAGAAGACAACATTCTTTTAGTATTAATCCATCCAGTGGCTGTTGACTGCAATAGTCTGCCCCTGTTTGTTATCAGCTTTGCTAAACATTTACCCCCTCCCCCCAAAAAATAAATAATAATAATATTATTGCACGAAGTATGATGAATTCAAATCCCAGAATGAAAGACTTGCATCAGGGCAGGTTGATGTTTCGGATTTATTTGTTTTAATAAATATTCAATTTTTATTATTATTTACACCAAAATCAATTCTTGAGACAGACTGTTGAATTGTTTTCTGCAGTTTTCTTTTCACTTAAATTTTCTTTTCACTAATATTTATTGCAGAAATTAATAATGCCAAGTGCATCTTATCATGATATGCCTTTGAATTTATTGATTAAATTAAAAACAGGGAAAGATTATGATATGTAATTACTAAATTAGTATAGTTTTTTTTTAAATGGCCCTGCTTTTGTAATAGGAAGGGATCATTGGGACCCATTTACTCCATTTCAGGGATGATCACTGAGTTTTCATTGGGTTTACAGTAGGTATCTTAAATTCATAAATTTATGAAAAAACAGTGCTAAATTTATCTTTTTAAAATGTAATTATAAAAAAACAAATACTTGATAATTTTTTATTTAGGTTTTGTAGTTTTATATCGGTTTCTGTTGGTAATACATGTATGTAAAATGTTCTGTGGTCAGGCATTCCAATTATTTATTGATTTACAATGAAACATTGAAGAAGAGAAGCTGTTTACTCTTGGTACATAAAACTTATATGAAGTACTTTGTCTTCAGTTATGATAGTGTTTGATATTGCAAGGAAAATTGCTAGATAAACATACTTGACCATTATTGTTAACAGTGTTGTATAAATATATGCATACATGTAGTTTTGTCTTGGTTGTTTAATTACACATTGATCATCCTCATACTTAAAAGATTAGATTTGGTTGGTTTTCCTTTTTGTTTTTAAATGAATAATTTTATTGTGAGTGATGTGACATTTATTTTTAAAAACCTACTTAATTTAGAAAATAGTGGAGTTCAAGAATACTTTAAATGGCATTGAGCAGAGCACATAGATATTTTTCATTATTAACTTTCTTCGCAATTCCATTTGCTATTGCCTATATATGCAGACTGATATTGGTACAAGCGCAAAATAAAATTCATTTTTGTGGTTTCTTGATATGATCATTACATTTAACTCTGAAATCTCTGATCTTTTTATCTTTGTCTTTTGAATCCCCCCCCCCCAAAAAAAATGAAATGGTGGTTAATTATTAACCAGCCGCTGTTTACATGAGCAAAGTTCTTTTCAGTTTTAAATATATAGTGATTATTACCCTGATGTCAGAGGGCATGGTCATACAGTGTGTTTTCTGAATGGGCTGACAGAAAGACCCGAGGCTTATTTCATGTTTGGTGGTTAACAACATGTTTGTTAAAAGGATTATAGATCTCTGTTTGTAACAATAATTCAATCTTGAGTCAGATAAAATCTTTTGGTTTAAAGTCCCTGAAATTGATTTTTAAACTTACAATGATTTTGCTTTTGCAGATGTTCCACAAAAGATCCTATTAATTTGATATGCATTCATCCAAAATTATTATCATGTGTATCAAATTATTTTTAATGGGAGATTTAATGCCAGACATAAGTCACTGTTTGAGAAAAATTAGTTCCTTCTTATTTATTTTTTGCGTCATCTGCAGTAATTTTTTCAATGATGCAGTGAATTTGATTTCTTCATGAGGTTCAATTTTCTCAACAAACAAGCAGCACCAAATTAGGACTGTTTATATCACTGGGAAAATACTAATTGACAGATATAGAAATAATAATATATATTATCTGGTAATAATACAAGTTTTGGTTCTTTATCTTTCCAAAATACATCTCTTATAGACTATTCTGTATTATTAACATTGCTCTGCATACATAAACTTGATACATTTTACAATTGGTCACTCCTTGTTAATCTTTAGTTTTCATTTTTATCATGCAATCAAATAAAGCCACATGTGATAATTTTGGAACTAAATGCCAAAAGGCTCACAGAAAAGGATGCCATGTAACCCAACACAAGACAGATCTTATCAATTCTGATTTGCATTTCCAATGATCCTTTGTAATCATGTAGCTAGCACACAGTTCATTTTGGTAATTATACATTTGCATAAAATGAGTTTGACTCCTTCGCTGCCATAGTGATTCTGCCAATTATTGGTTTGCACATGCTCAGTCAAATTATTCTGACTACCAGGCTGACCCTTGCTAACACTAACTGCGTAGCGAGTCAGTTGTTAGTACCATTCTTATGGGTCTTTGGTATGGTTCTGCCGGTGTTTTCCCAAAATAATTAAACCTGTTTTACACTATTTTAAAGACCGCTCTGGTGGCCTAGTGGTTAGAGCATCCGTTGCAGAAGCGGGAAGTCGTGGGTTCGATCCCTGGTCGAGTCATACCAAAGACTTAAAAAATAGTACACTCAGCTGCCTCGCTTGGTGCTCAGCATTATGAGGTTAGTGTTTGGACTGGTCGGCCTGGTGTCATGATAATGTGACTAGGTGGGACATCATGCTACATGCCTGCGGCATGATACTCCAGTGCTTGACATTACTATAAACTGCCTCACTGCAAGCATCGTAGCGATATGATTGAAAAATTGTTAAAGCTACTTTTAAAATCCTAATCACATGCCATGAAGCATCTGGTTCTTTGTGCAGTGCATTTCCACTTTGGCCAGTGATATAAGAAAATTATTAATGACAGGTAACAGCTTGTTCTCCCGTAGTCCTTGATTTTGAGTCCTAACTACGATAAGAAAGGTCACATATATATGACTCCATATAAAAGAATGTACAGCCAAATAGTATGGAAATATTGCAAAAGGAACATCAATGTTCGCTGCACCTTTGCACACAGTATCACTGCAATATCAGTAATTGGATTGTGACAACCAGAAGTACCATTTAAACACAAGTGTCCCTGAAAATGAAGGTTGATCAGTTAATCTGATACCAGGCATATGTTGAGATGCTTTAGATTATTCCAAATAGGAAAGTTGAACGTCTGACCCAGATGTGAATCAGGTATTGACAGTTGACACTTCTTTTAGACAGTTCCAGATAGTTAATTTGCCTTAACTACAACCATCACTTCATGTCATCTTCTACCATTAATTCCTGACTCCATAAGGCCACCCAACTTGTAGGCTTGGTGTTCTAAAATCTTAAATGGCCATTAAAAAATTCTGAAGTGAAATTTTCTTTGCTATGTTATCCCATAATAATAAATGGTTGTATGTATGTGTGTGATTTGGATTATTAACATAGCTTTAATAATATCTGTCACATTGCTACAATGTCTGCAGTGTGGCAGTTTACAATGATATCTAACACACTGCCATCATGTCGCAATATCCTACCCATTAACATTATCCTGAAACCAGCCCAACCAGTCCTAATACTAAGCTGTTAATGTTGATCACTTTGCAAGGCAGCTGTTAGCTCCATTTTTATGTCTTTGGAAGGACTTGTTCGGGGATTCGAACTTGCGACTTACTGCATCCATAACAGGTGCTCTACCACTAGGCCACCAGAGTGGTCCATAATAGAAAGGAAATGTTAAACAAAATAATAATCATAAACATGAAATAAAAAGCTATCAACTAGAATGTACTGAATTAGTAAAGGTATCATACTTAGTGAAACAAGCTCAGTAGAAATTCCTTTTTCGGGGATGAATGAAAATTTATTAAGGATAGGTTGGGGGTTGTTTAAAAAAAACTATTCTCTTTTTGTCATTGTGCCACTCAATGTATGTACCGAGAACTTTGAGACTTGGACCCTATAGACCACAAAACAATTTTTTTGTTTAGAGTTTATTGGAATGTACATAATAGGAAACATTACCTCATTGGAATTGTTTTGCAGTTCCTGTCTTTGGGTCCCTTTTGGGAGGAGGATTATTTTCGTTTAGTCATTACTAAAATGTATTTGTGTGTTTATATTATGAACAGAATCTGTGAACATGCACTCATTTCAAATGTGCAAAATATTTGCCTCATTTGGGAAGGTGTTCATACACTTCCGTTATGTCAAACATTATTGCATTTTGTGTTTCATTAAGCAATGCAGGACTCATGGTACTAATTTTGTTCCCATAGTAACCTATGCAAATGAAGTGACATTAAAAACTCAATAACTTTAAATTTCTGAGTGCTCATGATCAAACCTATGTTTATCTGTATAGATGAAACCTGGATGACAGCTTCTGTGTAGAGAAAAGAGCTGTGGCATTTTCTGGACCTATATGTGTTTGAAACATGTGCTTTCAATTCTTCACCAAAGAGTCTGGTGCTAATTTCAGTAATGAGTGTTCCAAACCCAAGACTGTTAAGTACAAAAATTCCATCAATAAAACAATGTCTCTAATTTTTTAGGTTTCAACTATGATAAGCTCTCAAAAGATTCTTTTTTTCCCCCTTCAAAATAACTTTAATTATCAACCAATCTTGGTCACCCAAACCCATATAAACTCAATTTTATGTCTACCCATTTCCAGGTTCTTTCCCATTTTTAGATAACATTAGTATTGTGTGTCCAACAGAGCTCACTATATCAAGGACTTCAGATGCTAGCCCAGGACAGTCCAGTATCTTCAAATGGTGTATCCAATGGACTGATAGTAACTATAGTCCTGGATACTTGAATTTCTGAATTGTCATTCACATCAATGTAATTTATTCTCAAGTGAGATTGTAGAAAAAGTTCTAGTTAACAAAGAAATGTTTTGAAATAAAGAATTTTTAAATTTACAGAGTGACACAAAACAGGTCATACTGATAATTGTAGTATACAAATTCTAAATAAATTTTAATTTCTTATTTATATAATTGTAATGCAACACATGCTAGCAGACTTTCTCATTTCTCAAATGGACACTGGTCTTATAAAGAATCTCTGTTTCAGAAGACTGAAATGCCAGGTCTACCAGTCCTTGGGGGCCCCGAGTGGCCGAGTGGTCTAAAGCGCTGACCATTACGGACCACTGCCATCTCACCTCTGTCTGCGTGTGTTCGATTCTAAGATTCGGCAAATGTAGTTATGTGAGAAAGCTTGCCAGTAGTTTCTCGTGGGTCGGTGGTTCTTTCCGGGTTTTATCCGGTTTCTTCCTCCACCCTTAATACTGGCCGCCATGTATAGCCTATATTGTGCTAAAAAATGGTGTTCAACCATAAAAAACAACCAAACTACCAGTCCTTTATCAAAAGTGAACAGATGCACTCAGGCATTGTATTATGTATGGAAATTAAACAGCGATCAAAAGTATAATACTGCAGATTAAATATCTATGCAAACTATTGACCTTATTGTTTTTTCCCCAGAAAAATATACTGGGCATTCATTGTTTCTCTTGTCCATACTCTCAGGTTTTGATGCATGAATTTCATAGTTGACCTGAAACTGACACACATTCCCCTCATGCATCAATTTCACTTGTATCACCACTACCATATAATTCCATTGACATTCTTTCTGTTGGAATAACACTACCTATGCACCTGTGTGATCTGCTAGCTAATCAGTTAACATTACCCTCATGAAAAGTTGTAAGTCACATGGGATTATCTATTAATTGATATATATGTCAAGTTTGATCTTAATTTTGAGAAGATAACTAGACTAATTAAGCGACACTAATTGAGATAATTGGAAGTTAACACTTCTTCATAATGTAAGATGTCTGATTAGCACCAATGACTAGAAATCAAAAATGGCAGATGGAAATCAGAGAGAAGTGTTTAAGGGTAAGAACCACTGTCTGTTTTATACTACCCTTGATTTTTGTGTGTTATGATTTAAACAGATTTAATGTTGATTGTTTGTGCTTATTATGTTAGTGAATTAATTCGTATCACTACTCAATTAACGCATCTTTGTATTGTTTATTGTTCAACATATCAAATTTATGTATTGCATATAAAAACCATGGCTAGGGAATATTTCAAATTACATTTGATTGATCAGTTCGCTGAGGACTCAGAGACACTCAAAACATTGTAGTAAGAAATGGAAAATAGACCCTTCAAAATGCACACACAAATTTGGGGATGTGTAGTAGCACCTATTTGATGTAACAGCGCTGTGGGGAATTAGTCACAAGCAATATGGTTTTTCTTTTCTATATTTAATGGTGTTCACACTCCTTAACCCCTTCCCAGCATGTCTTGCTGGTTAGTGCTTAGAAGTGATACCCTTGTTTTATGAAAACGGAGAGTTGACCTTCTCCACCCTACAAGTGTTTATGTGATAAAAGTAATAAGGTTGTAACATAGTTTGGAAGGGTTACTCATTTTTTCCATCAGGTTATTATATTATCCCCCCCAAAATAGCTTCGAGTGGTAATATTTCCAGTCCCATGTCTGGTTTGGACAATGGTCTGGTTTCTAACCTCTCTAAGCTTAGAACTTTCAGTTTTTCCCTCCCTTGGAGCTATAGCAGGTTCCAGGGGCTGGTTCCCTGGTTGTTTTGTTGTTGGAATTATTGACTTCGCCAGTCATACATTGTCCTTGTGTTGTGGTATAAAATGTTTCGTATGTTGTCTTTTGCTTACCCGTTTTGGTGATAGGACTATTCTGTGCCAATTCTAATTGGTTCTTGTCCTTTATCTAGCCCTTTTAATCTCTAAAAGATATTGGAATGTTGTTAGTTAAGTCCGAAACAAAAAGAGACAATTAAAAGTACTGTCTAATTGATGTGGTTGTGTACTTGTATGTTGAGTGCGTGGGGTTATTAATAATATTCAGTTTTCCTGAATGCCTTATCATACTAATGCAATTAGGTTTGTGAATATTAGTGCACTGTATCGCTATTTTACAAAGTGTAATTAGATTAGTAAAGTTTTATTATTGAGACAGCCTTAACCTTCAGCATAGTCCTGTTGTAATTTCTTAGCCTCAGGATCCTGCACCTTGTTGTTTTTAATATTTGTTAAATAGAGTTCTCTTTTCTTTTAGTTTTGAATTTGATTTGCATTTTTCGATTTGGGGACCCTAAATCAGAAGCTCATTAGAGCATCACTTTTTATGTGATTTCTTCATTCGAGGTCTCCTACCTCAATTTCTTCCTCATATCATGTTAAAATGTTTTGTAGTTTATGTGTATTGTTTTTATTTACATTGAAATAAAAAAAAATAGTTAAGTCTTCTTTTCTTTGTTTTCACAGTATAGTTCTGCCAGTGTTTTCCCATAATAATTAAGCGTTTTCTACTATTTTAAAGACAGCTCCGGTGGCCTAGTGGTTAGAGCGTCCGCCGCAGAAGCGGGAGGTTGTCGGTTCGATCCCTGGCAGAGTCATACCAAAGACTTACAAAAATGGTACTAACAGCTGCCTCGCTTGACGCTCCCAGTGCTAGACATCACTATAAACTAGGGGTGAAACGATTCATCGATACAAAACGATATCTACCTTATAATAGCTACATAAATCTTCAGCAGTTATGATAATTAAATTAGGATCTCATTAGACCAAACTGTCGCGGTAGTTGTTTTGTATACACAGGAAGTATAGCTTGTGAGATTCAGTTAGTCATCTCCGTTCCCGCACCGGACCAGTTCTATAGATAAGATTTTCCTTGTACTAGGAAATAACATTATTTTTTGTTTTTTAAATAATACCATAATTTAAAAATATAATCAAAGACATAAATTAATAATAGTTTTTGAAGGAAATTTTTTTTTCTTAAAATTATTATAATAATGTAAGTGTCAATTCTTTTCTCTTTGCGTGGGACTAAACTATAGGTATATAGTTTACCGGTGATAGAACTTATCATTATTCTTAATCACTAAGACATTTGGGATGCTTTCATGCAATGAACTACAAACAGCGGGGTGGCCAAGGTGATTCAAACATCCGGTCAAATGGAGCAGACGCAAAAGGCCGAAAAATTGAACTCGAATTACCTGTGATTAGAAGATCATCGGTCTGGAACTATTTTGGATATCCTGTGGAGTATGAGAATGGAGTAAGAAAAGTAGACAAGTCCAGGTGTGTTTGCAATCTGCGTTTTACAGCTCTTAGGAATACTGGAAACACCAAAAATATGTCTACACATTTAAAACGGCACCACGCAACCATTGCCATTGGAATTCCTTTTAAAGATGACACGATTTCAGCTCCCAAGGTCAGTGTATCTCCTAGTCCTAAGCCATTACATCCAACAACCACTGGTCAGCTCAGATTGACTGAAGTTTTTCAGTCTCCATTAATTCCAGCATCGCAAAGATCACAGACAATCACTAAGCATATAGCGATGTTTATTGCACATGATATGCGCCCTTTCTCAGTGGTTGATTCGCTAGGTTTCAGAAATCTGATTCGTCCCTGGAACCTCGCTACATCATCCCATCAAGAACACACTTCGCAGAGAAAGTTATTCCAGACCTTCACACCAGACAAGAAGTGCAAAGCACCATATCAGAGACAGAATCAGTGGCCATTACTACAGATGGTTGGACTTCAAGGGCTACAGAGAGTTACATAACAATCACAGCTCACTTGATTGTTGATAAGGAATGGTGCATGAAAAACTTTGTTCATCAGACCAGACCTTTACAGAGTCTCACACTGGTAAAAATATAGGAGCAGTACTAGTTGATGCCAGTAAGGAATGTCAACTTGAAAGGCCCCACAAGTTACTCCCCATAGTAACAGATAATGCTGCTAACACGGATGTTGCTATTCAAGAGGCTCACACCACATATCAAGTGCTAGATAGCAGATAGCAGATCTCAGGTTTGACACTGCAGTTGGGTGCTTGTATTTGTTATAGATAGATAGATATAACAGATCTCAGTTTTTACACTGCAGTTGGGTGTGACATAGATTGATATAACAGATCTCAGGTTTAACACCGCATAATTATTATTTCTGAATCCCAATAATTTTAAATTTATTTTGTATTTTTGTGTTACATGTACTTTTTAGTGTATTATTGTGTTGCAGTATGTTATTGCATGATGAATCAGACACAAAACTTGTAACATTTCGTTTTTATTGAATGAAGGATAAAGACACACATCAAAGATTTTGTTATATTTTATTTGGTTACACAGAACAACAATATTAGTAGTCCTGACATTGTATCTTGATTCAATTTTTTCTCTGTTATCATTATACATAATAGGTTAACAAGGTGAATCACTGCTGATACATTGCATATTTGACACTGTTTGAACTTGAAAATACCATTCAACATATACATTCACATGATTAATCAAATGTACTGTGATAATCCCATTTTCAGTTTGATACATGTATCGATATGTATTGTATCGTAGGCTGTGTATCGTATCGATATGTGGCACAGGCGTATCGTTTCACCCCTACTATAAACTGCCTCACTGCAGACATTGTAGTGATATGACTGAAAAATTGTTAAAGCTACGTTAAAAAATCCTAATCAAACAAACAAATAATCAAATTTTTGTGTTGGGGTTATTCTTTTATATCAATAATGGTTGACCATTGGTCTAAAAGAGGATTGAAATCTTCCATCACGTGGATGTGATGGAAAACATGTCTTGGTAGATTGTGCGCCAAAGGCTATGGTTGTCGTCCTTTCACACGCTGTCGGTTGAATAAAGAAACATTCTTGTAACTAAGTGGCCAGGGTAATTTTGTTTTCATTCATAGCAAGATAAAATGCTTCACCTGATTTCCATTTAGGATAGCTATTTTCTTTTTTATGGAAACTTGGTCATGTGTTATTTATGTCAAGCTCTGATTCCTCTAGTTCTTCATGCTGACTCCTTGCACTGATTGGCTGAAGTGGATTACATTCGCTTGTGCACCAGGTGCTTTTGCAACCAGTTACTTCCTGAAGGTCGGGTTGGTTAATTAGGCTTGGTTAATTAGGGTGGTGCTGTGATGTAATACCTCCACTGCAACCATTTTGAATGGGTGAATGTCGCCTTTGATGAAAGTGTCTGGGCACAGCAAGAAGGCAGGTGACTGGCAGGGCACAGAATATCAAGGGATGTAACGAAACAGTGTCAGTACGCCCTAATACTCCAGAATGCGTTGTGAAAATTCAGTCCGGTTGTGTTGTTTGACAAAAACTGATCCTATATTGGGTAAGCCACTTGTGCAATTGATAAAATCCTAAAAGTTGTGTAATTTTTATTTTATTTATTGTTTTAAATACATTGAAATTTTGTGTTACATAATGTGTTTTTTCCTCATTTAAAAATAAATCAGTCGGCTGGGAATAAGATTCATTAATTTGATTCATGTCACAGGTGGTGGCATTGAGATGTGCTATATTACTTGAGGTCATTGTTGGTGTTGACTAGTTGCGGGGGGGGGGGTGCCTGATGACTGGGCTTATGTTCACCTTATATTCTTAAGTGTGGAGACATAGTTGTCTATATTCATTGTGTCCTTACGTGAGGTTATGGCTTTACTGTGTTGTAATGTATTAATTGAGGCCTGTGTTTTTTTAATTATTTCTATCTGCCTTGTGTGGGATTTTGAGTTATTTGTATCGTACCTGTGTCATTATTGCTTGTATCATAGTCTAATAAAGTGGATATACTGGTGTTGTGTTGTTGTCTGCACAAATTAGTAATGTGGGAGAAGATTTAAGTGAGAAAGGTGAAGATAGGATGTATATTTAATTGTTTTGTTTAAGTTAAGAATAAATAAGAGATGGTTTTAATAAGTGCTATGAGTGAATTAATCATTGGCCTGCTAATTAATCATTAATAATTAATTAATTAATCATCGGCCTGAAATGTTAGCTAGCAATTTTTAGGTAACTACTTTGTGCCTTATGATTAATTATGTTGATGTTAAGGAATATATTTTTAGATGTTTTGATATTTATTAATGTGTTTAAGGCATCAGACGATATTGCTATATGTGGTCTCTGTTCTTGTTGTTTTGCTGATCCAGTAATTGCAGATATGTGTTGGGTGATTTAAGTGTTTTTGTTCCCTTTGGAGGTTAAGTTGTTGTTGGTGCCATTTAGTACAGTTGTTAAAAACATGCTTCAAAGTCTCTGGTTGAGGGCAATGTCGGCATTTTATTGTTATGGCACCATTGTTGAGATATTTCCTGAAGCTGTTTTTAAGTAAGGTTTTGCCCGTTCAAATTCTGTTGATTGTCCGTATATCATTGGTTGCCAGGTTCTTTGGTACTTTTTGACCTTGTGACCTGTTTTTTGTAGTGAGTAGAGTTGTCTACCCTTTATAGTATTGTCCTGTTGGTATTGCCTTTTATTGTTGATTCCTCTTCGTATTTGTCCATATAGTTCATGTGCGCTGTATGCATTTGGTTCTATGCTAATGCTCCGAAGGCTGCTTTTTACCATTTGGCCCGTTTTTTTCACTGTCTGACAGATTTATATGGGTAGGTATGTATAGGAATCATACTTTTTGTTGTTTGTTTTTGACCTCCCTAATAGCTAGCATACTGTCTTCAAGCATATTTCTCTACTTTGGAGTTGACAATCTCTAAAGTTTTAAGTACCCCTTGCACTATGTTTGACCTGCTTTATAAACAATCCTAGCCTACTTCAGAGAGAGAGCATTCCCTGAAGACCTACCTTTTCTATAGCTATACTTCTGTTATGATTGTCTTATTTATTTATTTAACTCTAATCAACATATAAAATTACAAAATCTAAATTACATAACCCAAAATAGTCATATATGTACTAGCCATACACTCTTTTGCCCACTGATACTGGATGTTAGAATTTCCAAACTATTATGTTAAGTAGGAAATTACATGTAAACTTTATATTTATGAGCAAATTTATTTAAACTTAAACAATAACCACCCAACTCTATTTTAAGCACTTTATACCTTTGAAAAGGGATTTAAATTTCCCAACAACTGGTCACAAATTTGAACGTTTAAGTATTAAGGCAAACTTACTACAGTATAATTGATTTGAATTAGCTTTACAAACACATAATTCAACTGTCATAGACTCATCTGACTTCTTTGTTTCAATTTCTCAGCTGCACTGTAACTTGACACCATTGTATTTGAGTAGCTGCTGATAATACCGTATTTACCCAAAATCTCTCTACATTGTACAGTGACTAAAGAAGTGCTACTTCGTTATAGACATACTATTATTTAATGTATGGAACTAGTTTAGAAAATTTATACACAAATATATCTTCTCTTCTAAAACTTATACAATATCATAGCACCTGAAATAACTTAATTTAGCCCTATAATGGAAGAATAAAAAGTAAGTTTATGAGTTATCTTATATATTGACTTGTCATTGTACAGATTTTATTGTATCAAGCAAACCTTGTGAGAAAAGTGATCAGGTAATATCAATCAATTTTCATATGTGCTTTGTATATACAGTATTTCCTTTTTTAAATTTCCATTTTGGTCTCATTGATTTTTTATGCTATAATTTTTTTGTTTGTGTATTGACCAAGACTCTTTGTGTGCTCTGTGTTTTGTCAGTAAACGTAAATGAGTTTTAAAAGTGTTGTCGTTTGACTCTTTGTCTTCAGATATATATTTCTGTTTCCAGATTTTAATTCGTAATTTTCAGTTTCCTAGCCTTCAAACTTGACTTTCAGTCTTCAGACTTGACTGTGTCCTCAGGTTTTGGCTTTTACTCTTCAGGTTATGACGTAAAGTCTTCAGACTTGACTTAGTGTCCTCAGGTTTTGGCTTTTACTCTTCAGGTTTTGACGTAAAGTCTTCAGACTTGACTGTGTCCTCAGGTTTTTGCTTTTACTCTTTAGGTTTTGACATAAAGTCTTCAGACTTGACTGTGTCCTCAGGTTTTGACTTTTACTCTTCAGGTTTTGACATAAAGTCTTCAGACTTGACTATTAGCCTTCCTAATTTTACAGCTGGACCAGACATATACGAGTATGTTTGGTAAAGTTGTACATGTATAGTCAGTCAGAGAGATGTAATAAATGTGCATGCTTGACGAGGTTTGAAAGTCATATAGCTTTACTGTGCATCAGATTATTCATCATTAAATTCAACTGCATACAGTGTAACTTATTTGTTCCAGCACAAGCCTTGTTTTTGAAACTCAGGTGCAGGAATCATGTTAACTGGGTAGTCAATTTATGTGTGACAAGCTTTAATATTTTGGTGTGTTTAATGAAGGATATTGGATACTTCATCATTATTATTTTGATTATTATAATGTAAAATATGATGATGGCAGTTCATTAGTGACATTTGTTGCATCTTTGGTTTCATAACCATGCTGCTTATTTTGTACAGGATCATGGCTTTCACACATTTTTCTTCCCCATGTTTTCCAGATCATCGATCTGTGCCTTACTGGTTATGCTTCTGCAAGATATAATGCATGCATTTAGATCACTCGGAGCCCCTCAACTGTAATGCTTACAACTTCCTACATTTGAGAGGAAGTGGTCTAAAGTGCTCACCATTATGAATCACTGCCATCTCACATCTGTTTGCGTAGGTTCAAGTCTCAGATTCAGCCACTGTGGGTATTTGAGAAAGCTTGCCAGTAGCTTCTCGTGGGTGGGTGGTTCTTTCTGGTGTTTTCCCAGGTTCTTCTTCCACCATTTATACTTGTCGCCACGTATAGCCTATTTTGTGCTGAAAAATGTAGTTAAAGCCTACAATCTATATGTATCTATATATCTTACAGTTGATGTACATCCATGTTTATGTTGATACTAACAAAGGTCAAAGTTGCAAATATAAATATTAAGATGGCAGTGAATATCCATTTTAAAGCAATGTATCTGGCAATGAAAATGTTCACTGTTTTGTGGTAGTTGAGTTGCAATCTTAATTATTTGCATCCATTAGTGTAAGTTTTTTTAGTGTTAAATTCATCTCTTGAATGACGAAGATTCCATTTATTTTGAGGTTAAGATAGAATCTATATAAAATTTGCCATTTAATTAATGGTTTCATAATATGAAATGAAAACTAAAGTAATTCAGTATACAGTTGGTATTTATTGTAATAAATATTGTTTAATACTGAGTGTACATGTACACTAAATTTTAATGAGAACAGGATGTAGGATGGAAAATCCCATGGTTCAGTACATGTTAAAACACTGATTACAAAAATTAAGGTGGCAAGACTGTCAAAGCAGATAAGATTAATTTTCTTGTATTGTTAATGTACTATGTACCATGTTTACTACTTTCCTTTGTCCCACGGAAATGTTGTGTCCCTCCAATCTGGAAGCGGGGGACAATGACCTCTGCTCATGGAATCCTATGCGTATGACTCACAGTAATAATATGTTGGACATACAGGATATGTGCAAATATTAATTTATGAGCATTATCCTTGTCATTTAGAATGTATTTCAAGTGTTCATTTTATGCTGATGCATGCATTATCCTAGATGCCCTTATTTCTCATCATGATACAAGGAAGGTGCATGAATTAATTGAGGTCAGGAAGTAAAGCAATCATTACAATTGACTTATCATGCTGAGTTGACAGATAAAAAGATAATTACAATTGATTTTATACTGACTGAATTGACAGATTATTATTATAGTTGAATTTATACTGACTGAATTCATAGATAAATTATTGTTATAGTTGAATTTATTTTGACTGAATTGACAGATTCACTGACTGAATTGACAGATACATTATTATTATAGTTGATTTTGCACTGACTGAATTGACAGATAAATTATTATAGTTGAATTTATACTGACTGAATTGACAGATAAATTATTATTATAGTTGAATTTATACTGCCTGAATTGACAGATAAATTATCAGTTGATATTACACTGAATTGATAGATACAATATCATTAGAGTTGATTTTATAAGGACAGATTCATCAGATTAAAGGTCATTACAGTTGATTTCATATTGACTATTTAGTACACCCCAAGTGCCTGACAGACTAAATTGTCATCATTGTTATAGAATACAATTAAGATCATGTCAGGGGCATGTTGGTTTTGTTCTGCATGGACATTCAAATCAAGAGCACCAGTTTGATTGTATTTATCAAGATGAACAAGTGATGGCTGATGGTTACAAGGTTCATTAACTCCATTTTAGTAGAAAGTGTAATCAGAGATATCTCAATAACTCAGAAAGCCAGTGGGCTTAATCAGGGCATTGTTTTTTGCAATATTAAGCAATGCAAAATTGAAAACATCATTTGGCCATTTGAAAATTTGAATAGTCATTAAAATCATTTTTATGGTCTGCGTATCTCATAATATTTCAATTTTAACAACTTCCTAATCACATGCGCACGCACACATACTGCCATGACCAAGATTTGCCAGTCAATATATGATGGCAGAATGAAAGATTTAGGTAATCGCATTTTGACATGACTTGTCAGTGTGTATACATGGTTGTATTATTTTTGAATGATTGGGAATCAATTATTGTATAAAGAAAAAAAAACTAATGAAATTTAATTTTCAGATTAAATTGCATTTCAGATGTTTTGGTGGGGTTCAGTATTAGTGCCATCTTTGTCATTGTGTTCACCCTATATTCAATTGAGAATGATGCCCTGCATTTATCAAAAATCCATTAAAAACATGCATTGAGTAAACACATCCTATATTCAATTGAGAATGATGCCCAGCATTTATCAAAAATCCATTAAAAGCATGCATTGAGTAAATACATCTAGATCACAGAGTGTCACATCCAAACATTAAAGGGTAGAAAAAAATCCATTGTCTGAGACAACTAACAGTGAATGTTTTGCAGTTGTTGTTTTCATACAAGTGTTCTTAGTCATGCAACTAATTATATAGTAAAGAAATTATATGGAAATGTAAGTATTGTTATATATATATATATATATATATATATATATATATATATATATATATATATATATATATATATATATATATATATATATATAATTAATGTAATTTACATGCTATTTCCCTGTCCTATGTTTCACCCTAATGCCTGTATTCTACATGCTATTTCCCTGTCCCATGTTTCACCCTAATGCCTGTATTCTACATGCTATTTCCCTGTCCTATGTTTCACCCTAATGCCTGTAATCTACATGCTATTTCCCTGTCCTTTGTTTCACCCTAATGCCTGTATTCTACATGCTATTTCCCTGTCCTATGTTTCACCCTAATGCCTGTAATCTACATGCTATTTCCCTGTCCTACGTTTCACCCTAATGCCTGTAATCTACATGCTATTTCCCTGTCCATTGTTTCACCCTAATGCCTGTAATCTACATGCTATTTCCCTGTCCTATGTTTCACCCTAATGCCTGTAATCTACATGCTGATTTCCTGTCCTATGTTTCACCCTAATGCCTGTAATTTACATGCTGTTTCCCTGTCCTATGTTTCACCCTAATGCCTGTAATCTACATGTTATTTCCCTGTCCTATGTTTCACCCTAATGCCTGTAATCTACATGCTATTTCCCTGTCCTTTGTTTCACCCTAATGCCTGTAATCTACATGCTATTTCCCTGTCCTATGTTTCACCCTAATGCCTGTAATTTACATGCTATTTCCCTGTCCTATGTTTCACCCTAATGCCTGTATTCTACATGCTATTTCCCTGTCCTATGTTTCACCCTAATGCCTGTATTCTACATGTGATTTCCCTGTCCTATGTTTCACCCTAATGCCTGTAATCTACATGCTATTTCCCTGTCCTATGTTTCACCCTAATGCCTGTAATCTACATGCTATTTCCCTGTCCTATGTTTCACCCTATTGCCTGTAATCTACATGCTATTTCCCTGTCCTATGTTTCACCCTAATGCCTGTAATCTACATGCTGATTCCCTGCCCTATGTTTCACCCTAATGCCTGTAATCTACATGCTGATTCCCTGTCCTATGTTTCACCCTAATGCCTGTAATCTACATGCTGATTCCCTGTCCTATGTTTCACCCTAATGCCTGTAATCTACATGATATTTCCCTGTCCTTTGTTTCACCCTAATGCCTGTAATCTACATGCTATTTCCATGTCCTGTTTCACCCTAATGCCTGTAATTTACATGCTATTTCCCTGTCCTTTGTTTTACCCTAATGCCTGTAATCTACATGCTATTTCCATGTCCTGTTTCACCCTAATGCCTGTAATTTACATGCTATTTCCCTGTCCTATGTTTCACCCTAATGCCTGTAATTTACATGCTGATTCCTTGTCCTATGTTTCACCCTAATGCCTGTAATTTACATGCTATTTCCCTGTCCTATGTTTCACCCTAATGCCTGTAATCTACATGCTGATTCCCTGTCCTATGTTTCACTCTAATGCCTGTAATCTACATGCGATTTCCCTGTCCTATGTTTTACCCTAATGCCTGTAATCTACATGCAATTTCCCTGTCCTGTGTTTCACCCTAATGCCTGTAATCTACATGCTGATTCTCTGTCCTATGTTTCACCCTAATGCCTGTATTCTACATGCTATTTCCCTGTCCTATGTTTCACCCTAATGCCTGTAATCTACATGCTGATTCCCTGTCCTATGTTTCACCCTAATGCCTGTAATCTACATGCTGATTCTCTGTCCTATGTTTAACCCTAATGCCTGTAATCTACATGCTATTTCCCTGTCCTATGTTTCACCCTAATGCCTGTAATCTACATGCTATTTCCCTGTCCTATGTTTCACCCTAATGCCTGTAATCTACATGCTATTTCCCTGTCATATGTTTGACCCTAATGCCTGTAATCTACATGCTATTTCCCTGTCCTATGTTTCACCCTAATGCCTGTAATCTACATGCGATTTCCCTGTCCTATGTTTCACCCTAATGCCTGTAATCTACATGCTATTTCCCTGTCCTATGTTTCACCTTAATGCCTCTAATCTACATGCTGATTCCCTGTCCTATGTTTCACCCTAGCTTTTAAGGAGATCTAGTCAACTTCAGAGAAAGCTTTCTTTCCCTAGAGCTAAGCTTATGGTCTGATTGTGTTGATTGCAGAACCTTTATCTGACCTAAATCTAAATTATAGTTATAATTAATCCAAATAAGGCAATATAATCCATGATACCCACACTCTTTGTGACTGTTAATGTATAAATAATAGTAGTTCCAAAAATATTATAATAAGTGAAGGAATTACTTGTAAAAGCTTCCTTAGGAGATAATTAACCCCAAATTAAACTAACTACCTAAATCTTGTTTTAAGGCATTTTATATTCACGAAAAGACCTTCAAGGTTCCCAATAACTGGTCTCTAATTTAAATGGTTAAATATTAAGGGACAAATGATATCATTGATTTATACACATTTTCTCTGCTATAATGATTTTTTAATGTGCCATAGCTAGCACTGTAGGACTCGTGATGCTGACTAGATGCAAAAATGGGAACCAGTCTTCTCTTCACTTATGCCTAGCTTTAACTTTAATTTTAAATTATACATGTTTGTGTCGAATGTTTGATAATTGATGTCATTTAAATCACCATTTCTATGATAATAAATGCACATATAATTGGTCACTGTACCATTTTACTAATTAATTACATAGTATGACAAAAGTATCAATATATTTAAATCCTAAATTGAAGAGAGATAAATATTGATTATAAAAAGATGACTCTTAATATATATGGCTTTATTTTTTTTTTCTTTATGTTTCCAGAAATCCAACATTGAACTATTGGTGTACATTAACATGCAATATAATTTAATATATTACTAATGTAATCTTTGACAAGCAGAACTATGCACAGTTTTTTACTTATGCATTGAACTATTCCTCTTGTTAAGTAAATTGAGGGTGAACTCATGGTACTAATTGTATGGTTAAATGGGAACCAGTCTGGAAATGGAGAAAGATAAAATGGAGTATACCTACATGGGTCTCACTGGCTAGGCTTGGTTGATAATGACAAATATATTTTTGTAAAAAGAATCTTTTGAGAGCTTATTCTAGTTCTAACTATTATAAAATTGGAGAACGTTTTCACTAATCATATATGAAATTAGCACCTGACTGTTTGCTGTGGAATTCAAGAACATGTTTCAAACACACATAGATCAAGAAATGCTGTGGTTCATGATTTTCTCTGGGTAAAAGCTGTAATTCAGGAAACATCGGTACATGTAAGTAAATAGTAAGCAATAAATAATAAATATAAGTTTGATTGTGAGTACTAAAAATTTCAAGATATTTAAATATTTTTTTAATAATTTTTTTTGTCAAGATATTGAATTAAGATATAGAGGATATTTGCTTGAAACGAGTGAATAACAGATATATTTCATCGAGTGGATGAGAGTAGAGTTTTTTATCCAAGAGATGAAATGTATCCGTTATTCACTCGTTTCAAGCAAATATTCTTTTTATTTTATGCTCACATACGTTGGCTACCTCAAGTTTGTGACACAGTGAAAGAGCAGACCCAAAAATCTGATCCAAAAATGTAGTTCCTGTAGTGAAAAAATATTGTTATTTTTTCACTATTTTTTCACTGCAGTGAAATATCAATATTATTTTAACTATAAAATCAAGTAATTCACTGCTTAGCATAAAATAAAATTATGATATTGAATTTTTAATATGGTGTTTACATGGGAACTGAATTAGTACCATTAGTCCTATAGCATAACTCTATCAACCCCCCCCCCCCCCCACTGCTCTTTGGCTGCTGATAATGCCATAATTAACTGGAGTCACAGCCCTACAGTTTAACAGTAAAAATAAAAGATAAGTACTCCTATATGATAGATATACAGTTGTTAAATTGATCAAGAGCATTTAGAAAATGTATGTGTTCATATCTTCTATTCTGAACCATGATAAATATCAGACCAACTAAAATAAGTCAATTTAGCCCAATACTAATGCTGGCAAGGTGCTTCTCTTGAGGTATTAGCTTAACAGTCATATAAAGCTTATTACATGCACTTAAAGGTACTGTTACTTAATTGATATCTTAATGCTTTGGAGTTTATTTGGATTGAGGAGATTTGAATCTAAGAGTGTTTGAATACAGTCAGGTTTGTTATCAGAAGCAGGTTTGTTTTTTCTGATCTTGCCTGCATTATGTATCATTATAACACGGTGGCAATGCATTATCTGAAACCCACATGTGATCATCTGTGAAGACATAACACAGCAACCAGCTTAACCCTTGACTAGAGAAAATGGGACACTCATTTTTGCGGTACTGATGCCAATGGGCAATAGTACAGTGTGCAGGTACATCACTACATCCTCTCTAACCATTGCCTAGAGGTAATGGGACACCATATTTTGTGGTACCTGTGCCAGTAGAACAGAGGGCATGAACAACATCATATGAAGTTGAACCCTTGCCAGGAGACAACAAAACAGTTTGCAATCATGATGCCATGTTCTGTGGAATCTTGTCCTGGAAGTAATGGAATGGTGTGCAGGCAAGACACTGCATTCTACTTAATCCTTGCCAAGAGGTAATTATACAGTGTGCGGCAGAGCTTTACATACTGTGGAACCCTTGCCTGTAGGTACTGTTATACTTCTGCAGGCACATCACCACATTCTGTGGAACCCATTCCTGAAGTTCTCGGGAGATTGGCTCTACACCAGTAGTTATGGAGAATAATCCATTGAGAATAAAACATTAGAAATTGCATAAAGTTTGGATTTTTACTGATTTGCACATTTTATTTTGGAGACTGGGATTCATTTGCAGTGGGGATATGGCATCTTGAAAAATTCATTGATTGGTCTCTTTTCTTCCCCTATCAAATTGTGACCTATTTAGTATTGCAGCATGTTTGTGTTTCACAAAATAGACAATCTGATTTGGCTATCGATTAATATTTTGGCAGTGCTCAAATGTTGGCTGAGAGTTTAGCTGGCTACAGATACTGTTTTAGATACAAGCCTTTGAAATTGATGACGGATAATGGATGTGTATTCTGTGTGCTCTTTTGGCAAGCCAGTACACAATTTATTATCCAATTTGCAAGCATGTATCAGTTAAGATCATAAGAGCACACTCTTCTGCCTATTATATTTTCTCTCCTTTATCTAACATAATTTTATTGCTTTTGTTACATGACTTATCCTGTTACAACCTTTTTTGAATTGTCTCATTTTATTCTTGGTGGAGTTTTGGTAGTCAAAGATAGTTTTTACAGTTCATTTCCTATTACAGCCTCTTTTGAATTGTCTCACTTTAATCTTGGTGGAGTTTCGGTAGTCACAGATTTTGTTACAGTTCATGTCCTATTATAGCCTTTTTTGAATTGTCTCAATTTATTCTTGGTGGAGTTTTGGTAGTCACAGATTTTGTTACAGTTCATGTCCTATTACAGCCTTTTTTGAATTGTCTCATTTTATTCTTGGTGGAGTTTTGGTAGTCACAGATTTTGTTACAGTTCATGTCCTATTACAGCCTTTTTTGAATTGTCTCATTTTTGAATTGTCTCACTTTATTCTTGGTGGAGTTTTGGTAGTCACAGATTTTGTTTTACAGTTCATTTCCTATTACAACATCTACTGTATAGTCAATGTTTTTTAAGGTGGAGTACTGCTAGACAGATTTCCTGATCTGTCATCAAGAACAGCTTTCTCAGTTATTTTATATTATCATTTTATTATTTTTAAGTACAACTGCAAGCAAGAAAGACCCTGATCTGTCATATGGTGTTAATTACAATTTTAGCTAATTCTTAATGAGTAGAAACGTTAGCAAAATCTACACAGGAATACAATATTCAGAAGTCTATATAAAATGAAGGGACTGAATGTACATGTAATTAATACCGGTTTAATTGGAAATATGAAAAATTGAGAGTAATTTTATAGTATTAATGGTCTACACATTCTGTATGTATGACAGATTACCGACAGTACTGGCCTTCCTTTGAGAGCGGCATGTCAGATTTTGAATGTGAACTTGAAAGTAAGAATTCAGTAGAAAAATCATAATTAAGACTTTTGCGCAATAAGACATTGTGCTAGGATATTTTACTTGACCTATTATCATACAGTTTGCAAGCATGGACTTAAAATCTTTTTTTTTATATGAACACAGAAAATACAGATAGCTATGCAAACACCATCAAGCCTGAGCTAGAAGTTCATATTTGCAGAAACATAAAAATTAGCAAAGGTTCTGCTCCATTAAATGAGGTTTTTGCAATATTTTAAATTTACCTATAGTTTTGTGATATCCGATGATCATTACCAAATCTCTTTAAATACGACATTGAAAGTCAAGAAACTTTCTTTTATGTTGTTCTTTAGGTAGTCATTCACACAAAGGGTGTTATACATGCCTCAGGGATCAATGGAGAGTCAGATGTAGAAACCGTTCATCAAGACTCGTGTTGAGTCTAAAAGAGTTACAAGGCTTCAAATTCTACCCATGTAGAAGCTAATGGACATTATGCTGTCAATTCCATGTGCTGACGGCATAAACCAAAAGCTGTTGTGTTGTCACATTATGCACCAACATTTCTGGATCTATGCAGTTTGTTAAAATTGATCAGGACTGCTTGTACATTTACCCAGATCAGCTGGCAAGTTATGAGATGGCCTATCAAGGTCTGTGTTCTTTGGAGATGGACCTGATTTATATACAAGTATATAAAAAAACTTGAAAGAGCTGTTTGATCATATATGAAACGGAAGTAAATTTTGTTTCTGATTTGGGTTTTAAAGGCTCTTCATGAAGTAGTTTTTACAGAAGTTGTCAAAAATGCTTGATAGTATGGTTCTTCAACAGTGGTCATAAGGTCATGTGGACTGAATGACTGATTATTTCTCTTCTTTTTTTTTAGGTAAAGAAAAAAGCCAAGTCAGCAGAATTAAGAAGCTGAAGAAGAGATTGTCAGCCAGCTTTGGCAGATTGTGTAAGTATTGATTGATTTTGATGAAGCATCCATGCTGCATGCAACCAGTAGAAATTATCAGTACACTGAGAACCAAGAATAGATCGAATGCTTTTTAGATATGTTCGAGGCAGTTTGAGGACATGAAAGATCCCGTTATCACTTACTTTGTTAATAGCTTAGGACTAGTGGAAAGCTAATTCCTTCAGTTGAGTAATGAGCGGTCATTGATAGAAAGTCTTGGTGTCCAGGGTAATGAAAGCAAAAAGAAATGGTGTTCTAATTGGATAAAAGGTTTCACTTTCTGACATATCTTTATTATCACGCCCCTATGAAATGATCATGAATAATTCATGAACTGTTAATCCATCTTTTGCACTGGTCAAGTTATATATCAGTTTGTACCTCAGTATAGTGGACTCTCAGTATGCAAATACGCCTCTTTCTTGATAACTTATACACATATAACTCTAGAACCTACTTATAAAATAGAACCAGTGTGGATTCCATTAAGAAAAAAGAATATACAAAAGAAACTGGCCCCAATTTATTGTATATGAAGAAAGTCACAATCAAATCTGGAAAATGATTGATATATCACTTATTTTCTTCTAGAATTATTGGCTAGTTCCATGAAATTTGTTGTTGAATCATGAAATTTGCAGCAATATGTAATAATAATAAGAAGTAATATATCTTATTACATTAACTTGAAGGACAAATTATGACTAGAATGGAAATAAGGGTCTATTTGATCCATGAAAATGTCTGTAATGCCCACTTGTGGTATCACTTTAAGAAATAAGTACCAATTAAATAAGTTATATCAAGTGAAATTTGTGTTTTCAGTTCTATGCTTGAATTCTATTTTAGTGCAGTGTGCCCCATACTCAGTGCATCATTGACAGTAGTTGCATTAAGTATACTCTCTGTGGTTTTATTTTTTTAAAATTTTTTTATTTATGAATTGCTTAGGTCACCAACCTGAGAAGTGGATTTAATATTAAAAGTAAATAGTATCATTTCACTGCATTTTGTGAGTATTTAACCTTTATCATAATCTCTCTTTATACTAACAAATACAGTTAAGGAGAATAAAGTTTGTTTTTCCCATAATTTAAATCAATTGCTTGCAAGTTAATGTGCATTTCACTAACTATACTTGTTTTTAGTGACACATCCAGTCACATGGTCTTGTGACTATTATTTAGAGAATCTCGAAATATAAACAGCTCCTGTTTTAAGCCATTGTTTATTAAATATTCCATTCATTTAAAGGTTACATGTGAACTTTGGGGGAAAAAGTTGGAAACTAACCAATAAAAAAAAAAATAAGCATTTTTGTTTTAAAAAATGTTTAATCTATATTGTTGTTTTAGCTCAGTTGGTTATATATCAGAAGAGTTTAAGGGTTGGCCTTTTGTTGGTCTTATCTTTCTCAATCATTTAGCACAAGTTTATTATCACTGTTCCTTCTAAATTACTTGGAGGGTTACCATGTAGCTTTAGGGGCCACGTGTGGCTGAGTGGTCTAATGCGCTCTCCGTTACAGATCACAGCCATCTCACCTCTGTGTGGGTTCGAGTATCAGATTCAGCCAATATGGGTATGTGAGAAAGTTTGCCAGTAGCTTCTCGTGGGTTGGTGGTTCTTTTCTGTGGGTTTTCCCGGGTTCTTCCTTCACCATTTATACTGGCCGCCATGTATAGCCTATAATGTGCTTAAAAATGGCATTAAACCATACAACAACTACAACAACCATTAGAGGCCGACCGAAACTAAATTTCTGGTTTCGGCCGAAAACAAAACAAGACCGAAAGTTATAAATTGACTGTAAAAATTGACTGTAAATAAACCGTAGCCGAAACCAAAAGTTTAACTACACCTTCGGCTGAAACCAAAACCGAAACTGAAAGATAAACCGAAGTTGCCGAACACTAGATTTATTAAATAGGCCTGGGCCATGATGCATTACTACACTAATTAAAAACAAATCTAAAAGTAATCATTCAGAGCCTGCAGTAAGAGGACTTCGCTAAATGTCAAATTGCCTGGCGCC
Source organism: Unio pictorum (assembly GCA_030141615.1). Taxonomy (NCBI): domain Eukaryota; kingdom Metazoa; phylum Mollusca; class Bivalvia; order Unionida; family Unionidae; genus Unio; species Unio pictorum. The sequence continues at coordinate 351,261 of JARLTB010000198.1, forward strand.
GAATGACCGTCCGACAAGCAAAGTAATAGACGCAGCACTAGCGTTGCATTTTGAAAGTTAAAATAGATCTTCGGTTGATGACCGAAAATCAATATCAGTTTCAGCCGAAACTGAAAGCAAACAGAAAGCTAACTTTTTGGCTCGGCCAAAACCGAAACTATGCCGAAAGTGGTCATTTGCCAACTTTATGCGCTGAAACCGAAACCGAATTTCGATCGGCCTCTAACAACCAATGTAACGTTACACACTCATCCATCCAAAGGTCTGGTTGAATCTAAATGAAACTGGTGGCACTAGGATATCCAGTAACAAATTTGCCACATTGGCCATATTTAAGAATTTGTTATCTCAGTGTCTTTTAAAAGTCTGGTCAATGGAGTTTTCACTGACCATGGCAGCCATCTTGAAAATGTTGTTATTGCTATTCTTCCTATCATCATGAGTTGTTTCACCCAGAGATCTTCTTATGGTGTCTACCAGATTAGCCATCTTAGAATTGATGTTATAGCTACTCCTTCTATTTAGAAAATCATTTTGACATGTGGTTTTCACTTGAAGACTTTGTATGATGTCATGTCTGACCTTGATGAAGATGATCTGACCATCTGGTTATTGCTGCATCTCCAGAATTGGTGGTCACATCAACATATGGGTTTTGGCAAAAAGACTTGAAATCGAATTTGTCCTAAATTAATAGTTTGCTAGTTTTATATCACATGTGCCATGATGGGCATCCTGAAAATCTTGTCTGATTTGTCCAAAGAAATTGGTAGTGAACTTAATATCCAATATGGCCACCACAGCATCTGATTTTATAATCTTGTCTCTGAAGAGTATTGGGGATAGGTTCAACACTCAGTAGATATGAAGACGGAATGGTTTTATCTTGAATTCCTTCCAGTTCATTCCTGACTGTAGTATGGGGAGTCCCAAAGAAAATCATGGGAGTCCCAAGTAGGTCACATGGTCCTAGATCAAGCATAAGAATTAAGTATGTTCAAGCTGTACTGGAAAAAAATACAACAATTTAACACACCCTCATCAGCTTTTTTAAAAAAGTAGAATCATTAGTTACATAATTATTCCAAGGTTTCCTCACTGCCAAGTCGTGTACATGATACAGATTAATTTTATGTTAGGTAAATGCTAAAAACTAAACATTAGTACATGCACTTTGATTAAGGAAAGTGTTCATCTTTTTTTACTGTTTATACCAGGAACAAATATTAGTTATATCTGTGACATCATTTTTTCCTTCTTATCTAAGTGAATTTCTCAACCCATTAATAACTGCCATTTCTGTTGACCCTCGGACCATCATATGCCTTGTTATCCTCATCCTGCAGTCTCATCTGGGACTCTTAATCTCAGGCAAACTACTTGATGGACATTTCAGAAAAACACTCAAAGAGAATGGTCTCTTAGAAAAACACTCAAAGAGAATGGTCTCTTAGAAAAACACTCAAAGAGAATGGTCTCTTAGAAACCACTTTGGATAATGGTAAAATCAACAACTTCTGTAAAGATTGCAGTAAATCCCTAATTTGATTTTAGGGAGCCACCACCCCTCCCAACAATTCCTGATAGGCCACAGGCATGCATTTAGGTATTGCACTGCTGGGGAATTAAGCATTGAGATTAAAGTTTACGCACAAGTTTCAACATCTGAGGAATTTAAAATTGAGATTAAAGTTTACGCACAAGCTTCAACATCTGAGGAATTTAAAATTGAGATTTTAGTAGTTACACACAAATTTCAACATCTGCACATGTACTGACATGTTGATTATTGACCAAAAGAAAAGATGTATAGCAGCAAGAGGAATGGTCCAGGAACTGATTCACGTGGAACACCTGACTTATCAGTTTCTTGTCTGAATGTTTATTTAAAATAGAAACTTATTGTTGTCTGCCTTCAAAATAGGTTTGAAACCAAGTTAAGCTATCCTGGTTAACTTCATATATGCAGAGGTTTTCCAGCAGAAATTTGTGGTTGTTAAATGCCACATGAAAAACATTTTAGTGCTAAGGCAAAATGAGTAGTGCAGTGTGGAATTATATTGGTAAGGGATAGGCTCAGAAATTTGTGGTGGTGAAAAATGCTGATTATGTTAATTATAAGCACATTTGAGACAGGGAGGTAAAGTGAAAGTATGTGGATGAATTTATATTATTATATAATAACTACAAGATATTAATGGAGAAAATTATTTTGTAACTTAATGCTAGAGAGGAAAACAGAAATGGGGAGAGTGCATGATTTCCAAGTCAGCAACTATGCTCTTGATATAAAAAATTTTTTTTTTTATGTAAAACTGTTCAGTTCATCTGAAAACTATTCTGTATGTAGATCCTAATCTACATTTGCATAATGTGATAACAGATCAGGGTCTATTTTGCTTGTTTTACTTATTATTCTTAACATACCGCATAGACACAGATCTGCCAGTCATTATATAATGGCAGAATGGAAGATTAGGTAAGCGCAGTTTGCAGCTAAACTCGACTTCTAGGTGTGTATATCTACATAGATGTATAGTTTTTTTAATAGATGTGAATCAGCTATTGTAGAAAAAACATCTGGTGAATTTAATTTTCAGATTGCATTTAGATTGTTTTGGGCGGGGTTGTTTTCATCCTCCAGTAACCGCATTCAAACACCCTAACTGAAAGTACATGGAATGGGTCCTAATTTCTAAAAATAACCTTTTTATTTGGCATCAAGGATTTCCTTAGCATTGTACAAAGAAGTATTGTAAACTCTTGCAGCATAGTAAGCGTTTCGAAGAAATACTACTTTTGCATATAATAATAGTATTTCAATATAATGAAGTTTACTTTTTCAGTAGAAGCAGATGATTTTGAAGTTACAACATCATGGGATTCAATGGTTTTTCCAAATGACAGCACCAACAATACTAAAAACTGTCAGAAAGTTAAACTTTAAGAAATAATTGACTTCACAAGCAAAAGAACATTGATACCTTCATGAACTTAAATTATAGGAACTTTTCACAGGAGGAATTGTACGTAACCTATGTAGGTTGAAAGATAATTTCAAAGTTTCAGGGCTGTTCACCTAAGGCTACTAAAATGAATTCAGTCATAGCGATTCTGTTGGAGAGTTGCACCTTACTGCATTGTGGGCATCCCTTGAGCTTTTTAGCAAAATCAGATAAATAGCTTAAAGTTTCTTTGACGTACTACTTTTTTTTTTTTACTGTACAAAAGCTGATGCTTATTTGAATATTTGAAGCAAAACGTGTGTTGAATCACGTATTTTAAGATGGATGCAGTAAAATTAAACAAGATTTTCTCTGTCATTTTAATATAAGCCGCTTAATTGTTTCCCCAAAATGATATAGCCTAATAAAGACCTTGAAGTTGTTAGGTTTCCTAGCTGTCTTTAATTTTTATCTAACAGTAGCATGTACTTTCACCAGTTTTTACCACATACATGTGGGGCCAGTACAGGTGTAATAACCCATGTTATTCCCATGCTTTTGACAATTGATGCTGGGAGTATGTATACAGGCAGCATTTTCTGCTATTTAAATAACACCCACAATATTCAATGCTTAGTCAATGCAGCTGTTTTCAATTCCAATTCAGTGGGAATGTTGGAAGCCACTAACCCAGTTGGCTTCATTCATCCTGTACAAAATTTGAGAAACATAAATGCCAGATTATTTGTTCAGGCCAACCTCCTCTGAAAGCTGATAACAAACACATAGCCACACACAGCTCTGCCTAATTATAACTTTGCTTATGGGAGCCATATATTGGACTAGGATTGTGTGATACTGTCTCATAATGTAGCAGATAATGCATAAACATTATAACAGTACCATTCCAGTGGAATATTGAACTGGAATCCATACAATATTGTAACTCCCTTATAACAGGGACTGTGTCGTAATGATTCAATGCCATAATAGTGAGGGAATTCTTTGATAGGTTTTGAGTTCTTGATATTTTACAGCATTCCCAATTTATTTATGATTATTATAGATAGGTCAGGGAGGTATGTAATATAAAGAGCTCGCTCACGATCTGTGTTATACCGTATTCATCAGGGACCACAAAGTGACAGAGTAGTCTAAAGCGCTGTCCGTTACGGATCATTGCCATCTCACCTCCGTCTGCGTGAGTTCAAGTCTCGGATTCAATCAGTGTGGGTATGTAAGAAAGCTTGCCAGTAGCTTCTTGTGGGTGGGTGGTTCTTTCTGGAGTTTTCTCAGGTTCTTCCTCCACCATTAACACTGGCCGCCATGTATAGCCTATCTTGTGCTGAAATTGGCGTTAAACCCTACAACAACAATACCTTACTCATCTGGTAATTTAATACAAGTAACTTTGTAAGTAAGTTACCCATTTTTTTTTGTAGATTCCATGTTATTTTCATTCAAATCAGACATTGTAAAACCCAGTGAAAAAGGTCATTCCTATACATTTTGAGATAAACAGTATATCTGCATATTTTATGCAAACAAATGTCCATAAATTGTGTGAGAAGTTTTGTTCATTAAAATTAAGCAAAGTAATTTAATGTTAAGCAGATAGTCCAAAATTGTCAATCTGTTCCTCCAGGCATAACACAATTAATATTTTTATACACTGCATTTGATCTGTATTAATTACCAGCTTGCTGACTGTAGCAAGTTTAGTGTTTCATTCATGTTTGAAATGATAGTGTTTGATGTCTTTAAGAACACTCACTCATGCATCACATAATTGATTGCTACCTCAATTTGTCTTTGTCACCAATCTATTTTTCACATGTAACAGCTTGCTGATCCAATCTGTTATTGGAACTTGTGTTTGGCAATGCTCAATGAATTAGAATTTTTTTGGCTTCTAACCATAGATTTCAGTTTGGTTTCATGTTGTACAACACATTAGCACAAGTAGGTCATGGAGGTCATGCCAGAAGTGGAGAAAGTTGGACCTAATGACCCTAACTAGTTTTTTTTGTTCATGATAACTTTAATATTTTTCATCAGTGGTATTACTATTATTTCCTGCAATAAAATGTCATTTGTCAGCATTGTATATACTTTGATGATTCTGTCCATGAAAGTTCAGACTTTAGCATTGCTTTTTAGTTTCCTTGTCCTCAAACACTATGTCTACTGTTTATGTCATACTTGTTGAGAGGACAAAGGAATTTTTGTCATAAACTGCACTACTGTCTGACTCAACCATGACAAATTCAAAGTATGTAACACTTGAAAAGTGAATATAAATTGCAGAAATTGATAAATCCACGACCAATACACCTGTGATCATTATCAACCTTACCTTTCATACTAGGATTTGAATTCCTCATGCCTGATTAACCATTGCCCCCTTTAGAATTTATTTGAGACATTTGAATCACATTGTTTCTTTTCTATACACTACCATACTTTGAACTGAACTTTTTGCTGAGATTTCTAGCTTTACTATAGGCATCTTTACTATCATGTGCATGAAGTTGGGTGGGATGGGGTGGGTGGTTGAAGAGAATGGGCTTATAATCAATGATTTCGGTTGAAAATATTTGTACAAATATGGTAAGTTTTTTGCTAACCATGGGTTAATCCTTGGTTAATGTAGTAGCGTATTTACTATTTTAATGTGTAGAGCTGTGGTGGCTGTCAATGTTTTAATATTGTGGACTCTTGACCGAAATGGTATGTCCTTGGATCTTATGATCAGACCAAAGTCAGCAGACTTGGTTTGTCTTTGAATCCAAATCACACACATACACTGAATCCTATGATCAGACCAGTCAAGGTAAGCTTATATATTATGTATTTAAATCCTATGATAAGACCAGTGTAGGTCATCTAACAGTATGTCCTTAAATACTATGATCAGACCAGTCTAGGTCAGCTAACAGTATGTCCTTTAATCCTATGGTCAGACCTGAGTCTTGGTCAGCTAACAATTTGGTATATTCTTGAATCGTCTAGGTCAGCTAACAGTATGTCCTTGTATCCTATGGTCAGACCAGTCTAGGTCAATCCAACAGCTAACATGGTATGTCTTTGAATCCTATGATTAGACCAGTCTAGGTCAGCTAACATTGGTATATTCTTGAATCCTTTGATCAGACCAGTCTAGTTCAATCCAACAGCTAAAATGGTATGTCCTTAAATCCTATGACCAGACCAGTCTAGGTCAATCCAACAGCTACTATGGTATGTCCTTGTATCCTATGATTAGACCAGTTTAGGTCAGCTAACAGTTAATGTTATGTCCTTAAGTCCTATGATCAGACCAGTCTAGGTCAGCCAATATGGTATGCCCTTAAGACCTGTGATCAGACCAGTCTAGGTCAGCTAACATGGTATGCCCTTGAATCCTATGATCAGACCAGTCTAGGTCAGCTAACAGCTAATATTATGTCCTTAAATCCTATGATCAGACCAGTCTAGGTCAGCTAACAGTTAATGTTATGTCCTTAAGTCCTATGATCAGACCAGTCTAGGTCAGCTAACAGTTAATGTTGTGTCCTTCAATCCTATGATTAGACCAGTCTAGGTCAGCTAACAGTTAATGTTATGTCCTTCAATCCTATGATTAGACCAGTCTAGGTCAGCTAACAGTTAATGTTATGTCCTTCAATCCTATGATTAGACCAGTCTAGGTCAGCTAACAGCTAACATGGTATGCCCTTGAATCCTATGATCAGACCAGTTTAGATCAGCTAACAGCTAATATTATGTCCTTAAATCCTATGATCGGACCAGTCTAGGTCAGCTAACATGGCTTGTTTGGCAAGGCACGTTGCTCCAGTTAGATCTGCACTAAATGACTACAATGTGTTGCTGTGCCAAAAAGTTCTTAATCAGACCAAAAACTATTTAATGTGAATGAACACAGTTGATTAGGTGTCAATTTTAACTAGAAGTATCCAATTTGCATGTTTTTCATATGCATGATTTCCTTACAAATATGTTCATAAATTGAAATAACTTGAAAAATGTAATTAGATTGCCCCAAGTTGTGTCTAAAATGGTCACATTTGTGATTATAAAAGTTAAGAATTTCCAAGGGAAATGGGTAAATTAATTGCTTGCCCGTTGGCAACTTGAATAATAATGAATAATAATGTGGCAAATAGAAATTGGCATCAGAACTTCAAAACTAGATGTGTATACCACATTTGTATTTGAAACATTTGGCAGATGCAATTTAACTTGCGGCATAATTCTGTTCTGTTTTTCAGACTGCTATCCTATCTTCAACATTAACTTGTTATTTTACATGTGATTAGTTTGCTTTATGGCTTATTTAAAGTAACCAGTCCAATTCATGTACATAACCTGCCAATCAGCCTCAGTTAATGGTACAAATTGGGGAAAAATACAGACATGGAGACTAACTAATAGGCAAGAACTAGTCAGCAGGACTCAACAGTACCAATTTTGGTCTTCTAATAAAGCTATGGCAATATGATGATATTTTTTTTAAAAAAATTGCAATTCAGAATGTCCATGAAGTCTTTATTTCTCAGTAAAGACCCATCTTTGATTAAAGCATCTGCTTCATATCAATTAAGGCACATGTCCAATGGCATATTATTAATTCATATTCACTATGAAATACATATTTGCAATTTTGTACAGAGCAAATCGAGTGCTAATTTCAGTATTTAGTATTCCAAAGCCAATGATGTTAGGACTAAAATTCCATCATTTAAACATTTTGGCAATTTGTTCTATAAGTTAAAATAGGATAAGCTTACAAAAGATTATTCTTATTAAAAGTTTGCCTTGCATTATCAACCAATTAATGCCTGCCAAAGCCATATCTTCTCAATATGGAGATATTTTATAGAGGGCTCAGAATGGTGAATTTTAATTGATTGCCTAAAAAGCTGTAATGGATGATTACAAGTCCCAGGTCTGTAGAATAGATTAGGGTATATAATGTAATTTTAGACATAGCCTAATACATTAGATTAGGGTATACAATGTATGTAATTTTAGACATAGCCTAATACATTTGATTAGGGTATACAGTGTATGTAATTTTAGACATAGCCTAATACATTAGACTAGGCTATATAATGTATGTAATTTTAGACATAGCCTAATACATTTGATTAGGGTATATAATGTATGTAATTTTAGACATAGCCTAATACATTTGATTAGGGTATATAATGTATGTAATTTTAGACATAGCCTAATACATTAGATTAGGGTATATAATGTATGTAATTTTAGACATAGCCTAATACATTTGATTAGGGTATATAATGTATGTAATTTTAGACATAGCCTAATACATTTGATTAGGGTATATAATGTATGTAATTTTAGACATAGCCTAATACATTAGATTAGGGTATATAATGTATGTAATTTTAGACATAGCCTAATACATTAGACTAGGCTATATAATGTATGTAATTTTAGACATAGCCTAATACATTAGACTAGGCTATATAATGTATGTAATTTTAGACATAGCCTAATACATTTGATTAGGGTATATAATGTATGTAATTTTAGACATAGCCTAATACATTTGATTAGGGTATATAATGTATGTAATTTTAGACATAGCCTAATACATTTGATTAGGGTATATAATGTATGTAATTTTAGACATAGCCTAATACATTTGATTAGGGTATATAATGTATGTAATTTTAGACATAGCCTAATACATTAGATTAGGGTATATAATGTATGTAATTTTAGACATAGCCTAATACATTAGATTAGGGTATATAATGTATGTAATTTTAGACATAGCCTAATACATTAGATTAGGGTATATAATGTATGTAATTTTAGACATAGCCTAATACATTTGATTAGGGTATATAATGCATGTAATTTTAGACATAGCCTAATACATTTGATTAGGGTATATAATGCATGTAATTTTAGACATAGCCTAATACATTAGATTAGGGTATATAATGCATGTAATTTTAGACATTGCCTAATACATTAGATTAGGGTATATAATGCATGTAATTTTAGACATAGCCTAATACATTAGATTAGGGTATATAATGTATGTAATTTTAGACATAGCCTAATACATTAGATTAGGGTATATAATGTATGTAATTTTAGACATAGCCTAATACATTAGATTAGGGTATATAATGTATGTAATTTTAGACATAGCCTAATACATTTGATTAGGGTATATAATGTATGTAATTTTAGACATAGCCTAATACATTTGATTAGGGTATATAATGTATGTAATTTTAGACATAGCCTAATACATTTGATTAGGGTATATAATGTATGTAATTTTAGACATAGCCTAATACATTAGATTAGGGTATATAATATATGTAATTTTAGACATAGCCTAATACATTAGATTAGGGTATATAATGTATGTAATTTTAGACATAGCCTAATACATTAGATTAGGGTATATAATGTATGTAATTTTAGACATAGCCTAATACATTTGATTAGGGTATATAATGCATGTAATTTTAGACATAGCCTAATACATTTGATTAGGGTATATAATGCATGTAATTTTAGACATAGCCTAATACATTAGATTAGGGTATATAATGCATGTAATTTTAGACATTGCCTAATACATTAGATTAGGGTATATAATGCATGTAATTTTAGACATAGCCTAATACATTAGATTAGGGTATATAATGTATGTAATTTTAGACATAGCCTAATACATTAGATTAGGGTATATAATGTATGTAATTTTAGACATAGCCTAATACATTAGATTAGGGTATATAATGTATGTAATTTTAGACATAGCCTAATACATTAGATTAGGGTATATAATGTATGTAATTTTAGACATAGCCTAATACATTAGACTAGGCTATATAATGTATGTAATTTTAGACATAGCCTAATACATTTGATTAGGGTATATAATGTATGTAATTTTAGACATAGCCTAATACATTAGATTAGGGTACATAATGTATGTGATTTTAGACATAGCCTAATACATTTGATTAGGGTATATAATGTATGTAATTTAGACATAGCCTAATACATTTGATTAGGGTATATAATGTATGTAATTTTAGACATAGCCTAATACATTTGATTAGGGTATATAATGTATGTAATTTTAGACATAGCCTAATACATTAGATTAGGGTATATAATGTATGTAATTTTAGACATAGCCTAATACATTAGATTAGGGTATGTAATTTTAGACATAGCCTAATACATTAGATTAGGGTATATAATGTATGTAATTTTAGACATAGCCTAATACATTAGACCAGGGTATATAATGTATGTAATTTTAGACATAGCCTAATACATTAGATTAGGGTATATAATGTATGTAATTTTAGACATAGCCTAATACATTAGATTAGGGTATATAATGTATGTAATTTTAGACATAGCCTAATACATTAGACCAGGGTATATAATGTATGTAATTTTAGACATAGCCTAATACATTTGATTAGGGTATATAATGTATGTAATTTTAGACATAGCCTAATACATTTGATTAGGGTATATAATGTATGTAATTTTAGACATAGCCTAATACATTTGATTAGGGTATATAATGTATGTAATTTTAGACATAGCCTAATACATTTGATTAGGGTATATAATGCATGTAATTTTAGACATAGCCTAATACATTTGATTAGGGTATATAATGTATGTAATTTTAGACATAGCCTAATACATTAGATTAGGGTATATAATGTAATTTTAGACATAGCCTAATACATTTGATTAGGGTATATAATGTATGTAATTTTAGACATAGCCTAATACATTAGATTAGGGTATATAATGTATGTAATTTTAGACATAGCCTAATACATTTGTCTGAATTACCCATTACTATTTACTAAAATCAGAACTTTTTGTGTGACTTGTGTCCATTAATTCTCCACAGTGAATTTCTGCTGTCTGTGTCTAAACTGGAAAACTTACTTGGGCTTTGTAACCTAAACTATGAAATGACTGCAACAAATTTCAAAGTAGACACAGATGCTATACCACAATATTGTCTCTGCGAAAAGCTTGATCTTTTACTTCCAATTCACCTGACATGGTTGTGTAAATTGTGCAAACAGTTCTGCTTAGAGCTCATGTAAAGCTATCCTTGGGGCAGTTTATTCAGCAGATTGTTAAAAGGCAAAGAAGTCAGGTATTAACAACCAAATTTCACATATTACTTAATTGGCTGATTATTATACTAATTATTACTGATTATCATACTTAGGGATGAATGTGTTAAGTTCTTTGATTACTGCTTTGGGGAAGTTGATTGTGTTAATTTTTTTGCATAAGTAAAGTTAACAAAGTGGAACAATCCGATTCATTTAAAGATACCAGTAAATGAAAGTGATGCAGGATGTGCGTTGGTGAGCAGAAGTTAGTACAGATCATTGCCTTGAATGAGAGGTTTTAGGCCATCTGTATTAAATAAAGATTAGCAAGGTTGTGAAAATTGGCAAAGTTTCTTTGAAGTCAGAATTTACTCCATATATAGAAACTAAAATAATGAAAGTTTCAGTTGTTAGTGTTTAAGTATGAATCATGTGATCTGGGGAGCAATAATCTATCAGCAAAGCAAACAGAGCCCAGCAAAAATGCAATTTAGAGCTCTTGGCTGATGGAGTTTTTCTTGTGTTTTTCAACAAAAATTAACCATGCAAATGTTTTGCTTGTTATGGTCGCTCAAGGCTAAAATCATCATACAAAAACCCCTGAGAGAAATAATCTGAATATTCAATTCAGCATGTCAAATAATTGTAATTACCTAGTCCTGTTCCCATTTTGACAGATGGCGTACATGCCAAAATGACTTATGTCTGTGATGTTACTTGCAGTATGTGCAAAGAATTAAATTTTCTCCCAAACTTTTGTACTTCACACTGGTGTCAGGATAATGTGACCCAGGGTTGGACATTATGCTACGTGTCTGCAGCATGATGCCCCAGTGCTAAGACCTCACTATAAACTGTCACACTGCAGACATGGTAAGGATGTGGCTAAAAAATTCTTAAAGCTACCTTAAAAATCCGAATCACACACACACTCAATTGCTAAGCTTGCACAGTAACTTGACACCATTGCATTTGATTAGCTGCTGATAATACCTTATTTACCCACAATTCATACCTCTAAATTGTCGTGACTAAAGAAGTACTCCTTTATCATAGACATACTATTATTAAACGTATGGAGAGAATTTAGAAAATTTATACACAAATATATCTTCTTTTCTAAAACTTTTACATCTACCAAAGCACCTGAAATAACTAAAGTTAGCCCTATAATATTATCTTAAAAATTGGCATTATCTTTTGAGAGTAGTACAGACTGAATCTGCACCTCATTAAGCCATCTACTATATTTTAAGACAGAAACTTGGTGTATGTTTTTATTTAATGACAGTGTGAGTGTTTGCTAAGTCATCTAAATAAAAATGCTTTGGAAAAAGCCCCAACAGACAAGTTATTTTATTTTATTTAGATTTTGAATATCTTGATCATTTTCTATAGGCTTGTATATAAAGATAATTTGTTCCCAATTGAATGTCATTGTTTTGTTGGGCCATGTACACTGACCCCTATTGTGATCTCAGAACACACTTTTATTAGTGCCCCCACCCCCACTCTCCTGGAAATATGGCAGGCATATAATGGCTAGTGGCAAAATAAATTTAATAATAATAATAATAATAATAATAATAATAATAATAATAACAACAACAACAACAATAATAATAATAATAATAATAATAATAATAATAATAATAATAATAATAATTTCTTTATTTTTAGAGATTAACATAATTAGTTTTGTGGAAGTTTAATTTATTACTATAATGCTAATTTTAGAATTTATAACAATAATATAAATAACCACTTTATTTTTAGAGGATGACAGTTTTGGTGATCTGATCTACCTTGTGTCCCGCAGTATGAATATTTATAGGTCACTTTAACACATTGCACACGTTTAATGGGACAAAAGAGAATGCATATTTTAAAATAAAATACATGCAGTGTTGTGGGAGTGGGGTAGTTTGGTTCATGGTGTTAAGACAAATAAAAGTCACATTCTTTTATATTAGTATGTTAGGACAGCACGTTAAGGATATACAAGTGTTAGACCATGCTTTACATATGTAAAGTAGACAGTTTTAATATATAATGGGGTTTTAAGCTTTTGGCAACAGGAACTTTATAAGATAAATTGTGAAATTAAATTTAATTTTTGTACTTTTCCTTATTTCTTTTGGATTACATTGCAAATGAGTGAACTTTACTAATGAAAATTTATCTGAGTAGTTCAGCTTGTAACAGGAAAATATTTGGCTGAGAAAGACTAAATTAGGTGTGTTGACTTGCTATTTCACGTGCCATTATGTCAGCAGATACATTAGTTGTCACTTTTGAGTTAAATCATTTTTATCTCAAGGATTTTGCATTCAAAATTGGTAAAGTCAAAATACAGTATATCCATTTCCCAGACAAATAGATTATACTGCTGTGCTGTAGAAATCATGGTTAGTGGTAACTGGCTACAGTCTGATGAAAATGATGAAAATGCATTCAGATTTAAACAGACTGGTTCTTCATTTGCTATATATAGCTTCCATATTATCACCACTTTATGTGTCAAGTGATCTTCATGAAAGGATCTTGCATGTGTTTTTTGACAACACCAAAGAGTTTTGGCTATGGCACCAGGGTCAAGGATGTACCCACCTTGATGCCAAACAAATCAAATTATCAAAACAAATTTCCAGAACTTCTAAACATGTACAAATGTATGAACCAAACCAGTAAAACATTCAGAAACAACAAATCTGATAATTTTGATATTCTTTCAGAGCCAAAAATGCGGGACTATCTCCAAAGCTTATAAACTTCATCTCTGTAAAGATCTGACAGATTTACCATAGTTACATAAGTTGGTGCGAGTTGGTTCCATATATCATTAAAATGAAGAGGAAAGAGAAAAATGAATGGACTGGTGCTCCACAAAATCATTTGCTATGAACAACATGGAAAACATAAAAACAACTCCAATAAGATGTGCAGTCAATCATGCTTATTAATTGTGGGCCATAACTTAATTAACATAACTAGCATAAATGTGTCTACTAGAACCATCCTTTTGTGTGACTGGTATCAAATTATGCATTCTTGACAGAACAATAAACAGAAGGTAAAACAAGAATGTATCATCAATCAATAATTGATCCCTGAAGCCAATCATAGTAAACAGTTTTAGGTTACCTTCATGGAAATTTGACAGTTTGTCAGATCCCCTCTCTTCCTTCCTGTGATGATATGTACTCAACCAGTTATTTTTTGTTGCTACATAAACATCCTACATGTAGGTGCAGCTAAGAACAGTTTAAGAGTGCATAGTGTACATGTAATATATACCTATCCTTAAAAATTGTTAAAGCTATGATAAAAGTCAAAATCTCTCTCTCTCTCTCTCTCTCTCTCTCTCTCTCTCTCTCTCTCTCTCTCTCTCTCTCTCTCACACACACACACACAGATCATTTGTGCTTTACTTTGATTCTGCACTTAAAACAGATTCAATGGTTATTGACCACAGCAACCAATTCTTACAGTGAGAGTTGAAATTCATCTTATTTAGAGGTATATGTAGTTGATACACCCATACCAGGGATCAAATATCATAGGGTCTAACCGAGTAGATAATTTTCGCCAAGTACCGAATCCGAGTATTTGGATGTACTATTTGCCGGATCCGGGCACGAATCGAGTAGTAGGTGCAACTCCGGAGAGTACCATTTGTTTCATAATTGTATACGAAGCTTAAACTTTTCGTGTACCGTATACCGTATATATCGCCTAAAAGATGAAAATTTGTATTATTAACTAAAATTATTATGTATTAAAAAACTTTTTTTTTAAAGTTCGATATTTATTTTACTTGTAATCATTCATGCTGGTATTATTTTCTGAGGCGAATACTTCCGAATAGTACCAAAAAAACGGATATTCGACTGATAGTGAATGTCTGAGGTGATTTCTGGTTAGGCCCTAAAATACCGGAGCTAATTCTTAAATACAGGAGCTATTAATATAGGTTTTAGAAGAGTCCTGCATTATGATCATACCAGAGATCATATACCAGAGGTGACATTCTAAAAAAAAAAATTTTCTTTTTTGTTTTTTTGTTTATGGTTTAACGCCATTTTTAAGCACAATATAGGCTATACATGGCAGCCAGTATTAATGGTGGAGAAAGAACCCGGAAAACCCCCCGAAAGAACCACCAACCCACGAGAAGCTATTGGCAAGCTTTCTCACATAACTACATTAGCCGAATCTTAGACTTGAACCCACGCAGACAGAGGTGAGATGGCAGTGATCCATAATGGACAGCGCTTTAGACCACTCGGCCACTCGGGGCCCCTGACATTCTTAAATACTGGAGCTCTTAAATATACCGGTAGGTTTTAGAAGAGTCCTGCATTATAATCATACCAGAGCTCTGAATCCGTTGTTTTCACGTGACGTCTTAAAAGGTGTGTACTTCCATATCTGCCATTTTGAGTCCCTACCCATGATAACCAGCACCTAATAACACTGTTCTTCCCGCATAATTACAAAGGCATATTTCATGCTTTTCATAAGTATATAATAATACATCACATTTTAATGTGCATGTCAGCTGCACGAGATCGAATGCATGACTTTTCTACTTGTTTTCTTCAAGTAAAATATTTTAATTTCTACCATCTTTGTTATTCTTTCATAAACAAATAGACTGATCAATAAACAAATACAAAAACATATGGATACACAAACAAGTTGAACATTGTTTAAGTTGAAAAGCTAATTGTCAATATATAATTTCATAATTCTAAAAGCATTTCAGGAATATGTAGTTTTGCATTCAACACAAAGTCATGTTCCATTAGACATGTGTTTCGTTTGAATACACTAAAGATGAAACTTCTTTGAACGGTTATTGCTTCTAATTAGTATCATCATTTGTCCATCATCTCCACCATTATTTGATCACACATATTAAATTGGTTTCTCAACTGCCTTTTGTACATTAAAGTTCTAGCATAAAACACATGCTATGAAATTGTAATTTGTGTCCTGAAAATCATTATCCAGAAATACTCAAGATGACAAGCTTAGGGATAGGATACAAATCAATTTTTAAAAATGTCAATATTGTAAAATAAAATATTACGGTTCAACTTCACCATTCTGTCTTTCGTTATAAAGAACGAAACTTCCAGGGGTCCCAAGTGTCCGAGTTGTCTAAAGTGCTTTTTGTAACATAACCAACCTACGCTTTGCAGACGACATTGATGGGCTGGCAGGCAGTGAAGACAAGCTTGCCAACTTAGTGAAGAATCTGGATGAAACATCTTCCAGATTTGACATGGAGATAAGTGCCAAGAAGACAAAGCTGATGACAAATAGTGGCAAACAAATCTCAACCAAGATTAAAGTCCGAGGACAGGAACTGGAAACAGTGGGCCTGTTCAAATATCTTGGTTCCATAGTCACTGAAGATGGATCATGAGCAGAAATATTGTCACGAGCAGCACAAACAACGGCTAAGTCAAAGCTAAGACTCATCTGAAGAGACAAGAATATCTGTCTGAAAACTAAAATCAGACTATTGAGATCACTAGTAATAACAATCTTTTCGTATTCATGTGAGGCCTGGACCCTGACAGCAGAATTACAACGAAGAATCCAGGCACTTGAAATGAGATCCTACAGAACCATCCTTGACATCTCTTACATGGACCACGTCACAAATGAAGAATTGCACAACACCATCAGGTACAAAGTAGGCCATTATGAAGACCTCACCACCGTCAAAAAGAGAAAGCTGAAATGGTATGACCATGTCACTAAAGCCAACAGTCTATCCACAACAGTACTACATGTCAGTGTCCAGGGTGGCAGAAGGAGTGGCAGACAGAGAAAAAGTGGACTGACAACATCATAGAATGGAGCAGGAAAAGTTTTGCGGAGACACATGCATTGGCACATGATTGAGGCAAGTGGAGGGAACTGGTCAGATGTTTAGCTGAGCACAGTGCCTCAACAACCACATTAGGTCAAGAGACTGAAGATGATGATGATGATGATGATGATGATGATAGAACACATTGCATTTATATTGATTACACTTAAAAGGAATTAATATATAGAACTAGAACAGAGATTTCAGTTGATACAAAATTATTTAATTTGAATTAATTTATTAAAGTACTGCCACCACTCAGCATAAGTGACATTTGTTTTGATTGATCAAAATTTCTTTCCATGTCATTAATTGCGGTGTACTAGAAATGACTTTTAAAAAAAATGTAAAAATATGTATGATTTTTTTTTCAATAAAAAAAGTGATATTTCAAAATGTTGATTAAAATCTTCAGGTCCTATCTACCGTTCTCAACGATAAAATGAGCGACATATCAGAGTTCCCGTGACCAATTTTGAACGCGATTTTCTTCAAGTTCAACAAACAGGGATCAATTTTGGGGTATTTTCTGGTTTAGAAAATGGGATTCACACCTGACCCCACATTATAAGTGGGTTATTGAGTTATCAGAGCACGAGTTATTGAGGGAGTAGGGTAATAACACCATCTAATTGATAAATCTGCATCATGATCCTGGTCTCACAAAAAAGGTGGTATTTCATAAGAGTGGTCTCTTAAGACAGGTTTTACTGCATCCATACAAATGTTTTGAATGGCAAGTATCCCACAATATATCTACTAGGCTCCTGCAATATGTGCATATAAAAGCTCCACAATATAGTGAGAGTCCCACAGTATACATGGAGAACAGCTTTTAACAGTCTTTGAGTTCATGCTGGTGGGGATTCTGTTCCTGGTGTTTGACTTTCTGGGGTTTTCAAAGTTGGACTCTTTATAAAGTTTTACCTGGTTTGAGATACCAGATCAATGAATTACATGGAAGCTTTGGTCATGTATAGAAGTGCAGAGCATTTATTGAATGTTGTGTGTGTGTGTGTGTGTGTGTGTATGTGTGTGTGTGTGTGTGTTGTTAAATACCAATAAAACAGAATTTCTGCTTGATGCGTCACATGATTAATGTCAAGTCGAAGTGTACAATGGCAGCTTTATAAAACAGCCGGATTAACTAAATAATTGATCAAGTTGAATAAAAAGATAAGTCAGTTGATATGCACATGGATGTCCAGGGGATAGGTGTTCAATGTTGCAAATGTAGAGTCAAACTGTTAGTTAGAAAATATTGACAGTAAAGTCTGATTGA
Organism: Unio pictorum; assembly: GCA_030141615.1. NCBI lineage: Eukaryota > Metazoa > Mollusca > Bivalvia > Unionida > Unionidae > Unio > Unio pictorum. Next base: position 369,534 of record JARLTB010000198.1, read on the forward strand.
TAAGGAACTGAGTGGAGTAACAAATCCATGTGCATTTAAACTACAGATTTAGATCATTCCTTGGTTGCTCAGTTTCCCATCTCATTCTCCTAAGTAAAGGGAGTTATAATCCTTGCAACATAACATTTGATTTATATAGGTCACAATCATTTATCAATTGTTGCTTTTATAATTCATTTACAGAATACATGTGGTTATTTCTTGATTAGTCAGTCCATCAAGTCTTTGTTTACATCAAGGTCACTTTGGTCATGCACTATTGGTCACATTCATATAACTGATTTCCCAGGGTCATGTAATAGAGTTTGCTAATGGTCATCAGGCCATATTAAATTAAAATGGAATCTTCTATCCCTGCAGAAAATTAGATGTCTTTCCCAATCAAATAAAAATAATTTGCAGAAAATGTCATTGGTTCAACTGGCCTTCAGCTGTCAGTGCTTTGAGTGATAACTCAAAATTCACAGGTCATGGACTGTTGGGCCAGAATCCATTGACCTCAGGTGTTGGTGCCTTGTTGTGAGAGTAACAGTCCTTTCCTCAAAAGTAGGTCACTCAGATGTATATTTCATGCTGTTCGGACTTCATCTTTTGCATTATTTAGGTCAGTTATTTTTTGATATTGTTAGCTGCACTTGTGCATCATTTAAATGAATGCATCTTTCAGAGAGAAATCATTTTCCACTCAAGTATGTTTGTGTGAGCTGTGTCTTAATTTTTTTCACTGACACGGGTTACATTGTTTTATCCTAGTAATTCTGACTGACTACTGGGGACTTTAATCATGCAACCGTTGAAATATACAGTGACATTGAGCCTTGAACAGACGAATGAAAGCACTCATCAGTTATTATTTTGGGAGGGGGCATTTATGTTTTAAGTATATGTTCTAGTCTCAAAATGCAAAATGATAAAACAATGTACAGTGTAAAACAAGTCTCTCATGTTAATGTGTTTATGTAAATAGACACAAGAACAGTTTACTGTGGTAATGGAATTGATCTGTTTGTAACAGCTTGTTATCTCAAATTGGATTTCAGCATCCAGATCTAAACTTGATCTTCTTAGATCCCCAAAATCCAGTGTGCAGTAGAACAGAGGAAGACTTTCTATTGGGGCATATTATTTGGGATATTTTACTTGTTTTTGAAGGATCTCCTCTGATGCTGAAATTCAGATTAATATCAGACAATTTTACCATATTTATCTAATAATAAGTCCATTGTTGATTATAAATCAATACCCCAGTTTTTAGAAAAAAATTTGAAATAAACTACAGTCTCATAGTAAGTACCACACCCGCCTATCTTTTACAAATGTAATAGACTATTCCCCTAGTTTACCCTTGGGATCAATACTGTAATAGCCCCTTAATGATATATAATTTGAAGTTGCCTTAAATGTTAAGCATGTCTATCTGTTTAGGAAAGAAGCCATATCATTCATGCATTTCATTTCGTGAATCAAAACAGGTTGAAATTGAGAAATTTACAAACTATTTGACCTCTGAATTTCATTGAGAAACCTCTGGTAGCCTAGTGATCAGAGTGTCCGCCTCGGATGTGGGGGTTTGCAGGTTAGATCCCCAGACGAGTCATACCAAAGACTTATAAAAAGTTTATTCAGAGCTGCCTCGCTTAGGCACTCACCATTAAGAAGTTAGTATTAGGACTGGTCAGCCATGTGCCAGAATAATGTGACTGAATGGGACATCATCCTACATGTCTGCGGCATGATGCCCCAGTGTTAGGCATTACTGTAAACTGCCACACTGCAGACATCATAGCGATATGACTAAACAAAAATTAAAGCTACGTTAAATATCCGAATCTCTCTCACACACAGGTACACACAATCTACTCACACATAATTGTACACGCACACACACACACACACACACACTCTCTCTCTCTCTCTCTTTCATTGAAGCATCAGGATATTGTGGTGCAGACTGTCTCCATGTGACATAAATTGTACATGCCATTGCATGTGTATAACACATTTGAGCTCATCCTTCACTTTGGGACAGTGATAATGGCATATGGTTGTAGATAATATTCCAAGGGTGGTTGGTGTAAATTTACATACAGCTGTAAATTCAAGATGTCTGACAAAATTAGTATTTTGCAATGGATGAACCAGATGTTGAGACAGGTGAGATTGGGACAGCTGGGTAATGACTATGGGTCTTTCCCAGACCACAATAACATAGCTCCTTGTCATAACATAAAAAACTTTGTCATAACATAAAAGACCTTGTCATAACATAAAAAACCTTGTCATAATATACAAGACCTTGTCATAATATAAAAGACCTTGTCATAATATAAAAAACCTTGTCATAACATAAAAACATAGCTCCTGTCATAACGTAAAAAAAACTTGTCATAACATAAAAGACCTTGTCATAACATAAAAATCCTTGTCATAATATAAAAAAAACTTGTCATAAAAGACCTTGTCATAACATAAAAAATGAAGGATTTCTAGTTTGTTGCTTCATTTATACATTGATGAAAAGAATGATTTCTACATGAAGCTGATATTGACATCTGTCAATCCCTAATCCTAATAATTTTGGAACTGTCTTCATATTTGGAAACTGTTAAGACTCTCACCCCTTAACCACATGTACTGGACATGAAAAGACAACTTTGTGCATGCAACCGAATGGTCCACAGAGGTCCATCCTTACCTCCTGAGGACTTGCATGTAGCACCCAAATCATAGCTTGAATATTACCGTGATCTTTGTGCTATTGTATATTGGTTTTCTTGTACAATGCCCTCAAAATTTTCATATGTCATCATCTAATGGTACAATGGTTACAATGTATGTACGTGTACTTTAATTTACAGATCTAATGTGCTCGGTCAAGTTTGTATTGTTCATCGGTCCACCTGTATATGTGTAACTATTTTTTCCTTGTTAACTGAACTTTATGTACAGATATATATGTAGGGGATGGTCATATTTCATATTGTTTCTTTAACATGAGAAAATAACAAGAAAGTTATCAGGTGCTTGATACAACTTGCTTCAGGAAGGGAGTAGATTGGAGTAGAAATGGGGGTAGGGGAAGCAAAATAAACCCATGCAAAATGGGGAAATATATGTGAAGGCTTCTATCTGTCTCGTGTAAAATAATTTCTGTATAATGACATTTTCTTGTTAAGCCCTGCCTTAGAATAATTTAAAAATAATAGTAGTTAAAGCTGATCTATCAAATAACTGAGAAAAAGCTGAGGGGGGGGGGAAGGTAAAAAGTATATAAAAGACATACAGTACAGTCTTACATTTTTTGATAAGCCAGACTTTGAAGTGACCAATTAGGTATATATATATATATATATATATATATATATATATATATATATATATATATATATATATATATATACATTGGCTAGCATGACTGTTGCTAGTTTGTTATGCTGTTGCACTTGTTCTTCACTATCAAGTGTTAGAACAGGTTAAAATCTACATCAGTACCTGTATATAAAAGAAATGGGATGACTTACATTATTAATTAAAAAGTTACATTTACAGGTAAACTGAAGGAAAGAGTTTTGTCATTTCTGAGCATATGTCCTTGTTCTAATGAAAGTGTCTATTACAGGAGATTTCAGTAGTAAACTGATTCTTTTCTTAAATTTGTGTGCTTTATGTCACAATAACATAAGTAGATTTTTTAGTACATGTACCAAGGTATTTGAAGCCTTAGTACATACCAAGGTAACTGACCCATCTTTGTTCGATGGTAGGATTTGAACTTGTACCTTTTTGTCATGAATCCAGTGTGCTAGCCAACGAACACCCACAGCTCTCCATACTGAGCACAATACTAGACATTTTTGCCATTGTTAATATTATTAGTTCGTTGTTACTTTATGGTTGTGTATCTGTTTTATTCAGATTTTTAACAAAAAAATGATTTAATGCAACCTCTGTAATCTACTCACAACAACACTGGTAATGGATGGGGCCCCGAGTGGCCGGGTGGTCTAAAGCGCTCTCCATTACGGAACACTGCCATCTTACCTCTGCCTGCGTGAGTTCGAGTCAAAGATTCGACTAATGTAGTTATGTGAGAAAGCTTGCCAGTAGCTTCTCGTGGGTCGATGGTTCTTTCCGGTTTCTTCCTCCACCATTAATACTGGTTGCCATGTATAGCCTGTGCTGAAAAATGGTGTTAATCCCTACAACAACAAACAAACTGTTAATGGAAATCATACAAATGGACTGCCATATCAGGGAGGTAGTTTTTATATGAAGGTATTTGATACATAATACATATTGTATTCAAGTGTTGAAATGAGGTCTGAGACCCTACCCATCTTATGAAATGGACAACCAGTTAGTGTGGAGTCTTTTTGTCACGTAAGCATTTTACAGCATTGCGCAAATGTTATTGCTTTTTAAAAAGCATATCTTGGGGAAATGAATGATTATTTTTCATTTGCTTCAATCAACAACTTGGTTTTAAACTGGTCCTTAGTAAAGTTTTGTCATTACATGTACGTACTGTTAAACATGGACAATGAGATCCTTTATGTATCTACTGCTCTTTGCATATCCTGGTTGTAGACAATTGATTGGTATTAACAGTGATAAACAGTGATAATTATTACAGCCTAACTAAGTGTTTGTCCGAAAGTGCTAATGGGTTGATACTAATGGAAGATCATTCCAGAAAACTTGTAGCCTCTGCCATTTGGCATTCCTCATGAGGCTGCAGATTTGTAAACATACAGTAGCAAGTGTTTTCTGACCTATTTCTGAACCTTTGTATCCGTTCATTAACTCTGCACAGAAAGAATGTGTTTTTGTGTGTGGGTGGGGTGGAGGGGGACATTATGGAAAGACACAAAGACACGTCTCAACAATTGTCACTAATAATTGATACAAATTATTTTTTTGTGTTGCACATACTTGAATTTCAAGAAGCATAAGCAATTAAATAAACTTGCAAAATCACATATCCTCCTATCTTGTCAAAAAAAACAATGCTCTTATTAGACTTCCTAACCTAGGCGATAGTGAAGATGCTTTCAAAATTAATGCAAGTCAATGCAAGACCACAAAACCATGTATAATTATTTGATATCTTTTACTTGTTTTCTGTTAATTTTGCTGTTAATGTTCTTCTTGATCCTTTGAGTTTAGTTGTGTATTTTTGGTCAAAAATAGTTTAAAAGCAATGTTCCCAGCAATTACTGTTAATGCTAAAGATATACCATTAAAGGTACAATTTATCATTAATTACCCCAGATATTACTGTTAATACTGAAGATATACCATTAAAGGTACAATTTATCATTAATTACCCCAGATATTACTGTTAATACTGAAGATATACCATTAAAGGTACAATTTATCATTAATTACCCCAGAGATTACTGTTAATGCTGAAGATATACCATTAAAGGTACAATTTATCATCAATTACAAGTCAAGTTCAACTGCACACAGCAGAGACCCAGTTCTGCCATCACATAATGCACTGGAAGATCTGGATCTGTGCAATTTGTATTGAGTAGAACTAGCTGGATATACCCTTGTTACTGGCATGTTATGTTATTGAGTAGAACTAGCTGCATATACCCTTGTTACTGGCATGTTATGTTATTGAGTAGAACTAGCTGCATACACCCTTGTTACTGGCATGTTATGTTATTGAGTAGAACTAGCTAGATATACCCTTGTTACTGGCATGTCATGTTATTGAGTAGAAATAGCTGGATATACCCTTGTTACTGGCATGTTATGTTATTGAGTAGAACTAGCTGGATATACCCTTGTTACTGGCATGTTATGTTATTGAGTAGAACTAGCTGGATATACCATTGTTACTGGCATGTTATGTTATTGAGTAGAACTAGCTGGATATACCCTTGTTACTGGCATGTCATGTATTGAGTAGAAATAGCTGGATATACCCTTGTTACTGGCATGTTATGTTATTGAGTACAACTAGCTGCATATACCCTTGTTACTGGCATGTTATGTTATTGAGTAGAACTAGCTGCATATACCCTTGTTACTGGCATGTTATTTTATTGAGTAAAACTAGCTGGATATACCCTTGTTACTGGCATGTTATGTTTCGCCAGATCAGGGTCTATATTGTCTACAGTTGAACTTGACTTATAAGCATCTCTTTATGATGTAACCGTGTGTGTGTGTGTGTGTGTGTAATAAAGTCAGAATTATGTTTTTTGTTAGGTTTGTCATCTCACTACACAGCCATGGATATTGGGTAAAATATGGGAGATCTTTCATCCCTAACAAGGGAAGTCATGTAAAATGTTCTGATTAAAGTTTGTCATTTTTATATATCCCCCCCCCCCCCCCCGATAGATTCTCATCTATATTGCATGGAATCATCATAAAGTTTAGGCCTTTAATGCATCTCTTTCCATTTGAATGGGACCAAGGACTCATTCTTAGAAAATGTTTGTTATGGTTTGGTTAATTTGTTTTCATTTGCTTGTATTTCCTAACCTAATTATGGATTTTGTTCATACTTGGTATGAATCATTACAAGCTATTAGACAGTTCATTGTACCAGATGTTCATTTGCTCATTTGACCTTGGGATCTAAGTCAGAGATAATTTGTGTTGAGGTTTTGATTAAAAAAAATATTTATTTCCATATTTTTCCTTAAGTTTTTAAAGATGGATTTTGTTGTGATACTGGGTTGGATTTGGATGTAAGGATCACAATGTTGCAGTACAGTAGTTTGAATACATGTATGTGCTGGTGGTATAAAAGTTTATAGCCAGATGAATCAAAGTGATTGAAATGACCTCATGACCGATTTGCTGTATTTATTTGTAATTATAATTAATTGGTTATTATGATTTTCATTAATCACTTATAAATTATCAGTTAGAGAATCTTGGTAGCTCTATCTGAGTAGAACATCATATTTGCAAGGCAAAGTGCCCTATCCCCCCATCCCAATATACTGATCAGAAGGAAAACAAATTGCACCAAACTTTTTTTGAATGTACATGTATGTAGTGGATTTATTGGTATGTCATTGCAATACTGACTATATATAGTGCTGACTAAAAGGTAATTGTTACACAGTACCAGAAACAAAACAAAAATGTATCTCTGTTACTGTATATGTATATTTCCTTAATTAGCAATTAGTGTTATGAGATGAAACTGATCTCATGCATGTATTCATTAGTTGGTGCATTGTCTTTTGCCTCATGTATTAATTCAGTGACATTAGAGAGTTAGAAGATAATGGCATTGTAAATGTTTTCTTTATTTCATAAAATCATAACATAAATTGTATGCTACATTTTTTGAGAGTAATTAATTGTTAACATTATTTGATCTTTGTTGTTTTTTAGAATTAACTCTGATATTTTTTATTTCAGCAATAGCAAAGGAAGACACAATAGTTGAAAGTGACCAGGAGGTATGGTGAATTTATGACTTTTGTTTTAACTGTTAAATTTGACAATGAAAATATACATTTTAATTGTCTATGTTGATGTGGCTGCTTTTGAGATTAAAACCACAATCTTTCCCAAGACTGACTGTTATATGCCCACACCTAGGCCACAGGACTAAGAGTTTATTTTATGTTGATTTGTCCATCCATCTGTCAGTCCATCCATCTGTTAACTGTTTCATTTAGCACAATGTGTTCTCCACCAGATGCTGACTTTGTGGATGTGTTGCACATGGGTAAGGATGACTTCTGTTTATTATTGGGGTCATAAAGACAAAGGTCATGGTCACTGATGGAAAGAAGATGGTTGATTTGTGCATAGTAACATGTGTCTTACATCACCTACATTTTTAAAGGTTTGTCTGTGGCTTGCACTTAAGATAAGGAAGAAGCCTTGGATTTTGAGTCAAATGTCAGGAAGAAACAGGGTTCCTGATGTAAATATTTCATTCATTCATTCACATTCTGGGTCAAACTTTGTTGATGACTTGCATTTGGGGTGACTCAAAAAAAGAAAAATGTTATCTACACAATGACTTAACATTTCAGACCTGGACCAAGCTTTGTGGATGGTTTACACTAGGGGTGAGGGAAAAGCCAATGGTTTGAAGTCAAAAGGTCAGAGGTTAAAGTCACTAAGTCTGGATGGCGAATATATTTTTTTGCACAGTTACTTTAGTTTATGACATTGTACCTTGACTAAAGTTTGTGCAAGTTGTGCAAAGGAGGTGTGAAATTTGCCTATCTGTTTGGGGTTAAAAAGGTTAAATGTCAAGGACATTGTGGCTTAAGGTAAAGCTTTATTTTTCATAATGTTTGTTCTGTAGTAGATTCTGTGCACATAGGATGATAAAAAAAATGTAAGAGAAAAATATTGGTTTCTGCACAGTAGGTTTAAAGATCACATACCTTGACCAGAGGTCAGTATAATGTAGACACATTGGTCAGTTGCCAAATTAGTGCCCACCTACAGGAACTTTAAACATGGTACAGGTGTATAATGTGGTTTTCATGGTTCATTTGTTTTCTGATATTATTAGGTGTCCTTGTATTATAAAATGATGTCTTTTCTCTAGAATGCACTCAAATCACCCATTTTGGTAGTAGTTTTCAGATAATCCTTTTGTTTTAGTCTAAATGTAAATAATCACTGACATAAAGAAATTCTGAAATTATAGACATGCACTATGTTCAGACGAGTGCTTACTAAAAGAGCTTATGTTATGGCTAGTCAGTGGGCTTAAAATTAGTGATAGCCCACTAGTCTGAGGCTGGTACATATCCAGTTGGACTAGTAGTTTTCATAATTTCAATAGACTTGTGGCTAGTTAATTGTGATCTTTGTCCAATGTTGTTTTTTGGGAAGGACTATTGAAGATTCAGCAGTACAAGTACATTTCTCAAGTTACTATTCATTTTGGCAGCAAAGAAATTTATGTTAAATTCTAGCAGGACAATAAAATTTCTGAAGTTACTATTCATTTTGGCAGCAAAGAAATTTATGTTAAATTCTAGCAGGACAAGAAAATTTCTGAAGCTATTCTTCATTTTGGCAGCAAAGAAATTTATGTTAAATTATTGGTCTTCTGTTTATCTGCTGTGTATCTGTCATTCAGCCATCACTTAGCATTGGTTTGTTATTGTTTTTTGTCTGAATTTAATATATGACAGATTGCCATGGCACATTCATTCTCTTAAACCAAATGTCATAATGCTGTTGGGTTTTCACAGTAAACTTCTGATACATGTACATGAATTTTCTTTCTTTGAACGTTTCTTATGACCATTGTTGCAAATGTAATTGAGCAAACTCATTTTATCCAAAATAGAAAATGTCACCTCATTTGACAGATACTTACATTAAAGGGATCATTATATACATTTAGTTGTTTAAAGATAAATGATCTTTAATTAGCAATATTACTCCTTAATTATCTTTGCATCCTGTATTGCATCTTGAAGCGGATCTTTTGTATATTTTGTTAAAAGGAATTACTGCTCATTTTCAGTTCATAAAGGTTATGGAGATCGATGTTAGTCGATTGAAAAAATAAAGCGGTTGGCAAACATAAATCTTGGTTAGGTAAATACAAGCACATTTATAATACTACTAATTAATTAAACCAGATTTTTGTTTTATGTAGAGTGTTTTGATTGGCCGACAATATGGTCGCTTAGCCCAATATGCCGCCAAGCAGTAATAGAATTTGTGCTCATAAAACTGTTCTCAGTGGCCACTTATGGTTGTATCACAGTATTTTAATGAATAAATGGAAAGAAGTTAGATTAAAACATTGAGAATGGCTGGATAAAGGTAGATCAAGTAATTTTTAAATATGAAAATTAGCGATTGCCCAACATGTTTTGAAATAGGTAAAAAGTTCATACCCATCACTAGCACTTTGGAACATTTTACCTTTCCAGTTTCAAAAATATTATGGGTCATCAGGCTACATGATTTGATCAGCCCTGCATAGTTATACTGATCTCATAGTCAGTTTATTGTGAGCTTTGTTCCTGATGATGCATCAAAGGTTGCCACAGCATTTTGATTGTATTTAGCATTGGCAGTTGGTCGTGTTTTTTTTCATATATAGAATGATGGCCTTCCACCTAACAATGATCATCATAACATACTAATGGTGCCATTTTATGGATGGGTTGATGAATTGAAAGATCAGGGATATATGTTTCAGCAAATACCTGTCGTTTTTGGGTGTGTCTGTTCCATTTTCATGTCTCAGAGGAAAACTCAATGTAAGTAATTGATCTTGTGCTTATACCAGCAGTAGTACTGTTTTTAGCAATCAAACGATCACCAATTGTTTATGGCATATGTTCGTTCCCTTCATAGTTTGTGTTTTTTCGTTTTTGTATTTCTAATTCCGTAAAATAAAATACCTTTATATATACAGACAGTGACAGAGGAAAATCCATGATTTCAAGTACCCATGAAAATGTGTAGTTTTCAAAATCACAAAAACTGATATCCATGAAAACAGATGAAACCACTGTACATGCATATCTATTCTAATTAGGGCATCACTGTTCTAATGGTTCAAATGCTGGATACTTTATGCATTAAACAGTCATTTGAGTTCATTGTTGGTATGTCCAGCTAGAAATACAGCCATTTAAGCATTCCTAATTCCAGAGTAGAATCTGGATAATAAATGAATATGTAAAGATAAGAATTTACATGTGTATGGAAAATGACTTGGTACTTTCGGTACTTTGATTGTAATACATGTAGTATTAATGCATAATTATGAGCATGTAACTATCATGAGAACATCATGAATTACAGATCCAGAATTATCTAATTTTTACCATGACTGCATTTAGTTTGTACATGTATTTCATTTGCATTACAAATGCACTTGCATTAATTGCTTTTGCATGCGATTTGTATTTCAGATATGCATTGCAGATGGGTTTTTTGAAATTTGTTTCTCAGAAATGCATACTGATTGTGCATTTACATGTACAGTATAATTTTCATCCATGATCTAATTGTTTTTATTCATTCTGAACAAAAGAGTATTTTACAGGGTTCCTATGGGTCCTGGAATCTTTGGAAAATTTTGGAATTGAAGATAAATTTCAAGGACCTTGTAAAGTCGCAGAATTTTTCAAAAACCTAAAGTTCTGGAAAAGTCAAGGAATTTCTGATCATGGTGTTTTAAAAAACACCTGATAACTGCTAATTTCATAGAGCACTGATCATCCATTCAAAACTCTTGAACACGACACAGTCATGATAGATGCACCGTTTCATTTCAAAATATTGTATTCCTTGAGTTTTGTGAAATGGCGCTAAAAATGTTTTTAATAAAAACATGAATTTATTTTTGTTAAGTTGGCAGGAACCTTGAATACGAAAACAGCAATTTGCATATAATCAAAACATGGAATCATGATAACTAAAAATTACAAAAATATAGTTAGAGTAATTTTTTAGCAAATTTTGTTTCTCTCTTTTTGTTTTATTTAAATAAAAAGTTTTGACAAATACAATCAGTGATCATAATGCAATCACTTCATTGGCAGTTATGTTTAACTCACCATGAACAATGCTAATGGCATAATAGAAGTGAAAATTATTTGTCAGTGTACAAGTTAGCAGTAACTTAAAAATAATTGATAGGATGGCATGTTGTTTATTGCCTGTTGTTTGATATCAATCCATATGTTACAAGTAAAATTACCCATTTCATGGTCTGTCTGTAGCTAGGACAAAAACAAAATTTGAGACTGAATGTTTGTTCTTCTTGACATTTGATGCTCTGGGTTATCTATCTTATATGCCTTATAAATAAGGTATCACATGTAAAATTACTTACATACTTACAGTTTAAGATATTGAGAGTTAATGGAGAAAGTGGAAAATATTGCATGAAAGCAGTTTCAAAAGTATTTGTAGATAGATATGCTTACATATCTATTAAACCTAAGTATACAGTACTCTCATTGAGACTACAGGTGTTTGAGTAGTCTAAGGATCTCACCATTGTGACCATGGGTGTTTGAGTGGTCTAAGGATCTCACCATTGGAAGCATGGGTGGTTGAGTGGTATAAGTATAAGGATCTCATCATAGGGGCCATGGGTATTTGAGTGGTTGAAGGATCTCACCATAGGGACCATGGGTGTTTGAGTGGTCTAAGGATCTCACCATTGGGACTGTGGGTGTTTGAGTGGTCTAAGGATCTCAACATTGGAAGCATGGGTGGTTGAGTGGTCTAAGGATCTCATCATAGGGGCCATAGGTGTTTGAGTGGTCTAAGGATCTCACCATTGGGGCCATGGGTGTTTGAGTGGTCGAAGGATCTCACCATAGGGACCTTGGGTGTTTGAGTGGTCTAAGGATCTCACCATTGGGACTGTGGGTGTTTGAGTGGTCTAAGGATCTCACCATTGGGACCATGGGTGTTTGAGTGGTCTAGTTATCTGACCATTGGAACCATGGGTTGTTGAGTGGTCTAAGGATCTTATCATAGGGGCCATGGGTGGTTGAGTGGTCTAATGATCTCACCATAGGGACCTTGGGTGTTTCAGTGGTCTAATGATCTCACCCTTTATTGATCTCAAATCACACTTGTCCACAAGAACTAGTTTATGGGATAAAGCTCTCCAGTAGCTTCTCAATAAATGGGACTGTTTTATACTGCGGTATCTTGTAGGGAGCACAGTATTACATTAAATTTTCATGAAAAAGTATATTGTAGATTTAGTAGCTCAGGTGCTTGAGTGCCAGATTAAAAATTGAATTGTACGGGTTTGATACAGGCCCAGGTGAGCTTGCACCAGTTGCCTTTTCTGTATACATGCAAAAAGCTTTTGTATGCTGCCATTTAACTTCCTTGTTATTGCCCGTAATATGTTAAGAGTGCTGTTAAAACCAGCAGAAACACATATACATTGTTTAATTTTTTGTAAACAGTATATGCTCTCTTTATCTACATTGTACAGTATAGTACTCCCTCATTATAGCACACTCAATGGGAGCCATAGATCATTCCAACTTATATTGAGAGTACATGTACCTTATAATAAAGTAAATTATACATATCATTTTACTATAACTTAATGAAATGTGATCCATCAATATACATGTACCAGCCTTAGAAACTCCATTATAATGGAAAACCATATAGTGATGGAGAAATGTATTGTTTCTCTTTTGGTACAATGTAATGATTTGGACTGTTGTTGCCACAAGCTTAGAATTGAATGACACTGAATAATTATCCCCCCTATGTGCCTTTCCACATGTTGTAAGAGTGACTTAATGGAGGCAGGAACCATGGTGGCAAAGTGGTTAGCTTACTGGACATCTGACCAAAAATATGTGGGTTCAAATCCTTCAGTGACATCAGCCCATGTATGTTACCATGGATCTCTTTATCAAGATCTAGACTTGAATCACAACAGCACAAAATAACCTACTTGTGTTATTTGCTCTACAACAGAAAATAAAACTCTGGCAACTCATCGTGAAGAGACAATAGGACTTCCTTTGACAAATTGAACTACAGTATATATTCACTTGTAAGTCGAGTCCAACTGCAAACAGCACAGATCCTGATCTGCTGTAACATAATGAAGCAACAGATCAGGTCTGTGCTTTTTGTTCTGCTGACCACACCTAGCAAACTGCACAGACCAAGATCTGCTGGTTCAACTGCACAGACCAAGATCTGCTGGCTCAACTGCACAGACCAAGATCTGCTGGTTCAACTGCACAGATCAAGATCTGCTGGCTCAACTGCACAGACCAAGATCTGCTGGCTCAACTGCACAGACCAAGATCTGCTGGCTCAACTACACAGACCAAGATCTGCTTACTCAACTGCACAGACCAAGATCTGCTGGCGCATTGTGCGATGGCAGATCTGGGTCTGTGCATTTTACAGTTGGACTTGTAAGCTTATATAATTATGAACAAAAATATAATTTTGTGTAGACCTGTGCAAACTGATGATTGTATTTTCTCCTTTCAGAGTGACATCCTGCTGACAAATGGTCTGTCCTCAAAAGAAGGTTCTCTTTCTCCGCCAGACCTGGCATTACAGCGGTGCTCACACAATGGAGACTACAACATACACAACCACAACCATTTGGACATGTACATGTACAACCAGCATACAGGAGGATACCATACCCTGGGAAGGACAGGAGTTAAAATAAGAACAAACACCAAGCGTAAGATTTTGCAGAAATATAAAAATAAAAATTAAAACTCTTGTCATTACGATTGGAAGAACACTACATAGAAGTTCCCAAATGAGTCTTTTGTATAGAAAACAATTTAGACCAGATTTTGAAACAGAGTTCAGTAATAAAGAATGAAGGTGATCTCACTCATCTGGCCCCATCCCATCAACAATTTCATTGCTCAGCAACTTAAGCTGGACTGCAAATAATACAGATTTGCATTTGGATGATCGAGGGCAAGTTTGATTTGCACCATGTTTTATTTACATTTAATGAAGTTTTGGCTTTTTGTATGACCCTGAAATGGTATACTAAGGAACATATAATGTATTTATGGTCGCTTTTTATGGTCCTGAAATGGCATACTAAGGAAGATGTAATGTAGTTATGGTCGCTTTTTATGGTCCTGAAATGGTATACTAAGGAAGATGTAATGAAATTATGGGTTCTTTTCATCTAGATGTAACAGACAATCCATCTGCCAAAATGGCATCAAAATTATGTACAAGGATTGCAGAGTTTTGCTGATTACAAGAAGTCAGAATTTACTAAATAGACAGTCAGATAGACAGATGGAAAAGGTGACCTCAGGAGGCAGGGCAATAACTAGTTATCATAACTACATTTTCCTTACTATACTATTTCAGTGCCATTCAAGTGTCCGTAACTTCATTACATGTTCTCTACTATACTATTTCAGGGCCATATTAGGGACAGTATTGTCATTCATCTTCCATACTAGGAACCATAACTAAACTTCATTGCATATTCCTTACTATACCATTTCAGGGCCATACAAGGAGCTAAAAGGTTTGGTCTTTTTAGGTCCAATTTTTAATGAGTTATTGCTCATATACTGTCAGTTTTAAATCCTAATACAGCATATTTATCTAACTAGCATGGCTTAGGAACCATTCAGCATATTGTGATGCAGTTAGTTGTGAACATTGGCTAATAGGCTTAGATGTATCACTGATTAGCTGTGATTTTCAACTCCATTTGGGATAGAGTTGTGGTTCTTGTCTATTTAGTATCTGTAAATGGGATGTTGCTTGTAGCCAGTGTAGCTCAGGAACCATTGAACATATTCAGACTGAGTTTGGTATGAACATCGTCTCAGATATGCATGTGCATTTTATAGCTCTTGTCTCATCGACTCCATTCAGGACAGATAGTCTGATGTGAACATTGGTACAGTCTAAGATGTGACATTCATGGGGTTTTGTGGTACAATCTTAGATGTGACATGTAGT
This sequence comes from Unio pictorum, assembly GCA_030141615.1. Lineage (NCBI taxonomy): Eukaryota > Metazoa > Mollusca > Bivalvia > Unionida > Unionidae > Unio > Unio pictorum. Next base: position 384,978 of record JARLTB010000198.1, read on the forward strand.
TTTGTGGTACAATCTTAGATGTGGCATTCATGAAGTTTTGTGCTGCAATCTTAGATGTGGCATTCATGAAGTTTTGTGCTACAATCTTAGATGTGGCATTCATGAAGTTTTGCCTCATCTGTTTCATTTTGACTATGAGTATGGCCCTTGTCAACCAAAATGTATTTTTGTGATGCTGCTTGTATTGACAAGTCCGTGAATGAGTTAGATTTAATCAGTTTTGTATCATCATGTACCCTGAATACTAATCTTCACTTAATCTTTTTTTCCCTACACAAGTCTTTTTGTTGTTTTAAGGCCCTCCAGAACTATATGATATGAGTTTCTCTGCGCAAAATAATTGTAAAATTTCTCTTGAGTTACACATACAAAATGTTTTCATTGTTTAATGCTAGCATGACTTTTTCATTTGTTTTATATATAAAAAAAATAAGTAGTGGAATGAACTATGTACTATGGAGGAGACTCCATTTAGACCAGTAAGGGCTTATTTAGGTTAAATTAATTAAATTAATTAAATAAATTTTTGACAATTTTATATAAAGGTTAAGATCCGTGCTTGTCATTGCAAGTTTAAACTGATCTATGCTTGGTTCAATTATATCATATTGGTGGGGGCATATTTACTGTATGTGCACATTCCAAGTTTAGTTTCCTGTTATGACGATTCTAATCAATTTTGTATCTACCTTTGAAGCTACTCTCACAACACATACAACAGTAAAGAGACACCATTCAGCAGGTGACATGTTGAATGACCCCGTTGGCGGGGAGACCTCTGATGTGACCACAGGAGGTAGACCAAAATCAGAGGGACACAGATACCTGGGTCACTTTTCTCCAAAGAGGACATCCAGCTACGGTGTAAGCAATCTAATTAGAATCAAAATCTCCAACATTGCAAATCATTTCAGAGGTCATCTTTATGCAAACTGTTGAATTCTATATGTAAAATAGACACATTTCTTGCAAGTAGCTGACCAAAAATTGGCACAGAGATGCAGCAAGATGGCAGTTTGCATCAAGATTTGATATAGTTATTTGTAGTTGATAACAAGTTATAATTAAGTGGGAATTATTTGCAACTGACCAACGCTAACATGAGATTCAGACTCTTATTCTTATTTAGTTGGATTTCAAGATGTTTTTTTCACTCATATGATCTATGTCTATAGTAAGAGGACATGTCTGTTTCCCAATCTCTTATGATAATGGGAGGTGATTATTTCAGACAGAGGTGGTGCAGCATTCAGCATGCACAACTCATGTCATAAAGTGTGTAGACCGCCTTTGATCAGCTTGGGTCAGCAAACCTGGTGTGTCCTTGAATAAGGCACTTTACATCAGTTGCCATGGCAACCTGTTTGTGTTGCTATGCTGTAAAGCACTAACTGCAAGTAATGTTTATCTGGCTGTTTATATTTTTCCATATTGTATGCAGAGGGCAAAAGCCAGACCAATATACTGCATGTGTTGCATTTTGAGACAAAATTCATTGATTGGCATCAGACTGGTCCCAAATTCACCAGAGCACATGAAGCATTTTGTGGAATGAATGATCATAAGGCAGTCACCGATTTTTGGTTGGTTTTTAGCTTTTAAAATAATTGTTGGGAATATTTTATTGCTATATTACTGGAAAAAGGTTATTATCATATTTGGCACAAACTTTTAACAGTTAAGATGAGACATCACTAGCACAAGGTTGGTCAGATGCTGAAAGGTCACATTGGTCATTTTGGTTGTGTGGTATGAAGGTCATGGCAATATTTTTGCCAGTAAGAATAAATTAATCTGTTTTTGTATCCAAGTGTGTTTACCATGCCTATGAATAGTAAGACATGGCAGTGGCAACAATGGTATGGATGTTATTTGTAATGTTAATGCGAAGTGTTTAAGTCTTTTTACTGTGATTTGGATTTTTAACATGGCTTTAACAATTGTTCTGTCATATCACAACAATGTTTGTAGTGTAGCAGTTTATAGTGATGCCTAGCACTGGAACATCATGTCACAGGCATGTAGCATGATGCCCCACCTTGTGACATTTTTCTGACACAAGACTGACCAGTCCTAACACTAACTTCTTAATGCTGAGCACCAAACGAAGCAGCTGCTAGTACCATTTTTATAAATCTTTGATATGACTTGGCCAGGATTAAACCCACAACCTCCCACATCTGAGGCGGATGCTCTAAGCCACTAGAATGGTCCAAGTGTTTTAAAGTTCACTATCTGAAACATCTGCATCTTTGCTGACCAAGTTTGATTGATCCATATGGATCTATTTTAAGATTAAACAGTATTGTGAACAAGTGCCATCCTACAGATAAAAGTGATATTGCCTACACCAAGTCAATAAGTTGACAGATGAGAGGAATTGTTATATGTGTTAGGAATTCAGTATGGTGGGATGATGTCCTGTGAATGTTTTAAGTTTGAGAAACTGTTATTCAGCATGTATTATTGTCAGCATCCAGTCAGTTAGCAAAGTGTTTGATACCATATCAGTTAGCTACATAAGCGAAGGATAATGTGTTACAAATTGGATTGGCCATCTTTGGTTAGTAAAGATGCCACAGCTGTGACTGAGTTCAGATGCACTATAAATTTGAAGTTTGTATCAAATAAACAATGTTGTCTTACTTGGATCAAAAGAATCATGATGCTGTTCCCAGACCAGACACAGAATTCCTTGCAGCCTGATTCATATCCCAATGAAAATGGATGAAGGAGATTGAATTACTTAACTGGTGCAGAGTTTTGAATGGTGATTTTCATTTCAGGGCAATTGTCCATTTGGAAGGGCTGAGTCCTACCAGAAATTGGAACAGCTGGGAGAAGGGTCATATGCCACGGTATATAAAGGTATTAGTAGGTAAGTATAGGGGTCAAAAGGGGCTGTGTGCTTGGAATAAATGACATAAACAGTAGCTTTTATCCATTCTAAAGTGTGTGTGTGCATGTGTGTGATTAGGATTTTTAACATAGCTTTGACAAATTTCAGTCATATTGCTATGATGTCTGCAGTGAGGCAGTTTATAGTGATGTCTATCACTTGGGCATCATGCCGTAGACATGTAGTATGCTGTCCCACCCAGTCACATTATCCTGACACAAACCTGACCAGTCCTAACACTAGCCTCTTAATGCTGAACACCAAGCAGGGCAACTGTTAGTACCATTTTTGTAAGTCTTTGTTATGACTTGGTCAGGGATTGAACCCACAAACCTTCCGCTTCCACGGCGGACACTCTAACCACTAGGCCACCAAAGCGGTCTGTACTAAAGTAATTTGCAACATAACCTTGTGCCTTTTTATGATGTATTTGGTACTTGTAACAATTTCTATTTTCAAAAGTTTGCAAAGTTGTAGGTGGACATTTTGAGTAGTTCATTCATAAGGCTTTTTACTCCATGGATCCTATTTTCTTCACTTTCTTGGTGAGCTGTTGGCTTGAAGCATCTTATGATCCTTGACCCCATTGAATGAGGGGTGGATATAGGACACTGTTCATGTTACTACATTGCTTCTGCCAACAGTGCATATATATATATATATATATATATATATATATATATATATAATATGTTTTTTGGGGGGGGTTAAAGCCATTTTTCAGCACGCGATAGGCTATACATGTAGGCCAGTATTATTGGTGCAGGAAGAACCCAGGAATTTACCCCAAAAGAACCACCGACCCACGTGAAGCTACTGGCAAGCCTTCTCACATAACTAGATTAGCAGAATCTTAGACTTGAACCTATTCAGAGGTGAGACATCAGTGGTCCGTAACAAAAATTTCTTTAGACCACTCGGCCACTCGTGTGTGTGTATATATATATATATATATATATATATATATATATATATATATATATATGTGTATTATATACAGTAGTACCCCTCTTGAACAGCCCCCTGACCAGCGGCCACTGCTTCTTATGGCCAGAATCCCTTGGCACCGATAAGTTTGTATTCAAAAGTACTCCTCAAGTGCAGCCACCCCTCTAAAGTGACCAGCGGCCAGAAATTTAGTACAAAAAATGTAAAATGTCCCCCACATGAGCGGCCACTTTTGTTTCTTCAAATGTATCCAGAACCATTTATTAATTCAAATCTTGATGTAAGGTAAGCAATAGATTATCTCTATCATCGATACATGTCTCCCAGTGTCAAGTTTCCGTTAGAAGTGTTTTCTAAAGATTAATAGTATATCATTATCTATAATAGTCGATGTTTACAGGAAATGGGCTCAATAATGTTATGATAGAGTTTGGGGCTTAACACCTATGTCAAATTCTTTTCTTTGATAATTATAACCAGATGTAATTGTTAAGATCATAACTGGGTCAGCATAGGCTAAAAATAGATCTTGTGCCTTGGCACACACAGAGAACCTTGAATAAGACAAGGTACCAGACAAAGACAGAAAAATCACATGACAAAACAATTATGGCTTCCTTTACGAGGCTGCATTTCGTCCACTCGACACAAGTTTTGTCTGCATAATTAAATCGCATAAAGTTAGCAACACCCGAATAAATCATTACCAAACATTAACATGTTATCGTGTTAATGGAGACATTATTTTAGAAGAAAGTCGGTTATTTTACTCGACAACACTGGGAGAGGGGGGACATGCTGAACAATTTTATGTACAAAAGACTTGGAAAAACAAGTTTATGTTGAAATGACTCGAATAAACAAAGTCATAACCAATAAGAAGGTTATTCAGCAGCAGTGGAAAAATGGAAAGATAATTATGTATGTACCAGGATGTAAATGACGTTTTTTGAATTCATTTTCAATGTGCATGACACCAATACCCGCTCGCATATCACACTTATGCCAAGAAAATGAATTATTAACGTATATTCATTTGAAATAAGTTTGTTATTTAACAAGAAGAACCTTTTAATGATTAATGTTACTTTTAAATGAAGATATTAAATGCTTTGAAGTATGTAGCTTTCTTATTACATATATTACATATTAGTTAGTTAGTTTTGCCCATTACCCCTGCCAGGGTATAGGCCGCCCACAAAAGATCGCCAGAGGCTTCTGTCCTGTGCCATCCCATCAGACTGACTCCAGGTGTAACCCATCTTACTGATGTCTGCCTCAAGGTCGCGTCACCAGGTATTTCTTGGTCGTCCCCTTCTCCTCTATAGAAGAGTGCTCTGTTTTATGGCTTCTGCGGGCTCGTGGCTTTCACCACATAGCGTCATAAGTCTTCCAGGAGAAGAACCTTCCTCCCACAGGCTTTCAGTTTCTGGTTTTTCTTTTGTCAACATTGTTGTAGCAAGTTGGGTTTTACAGGGTCGGGTTGCTAGCCCCACGCCCAACCCTCCTCCTTTTACACCTGGGCTTGGGACCGGCGATGGCGGAGTTATATTACATATACTTCTCATAAAAAATTTAGTATCCCTCTGGAAAGGCCACCTGTCATATAAGGCCACTTTTCTGGTGCAGAAGGGATGGCCATATAAGAGGGGGACTAATGTGCATATATATATACACAGATTTACACATAGATGATGCTGTCAAGCAGTCATTGACAAGTATATATCACATTATTTCATAACTTTTTACATTAAGACATCATACGTTTTACCTTATGATATCATCTAGCTTGCCTGACTCATTTTAGACGTCTTAAATAAAATTATGAAGTCAGTGAAATTAAGTTTTTAAAAAAAGAAATATTTTTATTTAAATGTTTGTAGTGTTTTTACTTTATAGTTATGAAAAGAAATGTAGTAAGGGAGACTGATTCAATAAAAAGATTATTACACGTTTCCTTTTTAATAACTTGGCTGGACTCAATTTGGCATATCCAACCCATGCAAGACATGTTGTATACATTCAATAACATATAACTATATGATACCTGATGCTATTCCAGGAAGTTGTGTCACATTTAAAATATTTTATACGGTTTTGAGAATGATCATCCACATCATTTTGAAAACTACTGTCAGTTTCAGGATGTCTTTCACAGGTATATCTGTAATGTCAAATGCTTCAAGTTTATGCTTTGTGAAAATTGCAAGATAAACTAGTTCTGCTTGCATAGAGCATTGTCATAAATCAGAATATATACAAAATTAACAAGTCATTGCTCAAGATACAGACATGCATTACTTAGAAGAAGTTATGTTATTTTGTGCATGAAGTTTCGACCTTTTAGATTCTGTATGATGGATGTTTATAGAATTTGGTGATTAATTACTTGTGAGTACTTGCAAATATAAAGTTTTAAGTTTAATTTAAAGGGCCACCATTAAAAAAAATAGATTTGTGATGAAAGTCTTCCTCTGTTGTTGTTGCTTAATGTTGATTGAGAACCATAAGCTGTCCGTGAAATTCATAGAAAAAAAAGCTCTTGCTGTGGAAAACTTAAAGTAAAGGCCAGTCCATGGTTGGGTTGGGTTGGATTTTGTAGTTTCTTTGTATTTCTCTTATCTTTAACTTAAATTTGTGTTTTTAGTAAATAAAGCTTTCTATTGGTCGCAACATGTTTATTATACATGTTTCCATCAAATTAATGTCAAAATGTTTTATGTCAGAAACATAAGTGGGTTACAATCTTTCTCTTTATTTACAGTCTTACTCATCAGGTAATAGCACTGAAAGAAATCCGAATTCAGCCAGAAGAAGGTGTCCCATTTACAGCCATAAGAGAAGGTAAGATGAATGTCTCCACTGCCTTTGAAGATTATGAGATAGTTATTATTTTTGTTGCATTGATGGCAGTGGTGGTGATATTTGTGTCAGTTCATGTGCATTGTAAGCAATGGCAGTGAGGTTTGTCACATTTCAAACATTGATAGCAGTGGCAGTGAGGTTTGTCACAATCCTAGCATTGATGGCATTGAGAATTGTGTTCCTTTTCTACCAGTAAACTAATGGCAATGATGGTGAGACTTGTCACATTTGTTGCATTGATATCTGGAATTGTGATGTGTCATTTTTTTGGCATTAATTGCAGAGGTGGTGAGACCTTTGTCACATTGCGTTATTGAAGCCACTGATGGTGAGACTGGTATCATGTTTTAGCATGAATGGCAGTGGTGATTTCAGTGTTAAAGTTCTTTAAATTGTTGCAGGTAGGGTAGGGTTGGGGCAGAGGAGGGAATACATCATTCTATGAACACTCACTAACAATGTCGAGATTTTGTGTCAAGTTATTATCAGTTATTTAATATTCCTTTCAGTGTTGTTGTTTGGTAAAATATTGTGTTCTGGGATGTCCTTGGTACCGGTATATTATCATATATTTGTGTTAAATACCTTCCTTTTACTGGTAAATTTGCAAGTTTAAATATATTTCCAGAGGAATAATTCTGTAGAATTTTTGGTCATTGAAGAAAGAAATTGAGTCTCTTTAAGCAGCTTGGTATTGCATTATGACAATGGACAAAACAGATTCTATTCCAGTTCTTCAATGTAGGTAGAGATGAGATAATTCTATGTAAATATATTTATTTCCAATATTAGGTATTTACACCCAGAAATTCTTTCCCATAAAGTTATTTTCTGCAAGGTATCAAATCAGATCTTTTTTAAAATATGAAATGCAAATTCGTTGAGTCTTGTATATTTTGCATTGTTGAAAAGTAATGGAAAGGATGCTAAATTCTAATCTAATACATAGTTAGACTACAGAGAGTAAGATTCTTCATTGCTGGAAAGTCGATATCATAACCTGGATGTTTTCTTGATTTCTTTCAGCTTCCCTTTTGAAAGGCTTGAAGCATGCCAACATAGTAACTCTTCATGATATCATACATACAAGAGAGACATTAACCTTTGTTTTTGAATATGTGGTAAGTATTGCTTAGTTAAAAAAATATCTACATCTTTTTCCTGTGTATTTCAAGTCTTAATATCCCAATTTTGATTACTAAATCTTTTCTGCAGTACGTTCCATTTTTTCAAAACCATAACAGTTGTCTGATTGATGCATTCACTTTTTGTGAATAATATTTACACCATTAAAAAGGTTCCTGTGACCAATTTGTGATTCTTTTGTATTTATTATATGCCTTTCATAAATCAGGCATATTATGTTTATGGTGTTTCTTGTCTGCTCAGTAACATTTCACCTGTTTTGCCCATACTTTTGTAAAGGAGAATTTTTCATGAATCATAACCAAGGTATATGTTTGACTAGAAGGTTTATCAAAGTCGTATTCGTTGCCTAAATAGTCAGTGTCGTTACAAGGAAGTGTGTAATTATGTGATTTGTATCCTGCAAGGTATAACTTAGAACCAATTAAGATATCTATTTGCAGTTACATTGCATGTATAGACAGTGGCCTGCATACTGTGGACATGCCACATGCCTAAAGGGTAAGATAACAGCTGGACATGCCTTAAGATCACAGCTGGACATGCCTTGATTAAGATCACAGCTGGACATGCCTTAAGATCACAGCTGGACATGGCTTGATTAAGATTGCAGCTGAATATATCTTGATTAATATCACAGCTGGACATGTCTTGATTAATATCACAGCTGGACATGTCTTGATTAATATCACAGCTGGACATGCCTTAAGTTAACAGTTGGGCATGGCTTGATTAAGATCACAGCTGGACATGGGTTGATTAAGATTGCAGCTGAATATGTCTTGGTTAAGGTCACAGCTGGACATGCCTTAAAATCATAGTTGGACATGGCTTGGTTAAGGTCACAGCTGGACATGTCTTGATTAAGATCACAGCTGGACATGTCTTGTTTGTATTTGCCTTTTGTGATAATGTTGCATATCTGATGTAGTAATTTTAGTTGTACAAAACATGGAACCAATCTGCAGAAATATGTTTGAAAATTACATTTGTTTTTCTTCTGCTTGCATGATTAATACTGTTGTTTTTAACCAGCTTACATGATTTTTGAAATCATTATTATGTGCTAAAACAAAATTAAAAGTGCTTCAGCAGAGCTTGAATTTGAATTAGTGTAAAGACTCACTTTGTCAGGTCTCCTTCCGATTGGTTGATATGGTTGATCTATTCCCACTCACCCAGGTCCTACATTCATGTCGATAGTCCCTCAATAGAGGCGCGACATGACGGCCAAATTAACAGCGCACTATGTGTGCATAAACGCCCTTGGGTATGTGGCACCATTCCTTACCCCACGGGAAAAATTAAATAACTTTCTTTTCAAAGATAAAACAGTGAATGATAATAATAATAATAATGATAATGAGGACATTGTATAGCGCCTAATCTTTCGAAGCTCTAAGTGCTTTACACCATCAATAATGATATGACTACACTACAGAACAACAAATGACAAAAACAACTAAATTGGAAAACATAAAAACATGCTGAAAACATATAAGATACAAAACATGATTAGGTCGCTAAGTTTGTCCCTGCAGTCAAAACAGGTGAGTCTTAAGAGCACTCTTAAAAGGGACCACTGTGTCTTTGTGTCTAATTACAATGGGCAATTCGTTCCACGTCACCGGGCCCTGGTGTGCAAATGAACGTTGTCCATATGACTTTGTTTTCACCTTGGGAACAATGAGTATATGATTATCAGAAGAAGAGCGTAAGGATCTAGCTGGTGTATACACATGGGTGAGGCTGGATTGGTATGTTGGACTGGAGTCTGTCATTGAAACATAGCACAGAGAACAAATTTTGTGTTTGATTCTGTATCGAATTGATAGCCAGTGTAGGGTACAGAGCAGTGGTGACGTGTGCTCTGATCGAGGTACTCTAAAGAATCAATTTAAGATGATCCGTGCAGCTGTGTTTTGAACTTTTTGAAGTTTCTGGAGTAAATATTGTGACGAACCAGACAGAATTGAGTTACAATAGTCCAGTCTTGAAAGTACTAATGAATACAAAAGTGTTTTAGTGGCATCAACTGAAAGATATTTACGAATGGAACTGATTCTTCTCAATTCAAGATATGCAGCCTTGCATATGTTCATAACATGTTGGTGCAATGTGAGAGTACTGTCTAGAATAACACCTAGGTTCCGTACTGACTGTGAGAATTTAATGTTGGTGTTGCTGATATTTATTGTCTGAGGTAAAGGATGTGAATGAGAAAGCCTTTGTGTTGTGATCACAATAGCCTCAGTTTTATCATCATTCATCTGCAGCTTGTTACATGTCATCCATGATTTCACATCAGAAATGCACTTCTCTACTCCATGGATGGTAGCATCAACTTCAGTTGGGGGCTAGACTTGTATATTTGGGTGTCATCAGCATACAATTGGTGTGACACTGGGTGATGATCTATGACACTGGAGAGCGGCTGAGTATACAGAATGAAAAGAACAGATCCCTGTGTAACACCACAACATACGTCAACTGGGCTGGAGCATATTCCATTTGCAGATATAATTTGTGTCCTGTTGACTAAGTAGGACTTGAACCATTGTAAGGCTATATTCTGAATGCCAAATACATGCTGGAGACGGTGAAGTAATATATCATGGTCTATTGTGTCAAATGCTGCAGATAAATCCAGGAGAGTGAGGACTGTAATCTTTCCACTATCCAAAGCAGAGAGAATGTCACTAAATACTTTCAGAAGAGTAGTTTCCTTACTGTGGCAAGGGCGATATGCAGACTGTACATTGCTGAAAAGACTGTTTGAATTCAAATGAGATACAAGTTGAGTTAGAACAAACTTTTCAAAGATTTTTTATATGAATGGGAGATTAGAAACTGGGCGGTAGTTCTTTAAATCTTTAGGGTCCAGTGTTGGTTTCTTCAGCAGTGGCTTTATGATGGCAGTTTTGAAAAATGATGGTAATTCCCCTGACGAGAGAGAGATATTAATAACATCAGTTATTGAAGGCAATATTGGGTCTAAGCACTCAAGCAGCATTGATGTCAGAATTGGATCAAGTTCACAAGACTTTGGTGCACTTTTCTTCACGATTGTCTGTACTAAATCAATAGAAACAGATATAATGACCCTTCATAGCCGGTTCACTTTAATTTAACATTCATCATCACTTTGTCAGGTGCAAATAACATAGACGTGTGTGTGTGTGATTTGTTTTTTTTAACATAGCTTTAACAAATTGTCAGTCATATCACTACAATGTCTGCAGTGTGGCAGTTTATAGTCATGCCTAGCACTGGGGCATTGTGTCAAAGACATGTAGCATAATGTCCCACCTAGTCACATTATTCTGACATCAGGTCAACCAGTCCTAACACTATCCTCTTAATGCTGAGAACCAAGCAAGGCAGCTGATAGTACCATTTCTTTGTAAGTCTTTGATATGATTCAGCCAGGGATCAAACCCATGACCTTCCACATCCGAGGCAGATGTCTTAACCATTAGTTCACCGGATCGGTCTAACATAGACATTGATCTGCCTTCAAATAATGCACCGGTAAGTTAGGGTCTGTGTTGTTTGTTGTTCTGATCACTCATAAGAAACTGCACAGACCCAGATATGTTGCTGTAATACATGTATATGATAGTGTAGATCTGGGTCTGTACAGCTGGCAGTTTGTCTCAACTTCTGAGTTTATATGATAAAAATTTGTCACTTTTCTTGAAAAGCACAGTATTTGCATATTTTATTAATGCCAATAAATCAACCAAACATAAAGTCATCAAAATATGTGTTCAGGGATAGGATGTGTAGTCAGTAGAGACTTAACACTGCATTGCATCATACTTCATAACATGTGGGGCCCCTAGTGGCCGAGTGGTCTGAAGCGCTCTCCATTATGGACCACTGCCATCTCACCTCTGTCTGCATGTGTTCGAGTCTCAGATTCGGCTAATGTAGCTGTGTGACAAAGCTTACCAGCAGCTTCTCGTGGGTCGGTGGTTTTTCCGGGGTTTTTCCCTGGTTCTTCCTCCACTAATAATACTGGCCACCATGTATGGCCTATCATGTGCTGAAAAATGGCGTTAAACCATACAACAACATACATGTATGAAACATGCTGTCAAGTTCCTGGTGCTGTGTACATGTGACTGACTACTCAGTTCTATTTTTGCTTGCGGTTGTGGTTGTGTATTCCTTGGAAGAAATGAAACTAGTTTCTTTCAAGTAATATTTCTTTTCATTATTTAATAAATAATGAATTGGAAAGAAACATATATTTCAGACAGTGTATGTGTTTTCGATATTGCAGTTTTTAATATTTCCATGTACCCATGATGACATTAAATTGTTTTTCTTAAAACAGCATTACTGTTATTTGATACATGTGAGCCTCAGAAATATATAATTAAAAAATTCCTTGTATAGTTGTATAGGAAGGTTTAAAAGTTCATATTAGAATCCCCCCTTTATTAAAAATATACATAATAAATCTGTTACTGCATTTGAATGGGAATATGTAAACTTGTTTTTTTTTTCTGAGTAGTACTGCACTTAGGGTCACTAGACCAAACAAGCGTGGATGACTAAATTGCCCCAAAATTATATTCCTTACCTTTTTCTGTTAAGTGTTTGAAATGCCTTCACTCTGTGACTTTTTGGCTGACATTTAGCAGCAGTAATATAAGAAAGTTACCACTGGCTTCCCTTGACCACTCCAGTGACCTAGTGGTTAGAGTGTCCCCACGCAGAGGTCTTGGGGTTTTAATCCAGTCTGAGACATACCAAAGACTTAATAAATGGTACTAAGAGGTTAGTGTCAGGATAAATGTCCATTACAAATAATAAGTCTTTTATTATTGATAAACATGTATTTTGATTAGTATGTCTATTAATATTAATAAATATGTCTAATATGATTTATAAAAATGTCTATTATTATTAATAAATGTCTATTATTATTATTAATTAGTATGTCTTGTACTATTAATAAATGTACATTACAATTGATAAGTATGCCTTTTACTATTAACAAAAATGTCAATTATGATTAGTAAGTATGTTAATAATAGTAAATGTTTGTTATGATTAATAAGTATGTATATTACTATTAATAAGTATGAATATTAATATTAATAAGTATGTATATTACTATTAATAAGTATGTATATTACTATTAATAAGTATGTATATTACTATTAATAAGTATGTATATTACTATTAATAAGTATGTATATTACTATTAATAAGCATGTATATTACTATTAATAAGTATGTTTTTACTATTAATAAGTATGTATATTACTATTAATAAGTATGTATATTACTATTAATAAGTATGTATATTACTATTAATAAGTATGTATATTACTATTAATAAGTATGTATATTACTATTAATAATTATGTATATTACTATTAATAGGTATGTATATTACTATTAATAAGTATATATATTACTATTAATAGGTATGTATATTACTATTAATAAGTATGTATATTACTATTAATAAGTATTTATATTACTATTAATAAGTATGTATATTACTATTAATAAGTATGTATATTACTATTAATAAATATGTATATTACTATTAATAAGTATGTATATTCTATTAATAATTATGTTTTTACTATTAATAAGTATGTATATTACTATTAATAAGTATGTATATTACTATTCATAAGTATGTATATTACTATTAATAAGTATGTTTTTACTATTAATAAGTATGTATATTACTATTAATAAGTATGTATATTACTATTAATAAGTATGTATATTACTATTAATTAGTATGTATATTACTATTAATAAGTATGTATATTACTATTAATAAGTATGTATATTACTATTAATAAGTATGTTTTTACTATTAATAAGCATGTATATTACTATTAATAAGTATGTTTTTACTATTAATAAGTATGTATATTACTATTAATAAGTATGTATATTACTATTAATTAGTATGTATATTACTATTAATAAGTATGTATATTACTATTAATAAGTATGTATATTACTATTAATAAGTATGTTTTTACTATTAATAAGTATGTATATTACTATTAATAAGTATGTATATTACTATTAATAAGTATGTATATTACTATTAATAAGTATGTATATTAATATTAATAAGTATGTATATTAATATTAATAAGTATGTTTTTACTATTAATAAGTATGTATATTACTATTAATAAGTATGTATATTACTATTAATAAGTATGTATATTACTATTAATAAATATGTATATTACTATTAATAAGTATGTATATTACTATTAATAAGTATTTATATTACTATTAATAAATATGGATATTACTATTAATAAGTATGTATATTCTATTAATAAGTATGTATATTACTATTAATAAGTATGTATATTACTATTAATAAGTATGTATATTACTATTAATAAGTATGTATATTACTATTAATAAGTATGTATATTAATATTAATAAGTATGTATATTACTATTAATAAATATGTATATTACTATTAATAAGTATGTATATTCTATTAATAAGTATGTATATTACTATTAATAAGTATGTATATTACTATTAATAAGTATGTTTTTACTATTAATAAGTATGTATATTACTATTAATAAGTATTTATATTACTATTAATAAGTATGTATATTACTATTAATAAGTATTTATATTACTATTAATATGTATTTATATTACTATTAATAAGTATGTATATTACTATTAATAAGTATGTATATTACTATTAATAAATATGTATATTACTATTAATAAGTATGTATATTCTATTAATAAGTATGTATATTACTATTAATAAGTATGTATATTAATATTAATAAGTATGTATATTAATATTAATAAGTATGTATATTACTATTAATAAGTATGTTTTTACTATTAATAAGTATGTATATTACTATTAATAAGTATTTATATTACTATTAATAAGTATGTATATTACTATTAATAAGTATGTATATTACTATTAATAAATATGTATATTACTATTAATAAGTATGTATATTCTATTAATAAGTATGTATATTACTATTAATAAGTATGTATATTACTATTAATAAGTATGTATATTACTATTAATAAGTATGTATATTACTATTAATAAGTATGTATATTAATATTAATAAGTATGTATATTACTATTAATAAGTATGTATATTACTATTAATAAGTATGTTTTTACTATTAATAAGTATGTATATTACTATTAATAAGTATGTATATTACTATTAATAAGTATGTATATTACTATTAATAAATATGTATATTACTATTAATAAGTATGTATATTACTATTAATAAGTATGTATATTACTATTAATAAGTATGTATATTACTATTAATAAGTATGTATATTACTATTAATAAGTATGTATATTACTATTAATAAATATGTATATTACTATTAATAAGTATGTATATTACTATTAATAAGTATGTATATTACTATTAATAAGTATGTATATTAATATTAATAAGTATGTATATTACTATTAATAAGTAAGTATATTACTATTAATAAGTATGTATATTACTATTAATAAGTAAGTATATTACTATTAATAAGTATGTTGTTACTATTAATAAGTATGTATATTACTATTAATAAGTATGTATATTACTATTAATAAGTATGTATATTACTATTAATAAGTATGTTTTTACTATTAATAAGTATGTATATTACTATTTATAAGTATGTAAATTACTATTAATAAGTATGTTTTTACTATTAATAAGTATGTTTTTACTATTAATAAGTATGTATATTACTATTAATAAGTATGTTTTTACTATTAATAAGTATGTATATTACTATTAATAAGTATGTTTTTACTATTAATAAGTATGTATATTACTATTAATAAGTATGTATATTACTATTAATAAGTATGTATATTACTATTAATAAATATGTATATTACTATTAATAAGTATGTATATTACTATTAATAAGTATGTATATTACTATTAATAAGTATGTATATTACTATTAATAAGTATGTATATTACTATTAATAAGTATGTATATTAATATTAATAAGTATGTATATTACTATTAATAAGTATGTATATTACTATTAATAAGTATGTTTTTACTATTAATAAGTATGTATATTACTATTAATAAGTATGTATATTACTATTAATAAGTATGTATATTACTATTAATAAGTATGTATATTACTATTAATAAGTATGTATATTACTATTAATAAGTATGTATATTACTATTAATAAGTATGTTGTTACTATTAATAAGTATGTATATTACTATTAATAAGTATGTATATTACTATTAATAAGTATGTTTTTACTATTAATAAGGATGTATATTACTATTAATAAGTATGTTTTTGCTATTATTTCAGCACACAGATCTAAGTCAGTACTTAGAGAAGCATCCTGGGGGATTAAACACTTTTAATATAAAGGTGAGATTTCAGAAGACAAAACTTCGTCCATATGCAATGTGTTGGTTATATGTCATGTGCTGTCACACTTCTTTAGAACCAAAATGAAATGGATTTCAACTAGAGTTGTAACTTGGCTTCAGACTGATAAAACCTTGACCGAATTCCATTTCCAGCATCTCCACACATCCTTTACAGGAGTTGTAGCCCCTGATTGCCATTCCTTACATGCAGCACAACTTGACTGTATTTCATCCAAATTTGGCATCCAGTTTTATTTTGATGAGACCATGAACAAGTTCAATTTTATATTTCCACATTATCATTTAGAAGAGAGGGGATAGTTTTGGAGTGACTCTTGCTTTCCACAGCAAAACTTGCTATGTAGTATAGTATTTTAGCCAAATTTATTATACAACTTTATATTGATATCACTGTGGATGAATTTGATTTGCACATCATCATTGATAAGGGAATGGTCCTGGAACTCCCATTTCCTGCAAGCTTTGCTTTTCTAAGAATTTGTTTTGAGCCCTGCTAAGCAGATTATAGATATTTTGGCTGTTTATGATACACCCATTTAGTTCTACTTTGTAATTGGTTTATGCTATAAATTTTAGCGACTATTTGGTACAATATACAAGTAAACATTAATCATATTAGATTATATACGTTGACTTTAGCAGAAGAAGTGGTTGTATTATACTGTACATTAACCAGTGTTGTTTTTTCGTTATCCAATGCTGTTCTGTATATTATGTATTTAATTTGCAATTAGCTTTATCTCCCTTTGAAGTAGGTGTCGAACATCTTTGGGTCCACTACATGTAGCACCATCATTGACAGGAATGGAATTTTGTGATTTTACAGTGAGATAGGGCCAAAGACAAATATGATTAATCTTGCATATATTTCTTGTTACACACCTACAAAAAATGGTATTTTTTTTCAAGACAGGTTTATTTGAATATATTTGTAATAACATCAGTGCTTTACAGAACATACAGAAGATGGCAGGCAGTGATTTCAAGGGAATAAAATATGCTTTGATCAAAATCTAGCTATGCTGCAATGATGGGGCACATCCTCTCAGTATTTTGAAAAAAAAATTAATTCGCAGAATTAAAACCTAAAATTAGAAATAACATTACCCGTTTATTTTGGGAAATGACATGAATATCTTGAGACGTATGAATTGTAGACCGAGCAAAAAGAGTTTACATTTTTATCAAAGCTGTTACATTGTGATACTTTGAATAACTCACTCTTAAAATCTTTCCCTGCAAAAAAAAGGCCCACAATTTGCCTTGCAAATATTCCTGATTTGTACAGGAACTTGATATATTCTCTATATCGGAATTCAACCCAGAAGAGTTTGATACTTTCAAAGCTTTTAGTGATTATTATTAATTTTGTGCCGCTTGTTTTCAGAAAATTTGGATTGAAGTATACTTTCCTTGTATCAGTAAATGGTAAACTATTGTATTTTGCAGTAAGCTTGTCTAATTTAATGCAACTGCTAAAAATTTAGAAAAAATATTTTAACTATTTAACTATTTATTCTCATCTCTTGCAGTTATTCTTGCTGCAACTTCTCCGAGGTTTGGCATATTGCCATCAGAGAAGAATTTTACACAGGTAAATATATTCAGTTTTCAAGTTAGTAAACAGTTCTAAAAAGGGGTCAGTTTGGCTGTTTAGAAATATATTTGAAGTTTCCATACCTGAAAACTCCATATTCATTGTTATTATATATATATCAAGGGAGTCATGGTGGAACAGTAAGTTTCAGACTTGCAGTCAATGGGTTGCTGGCTTGATTCCATGGTCGTCTGACTTGGTTAGTCCATGGGAAAATAACCTAGCTCGCATTTGTATATATATTTATATATATATATAAATATATATATATAGCAATGTTTTGTAGTTGATGTTCTAGGGTTTAACGCCATTTTTCAGCACACGATAGGCTTTACATGGCGGCCAGTATTAATGGATGTGGGATACTGTCTTGTTTAAACATACTTCCTTATCACATCTTATAATTTTGCAATATTCTACTTGATACCTTGCTCGTTTTATTTCTTCATCATAAATATGTTAGGCAAACATTCATTAAGATACATGTTTGCAGTTTAAATTTGTCTTGTTAAAGAGGATGACCTTTTTCTAAATATTCTTCTTCTGTGTCTCTCTTTCTCACCCACTGATTTTTCATTTCTGATATGTCTTGGTTCTCTTTCTTATTGTTTCAATGGGTTTCTGGTGATTTGATAGATTGCAGTGTACTTTTGAAAAAACAAAGATTTGCACAGTAAGACCATTAAACATTTCATAATACTGCTTGGTTTGATACAATATATTCAAGAGAACCCTAATTTGGTTTATTTTTTCTTGGTATTGTCTTGTTTTATGCAAGATATTGTTGATGCTTAGTAAAGAAACTAAAGTACACATGCAGGAATATAATATTATTTTTTTTCTGTTTTTATCACTATTTGTGAATGTATGCTGAATAAAATTGCTAATTTTTTTTTTTATCAATATACTTTTACATTAGTGGCTGGTTACTGGGTCTAATAGGTCACATATAAAGTAAACCAGTCATTGTCAAGGGAAGTAATCCAGTTAGCCGTTTTGGACAATCTAATCCATCATTAATTTTAATGATAAATTTTGGCAATTGAGTTGGTAATACATTTTACCAGAGTAGGAGAGTTTTAATCTACATGTAGTATATTTTTAAAAAATGCTTGATAAATTAACACTTTGAAGATTTTACCTATAATTTACCTTACATTTAATCTTCACTTTATAATTTGTAGTTAACAAAAGACGTATAACTTGTTTTGCTACCTTAGCTGTTGCATAAACCTGATCTGTGTCTCTAACTGCTGGATGTAATTTAAAACTTTAAAAATTGTTTAACAGTGTCAGGAATTAGTTGAAGATGTTTGCTGATTATTAGGCAGAGACAGTTGTTGCATTTGAAATTCATTGTAATAATTTCTTTTTACTAATTTTGGAACAGGTGGTGAAATATAGGAAATGTAAAATATCAAGACAACAGATTATATTTAGAGATAACAAATGTATAGTTTGAGAAAGTCATGGGTGGGAAGTTTGATTTTTTATCAATTAAAACTGTTTTCAATTATGATACATACACTTGACCATTTTAAGAAAAAAAACTTCAATATTACCTGGTAATTGACTGTCAGTCTTAGTCACAAAGCTGATTGATTCCTTCTCAAAGGCTTAATTAATGATTAAAGCCCAGTCTGGTATAATAAGTTTGTGTTTTCAGAATATTCTGTCAGATAATTCTGAGAAAAACTATGTAAAACCAGGAAGTAAAATAACCACTATTCTTAATTGTTATTTATGTACGTTTGATATTTTCTTACTGTATTTGATTTTTATTCTTATTTCCTTGCAGGGATCTCAAACCACAAAATTTGTTAATAAGTGAATCAGGAGAACTCAAATTAGCAGATTTTGGTAGGTTCTTTTTCCTATTCACTTTAATTCCCTAGTTATCATCTTCTGGTACAAAGAATGTCATATTTATAAATACTAATGAATGCAGCAACCACAGTAACTCAATCACTAGTATGCATGCGTGTCCAAAATCAGTGCTGGTTCATTCCTACAACTGGGTCAGCCTGAGTTGGCTGATGTTGTTTGTCCTTTGGCAAGACTCTTTATTCCATTTGCCTTGGCAATAAATTATTATTCCAGTTGCCTTGGCAATAAATTACCTTCTTCTGTTGCTGGGCCATAAAACAAACCTAACCAAAGCAAGCAAAGAAACTAATAATATGTCTACTACATAAAGATAATTATACCTCAACCTAATTAAAATACTAAAAGACCTTATATACCATGTCACATAAAATATATTTGTCCAAACAAAATGTAAGTATGATTGATAAACACTTTAATGTTTAATGTATTTTTCCAAGCACTCCTGTGGTCATTTGGTTAGAGCATCTACCCTGAATGCAGGAGGTAGCAGGTTTGAGCTCTGGCCAAGTGATACCAAAGACTTATAAAATGGTAATAGTAGCTGACTTGCTTGGTACTCGGCATTAAGAGATTAGTGCAAGAATTGGTAGGCCTGATGTCAGGAAAGTATGACTGGGTGGGACATCATGCCACATATCTGCAGCATGTTGCACATCACTATACGTTGTCACACTGCAGACATCATTTTGATATGACTGAGAAATTGTTAAAGCTATGATAAAAATCCAAATCACACACACACACACACATATATATAATCTTTAGTCTTACTTCTGTGTGCTAGGATAATTTATTAGTGGGTGTGCTATTAGAAAATAAGATGTCTTTAGCCACTGTTTTCCAAATGTTTTTAAAAGGTGGATGGTTGACTTATCATTTAGCATGTTCATTTTTTCAGAAATATATGGTAATTAATTACTTTATTAATTGATAGTATATTGTTGCATTGCAGGGTTAGCACGTGCCAAATCTATACCTAGCCATACCTATTCCAATGAAGTGGTCACACTATGGTATCGGCCACCAGATGTTTTGCTGGGGTCAACCAACTATTCCACATCACTGGATATGTGGTAGGTAGTCTCTAACAGACATAGAAATTTTTTTATGGATGTTAACACAAAACTGAATGCAAATGTCTGCAGAGGACAATTATAGAACTCCATATAACAGTTACTTTTGGAGTTGCTTTTGATTACATGTGTCTAAGGCATTTATTTCTTGTTATAATCTTTATAATAATGAAAGGGATATTGTTGGAATTTTGTTTTTCGAACATTGGTACAGCAGCATAAAATAATATGTTTAAATTGTGAAGCACAGAATGTGAACTTGAAAAGTTAATTTCATCTTTCTAGGTTTTGTTATATATATGGATATATCTTTTCTTTTTTAGGGGAGTTGGCTGTATTTTTACAGAAATGCTATCAGGAATAGCTACATTTCCAGGAATGAAAGATGCCTGTGATCAGTTGGATCAAATATTCAGGGTAGGTTTTTTAAGATAACATTTGTTGGTAAAAGTATGAAAGATACGTTATGAAGTCAATTCATAATAAGATACCTTTTAGTGTCCGTCAAGTAGGACATAATCGGTGAATCATTTGAGGCACTTTGAAGCTTAATACTAAGAAAGTGCTCATTTTTTACTAGTAAGAATTTATTTTCAGGTTTACTAAAATAATAATCCTGTATTTTCCCAAGAGGGAACCACAGTGCTGAGAAGGTATTGAGGTCATCTGTTGTGGTTGGTTGCCACAGTGTTTTTGCTCTCATTTCCTTGGTAGGACACATCCACTTAATGTGTTACAAATGCCATTGAAATCCCCCAAAATAAAACAAACCCATGACAAGACCAGGGGTCATCCCCATAAATTTATCATAATGTAGGAGATAGTTTCAATGATACACATGGTGTGAAGTGAGACACAGCAATTATTATTTCATGTTCTTGTACCCCACTGACCTAGAGGTCAAGTTGACAGTCATAGAAAATTGGTCTTGAGGAATTGGTTTGAGATTTTTAATTTGCTTATACTTTCTAAATCATTATGCATTTTTTATATATTAAATTATGCCTTACATGTAAATGTATTTGGATTATGCATTTTCTGTATGTCCCCCTCCCCTCAAAAATTTAATTTGTTTTCTTATTTCTGTTAACATCTCATTAATTCCACAGATCGAATTCTAGAAATGATAGCTTCTATGTTACTATGACATAAGAGCATGCTTGTCTTTAGACTTGCATGCACTTTCCTAACAGTATTATGTTCTATTTATAGCAGCTGCCCTATTTCCAAGAAACGTGCTGCGTTTTAACTTTAAAAATTTTGACCTTGGTTTCTATTTATAGCAGTTGTTTAACTTCAGAGAGAACAAACTGGTTTTCTAACATCATCTTTGCTCACAGATTCATTGTATTAATTCATATCTGGTATAGAACCAGTCTGTAGGTATTTTGCAATAAAAGTCGTCAGATTTATTCTAGTTGATGTGTGTGTTAGAGCAAAATTGTTTTTCAGACAATTTCACAGATGGATTAGGAAAAGATGGGAAAAATGATTCAAAGATGAATACATGAATTACACTCAAAACATTGTTCCAATCTAGGGCATGTTCACACCCCTTGCAAGCTGTTTGGAAAGCATTTTAGTATTGGTCTTGGTGTAATACAAAGAAACCTTGAATTTTACAAACTCCAATATTAAAGTAACTTCTTATTTACAGCAGAACTAAATTGTGGATAAGAATTATTTAAATGCTGAGGTGTTATGTACCAAGTTCTTAATCGAATGCAGACTACAACTATCTGTAGAAGAGTACAGTGCTCCTTTGTTTATTAAATGGATGTTTCCTGATTCCTTTATTAAATGGATGTTTCCTGATTCCAAAATTGCAGACAATATGCATGTGAAAGAACAAAATCATCTAATATTGTTCTGTGTTTAGCAGAATGTACTTAACTTAAAATTGCACAAACCATGAAAAATGGGCCATTTTAGTATTGCAACAGGCAGCAGCAGTGATTATGATGACAAAAAGTTTTAGAAATTTGTAATGTTACAGACTTGGAACTTGATTAATACAGTATTTGGTTTATGGGGCTGAAAGAGCTTGATATTTCACTTGTTTCCTAAAGTCACAATTCTAAATATTTTATGGGATCAGACAGTAATACCTTAATGCAGATGTTAATATTAAAATTGGTTTCTGCTGTTTTATAACTTGAAAGAAATGTTTTATGATTAAAGACCAGGAAAAAAATCACTATATAACTGGCGGATTGGGGAAAAAGCAATAAGACACCAGTTTGTAGTAAGGTGAAGTCATATTTATTATAATGTCATTTTAAAGTGAAATTTCATGGAGAATGGGGTTTATTTTGACTGAATTACACTCTAGCATGACCTCTGTACTATTTTATCTTTGTGACTGCTGCACACAGATTGGGTGACCCCTGTACTATTTTATCTTTGTGACCTGAACTGCTGCACACAGATTGGGTGACCCCAGTTCTATTTTATCTCTGTGACCTGAACTGCTGCACACAGATTGGGTGATCCCTGTACTATTTTATCTTTGTGACTGATGCACACAGATTTGGTGAGGGCGATCAAGACACTGGGCAATGAATAGATTAAAGCAACTGTTTCATATCTTGGATGCATTCTACATGATGGGGCAGGTAGTCCTAGAGTCTTACTTTAATGCAAAATGAATTTGACCTTGTAACCTGAAATCCATCTTATTTGATTTATCGTATCGAGAACATAACCGAATTGAATCATGAATGCAGCATTGGGGTGCTGTGATGTGTACTCAGGGCAGAGTATGGTGTGGGGAGTACCCAGGATAGGAGATACTGTGAGTCGATCTCATAGTAGTAGAGTGATGGTGTGGGGTGAACTAAGGGTATGGTGTGCAGAGTATTCAGGGTAGGTGGATAGTGTGAAGAGTACTCAGAGTATAGGGATCATATGAGTACTTATGGTAGGGGGATGCAGTGTGGAGGAGTACATGGGGTATAAGGATGGTGTAATGAGTAGAGGCAAGGTTTGATGAGTACTCAGGGTAGGACGATGCTGTGAGGAGTACAAAGGGTAAGAGGATGCTATGAGGAGTACAAAGGGTAAGAGGATGCTGTGAGGAGTACTCAGGGTAAGAGGATGCTGTGAGGATTACATACCCTAAGAGGATGCTGTGAGGAGTACAGAGGGTATGGGGATGCTATAAAGGATTACTAAGGATTGTCCAAACATGTATGAGTGCAGATATTTGTGATGGTTTTAATTTTTAGTTTCTTTGTTAATCTAGCTATTCCTTTATTCTGTTTTTTACAGGTGCTGGGCACCCCAACAGAAGAGACATGGGAGGGAGTATCCAAATATCCAAACTATAATTATAGTAAGTGTCAATATAAACTAGGTTGATCAAATAATAAAAGCCTTGATGATTTTATATGTAGCTATCTCCAGTGTCAATAAGTCTGAACTATGGAATGGCTCATGACATACCATATCATTTATAAATTCTTGGTATCTCCTGTATTTTGTAAACAGTTTAATGTAGGCCTTGGCTGTTTCTCCTTTGAAAATATTCCCCAACCACATTAACATTGGGAAAAGCATTATGGGTATGATGTATTAGATTTTCTTCGTTTGCAATGGTAACGTTTAACTATATGCTAGTGTAATCTACACTCTCTTGCAAACGACCAGCTGCCTCAGCATTAAAGGGTCAGTGTTAGGAATGGTCGACACGGTATCATGTTAATGTGACTGGGTGGGACATGATGACATGGTATCATGTTAATGTGACTGGGTGGGACATGATGACACAGTATCATGTTAATGCAACTGGGTGGGACATGATGCTACATGTTTGCTTCATTTACATAAGAAAATTAAAACATCATGATAAATGTGAATCAGTATAAGAAATGTAAAACATCATGATAATTGGGAATCAGTATAAGAAATATGATTATTCTCTAACACATAATATACAGCATTCAGATTACATGGAAAACCTCTTGACAGATTTTCTAACAGATACAGCTGACCTGTTGATGTACACATTGATAAATGTGATTGATATCACCAATTACAGTTTTCTTATTGATTTAAGAATTTATTGTTCAGACAGTATACTTTATAGATTAAAGAAACTAATTTTAACACTGCTTTAGATTTGAAGAAGAAAAACATATAGCACTGTTTATGATTTCTGAAGATAATGTACAATGTTTGAGTTTCAGTTATTGAAACTTAATGAGAAATACCTGAAGCAATGAAACTGTCATACTAATGCATCACTTTTTAATATTCTGTTTCAGAAAAATTTGGTTTGTACACGCAGCAGCACCTTTCTTCTTTGATTCCAAAGTTAGCTTTCATTCCTCATGCTGAAGATCTTGCCAACCAGCTGCTTCAGGTAGAGTAATATCTGTGATGGCCACATATTTTTTACAGTTGAGCCCACTCTGGTGGCCTAGTGGTTAGAGCGTCTCCCGCATAACTGAGAGGTCATGGGTTTGATCCCCGGTTGAGTCATACCAAAGAATTACACAAATGGTACTAACAGCTGCCTCGCTTGGCGCTCAGCATTAAGAGGTTAGTGTTAGGACAGGTCAGCCTGGTGTCAGGATAATAATGTGACTGGGTTGGACATCATGCTATATGTCTGTGGCATGATGCCCCAGTGCTAGACATCACTATAAACTGCATCACTGCAGACATCATAGCGATATTACTGAAACATTGTTAAACTCAAACACACACACAGTTGAGTCCACAAGTTCATCATTGTGATCAGTTGGTTTTCTTGTGTGTGTCTGTAAATCCTTCCTTATATCTGTCCATACATTTGTGCATATCTGAGGTTCACTTCAATACTTTTTATTTTCCTGTTTATTTTAGTACATTTTGTTCCATCCTTATATTTGGAATGCACTTGTGGGCTTGATTGAAGGTCATATATAGTTCATATATACCTTTATTAATAATGTAACAAATATTTAGAAAAGATGGAGGAAAAAGCAGCTATGACAATAGTTAATTTATTAAAAATCTTGTTTTTATTAAAAATCATGTTTTATTAAAAATCATGTTTGTTTATTTTTAAATGTCTCTTGGATGAAGTTATGATAGATGTTGCAACATCACATTAAAAACAAATCCAAAAGATTTTCTTGTTGTAAAAATAAGCATGTAGCCTTTGAACTCCATAGAGTTTATAACTGCAGTTTATTAACTTTACTCAAGATAATAAAGGCCTAAGTATATTTTAAAAAACTTTTTTTTAAAACTTACTGTCTACCTTCACAGCTTTAGCCTCAGTTCACACTTTTAAAATGTGCATTTTCCAAATCAACAACAGTTATACAAATATTGTCTTCAACATTTACGAAAATTAGTCATACTTACAGAATAACATTAAATTCCTTATTGAAAAGGTCTAGTTAGGCCTTGTCGTGAAAAAGACTGATCTCATTCAGTACAGGTAGTTTAACATGATTGTATAATAAAGAATCACTGTATAAAAACCCCTCACAGTACTGAGGGCCCCGAGTGGCAGTGGTCTAAAGTGCTCTCTGTTATGGATCACTGCCGTCTCTCCTCTGTCCGCATGGGTTCGAATCTCAGATTTGGTCACTCTGGGTATGCAGTAAAGCTTGCCAGTAGTTTCTCGTGGGTCAGAGGTTCTTTCCAGGGGTTTTCCTCGGGTTCTTCCTCCACCATTAATACTGGCTACCATGTATAGCCTATCGTGTACTGAAAAATGGCGTTAAACCCTACAACAACATCATCATCTACCCCTTTTCACAATACTTTTAAGTGAATGTTGAAATTAAGGGCTAGGCAAAGAAAGTATAGATATTCATTACTACACAAGATACTGACATAGGATTTTTCTTATAGGTCTCAAAACACCGCCATGTGACAAATAAAACACAGATACTTATAATAGGTAAAGCTTAGCTGTATATTGTTATAATCAATTGCATATCACTTAACTGTTTTACTTGCTTTTAAGTTATCTAATGTAGCATAAAAACTGTGCAGTTCAGACTCTACTTTGCGTTCTTCAAGTAAATTGTGCAAACCTAGATATGCTGGTGCAACAGCAAATCGTATTCTGTTCAGTTTGAAGTGGACTCGGCTTTATAACAAAGTATAGATGGTATGTAAAACTTTATTGTGTTTGTAACAAGATTTTATTGTGGAAAATATAATGGGTTGTGAAGGAATTTGCAGTCCAAAGTCGTTGCTGTTGACCAGTGCACAAATGACCATGTTGAATTACTTCATAAGCGTCATATAGTAAGGAAGGTCCTAATTTTGTCATCAGCTTACATTTGAACTTTTTTGTGCTCTTAACAATCATAAAATCTTGGAAATTCTTAAGATTAATACAAAGGTAATGTGGTTTTGATTGCTTTGAAAATTTGAAGCAGTAAAATTAATGTTGGAAATTATGACACCACTTTTTGCTTTGACCCCCCCTGTAGTGCGTGTACTACAGGCAATCACTTTCTTTTATGGAGAGATTTCAGTACCAAGAGACCTATACCACTGTGTCCATTCTCTTTTACCAAACAGTTCTGTTACTAATAATAGCAAACTTAACAGTCATACTAAAATTAGCAACAAAATACAGATATTTACTGGCCTTTCAGAGCCAAACTGTCAGGGGAGACAACTCAAATCATGCTAACATTTATAACTGATCTCCAATGGTTACTTTCCATGGGTGGTAATATTTGAAACAAGTAGTAGAAAATGCTTTCAAACAAAGGAACTCACATCAATTTTTCAAATAATGTTTTAAATGGTGATAGAAATTATTCATGAATATTAAAGAAATTTTAGAAGAATGTAAATTTTTTAAGCACTATATTTATAGGGATGATGGAAATCCAAATGATGTGTTGTTCCATCAGATCATATGTAAATAAGTATCAATGTCTGAAACCATCAGCTCTGTTGGTATTTTATCTGTTTTTCTGGTTGCTATGCTTGGGTAAGCATTTGATTAGATCGGTAATGGTATTTGTGCCCTTGAAGATTTTAGTATATTATTGGTGATGTGTCACTGGCAAAACTCCATTTGCAACAATGATTGTAGTCATTAATATAACAATATACACTTATTGCTAAATTGTTCCTTATTGTAGTAATTCCTTCCTGATTTTTTATTTTAGATGCCCCCAAACAAGAGAATTTCAGCCAGGGCAGCCATGAAGCATGACTACTTTTTGGACCTTCCGCCCAAAATACATGAGTTACCTGATGGTTTGTGGATTTCTATTTAATTTATATTATGTTCAATTTTGTAGATAGATATAGCTGGCATGTTTAGGATTTTCTTGTACTGACAAAGCTGTTTATTCAGATTTCAGGATCATCATGGAAAAGATAGAATTTTTTGATAAGGCAGGAAAAAGAACCTAACATTTATGAAAAAACAGAAAATTAATTTGTTATCTTATTCAGGGAAATTTTCAAGTGAAGATGTGTTCATGGTTATGTATAATTGTTGATTATAGGACTCATTTTTTTTCTTCATGATTTCCAATGACATTATTTTGTTATGGTTATGATTTTTTATTCAGTTTGATATGTCTTGCCTTGATAATAATGATAATTCTTTTGCAAATTATTTTATATGTTTATCACTTAAAAGATTAGTGACCACACCAGTGGCCTAGTGGTTAGAGCGTCCGCCGCAGGAGCGAGAGGTCGTGGGTTCGATCCCTGGCCGAGTCATACCAATGACTTACAAAAATGGTAATAACAGCTACCTCACAAGGCTCTCAGCATTAAGAGGTTAGTGTTAGAACTGGTCAGCCTGGTGTCAGGATAATGTGACTGTGTGCGACATCATGCTACATGTCTGAGGTATGAAGCCCCAGTGCTAGACATTACTATAAACTGCCTCACTGCAGACATCTTAGCGATATGACTGAAAAATTGTTAAAGCTACGTTAAAAATCCAAATCAAACAAAAAAAATATAAAAGATTAGTGCTTAAGATTGTCGTGAAAATTAGGGAATATCTTCCTGTGATTAAGGGGTCAGAATTGCAAGATAATTCTGACAGCCCGTTTCCGATGGGTCAAGTTCTGGGTCAACTATATTTTCGATATAGCGATTGACCTATCAAGGAATATTATGGTCAAATAAAAACAATTAAAGCAACCATAGTCATTGTTGTATGTTTTGATGCAGGGTAAGCATTTTACATGCCTTTTCAATCAACCAAACTTTCTTCAATTTCTTCAGTTCTGATTGGATGGTTTGGTCATTCTCATGACACAACCTGGTTTAGTAGCCAAGAACCTGTCACCATCATTGAGCAGGCAGAGAATCATCATATTGCCCCTCCATCAGTAGTTAAGTCGAAAGCAGTAGCCATGCAAGATAATGTTTTTGACCACAAGCACAACTTGAAGAGAGGGGTCCCGAGTGGTCTAAAGCGCTGTCCGTTATGGATCACTGCCATCTCACCTCTGTGTTGGTTCAAGTCTCAGATTCGGCCAATGTGGGTATGTGAGAAAGCTTGCCAGAATCTTCTTGTGGGTCAGTGGTTCTTTCCGACGTTTTCTGGGTTCTTCTTCCACCATTAATACTAGCCGCCATGTATAGCCTATCGTGTGCTGAAAAATGGCCTTAAACCCAACAAGATCTACAACATTACAACCCCATCAAGCAAGCACCCTTGTTGGTATATAAATCGGCTTAAGATCTTGAAACACCTGGAGTTATTGCTCTGTGCATTAAGAAGAAAGTACAATTTTTTTCTTTTTAATGGAGTTGAATTTAGGAGGTAGCAGACTTGTGATCAAAGTTAATGTGATCATTGAAGTATTCTCACATGAACATAAGTTACTTAAAAATTTGCTATCTTGTTAATAAAGGTAAATACAAAACTATGTTGGTTTTTTTACGAAAATTGATATGTTGGAATTTATTGAAGAAATAGTTTTAACATGAATTACTTTTTCACCAGTAAAGTGTCAGTCAACCTATGCATTACCTTAATTTGGATGTTTTAGTTATTACATTTTTCATAAAGGTAATTGCTTCTTTTATTTGGATAAGTTAATTAATTCAGTTGCTTACTGTCTTAAATAATAATCTAGGGATCAGTATGTGCATTAATAGTTAAGAGAATACTGTATGAAGTGTGTATATTTGTATTTGTATATTCATTACTTCCTAGCAATTTAATTGGCAAGACATTATCGGTATCTCCTTTTATTTTCTAGTTCAGACAGTCTCTCTTCTGTTACATTTTCAGTTGCTTCCATATTCAACATTCCTGGCCTAAAGCTGCTTCCAGAGATGGACGAACTCTTAAACCAGTCTCTCTCTCCACACAGGCCCACAGGGCGAAGCCGGATACGGACCACTCTAAAAGTATGAAGAATTCAGGTCAATCCTAATGCATTCATTTATATGATACTTTTTTATAATTGTAATTGGGGCACCATATAATGAGGTGTGATTTAACAATATTGCGTTCTAGTAGTGCATGAAGACTTGTAAACAGTATTTTAGTGATTTCAACAATATTATACTTAATTCTCATTAATCAAGAGCTAAAACTAACTATAGACAATTAGGTAGAAACTGAAATTAATTAAAATAATTGAGGTAGCAATAATAAAACAAAACTATAGATCTAAGACCATATTTATGGTTATTAAGGGAAGCGCTACCTGGTGAGGGGTATTAGAGTGAAAAGCAATTGTATACAGTGATGATATCTAATCTTATTAGAGGAAAAAAAGTATACTGAGGGGTATTACAGCATTTGACGTTAACTTTTTAAGATTTGGGATTTTATATCACATATCATATATACATGGATTAGAAATAGTTTACTACTAATAAAGAGTGTAGATAAGTATGCTTTTTTGGGATAGGTGCATTTCACAGGAATTTCTTACTTGGCCATACTATATTACATGTCATGTATAGGAATGGGAAATAGTTCGTCACTCAAAATTAGGCTCATTAACTATGCTTGTATGGGATAGTTTATATCCTGATGCCTTCTTACTTGGGGAAACTGTCACAAATCACACATGAATTGATCATTGCATGAAAAGAGTGCAAGAATCGTTCTGAGATGACATATCTTTTTGAAGCATTGTGTCACATACATGTACCTTTTGACATTGCCATTTTATTCATCATCATCATCACCATCATCATCATCATCATCATCATCATCATCATCAGTCTCTTGATCTAGTGTGGTCATTGTGGCACTGTGCTGCTGAACATCTGACCAGTTCCTTCCACTTGTCTCGATCATGTGTCAATGCCTGTGTCACCGCAAAACCTTTCCTGGTCCTTTCTTTAATGTTGTCAGTCCACTATTTTTATGTGTCTACCTCCCCTTCTGCCGCCTTGAACACTGCCATGCAGTACTGTTGTGGATAGACTGCTGACTCTAGTAACATGGCCATACCATTTCAGCTTTCTCTTTTTGACAGTGGTGAGGAGGTCTTCATAAAGGCCTACTTTGTGCCTGATGGTGTTACTTCTTCATTTGTGATGTGGTCCATGTAAGAGATGCCAAGGATGGTTCTGTAGCATCTCATTTCAAGTGCCTGGATTCTTCATTGTAATTCGGCTGTCAGGGTCCAGGCCTCACATGAATACAGAAAGATTGAGATGACTAGTGCTCTCAATAGTCTGACTTCAGTTTACAGACAGATATTCTTGTCTCTACAGATGGGTCTTAGCTTTGACATAGCTGCCATTACCATTGACTTTTTATTACCATGTTATAAATGTTACATTTGTTGATATATTTTGTAATAGTTGCATGCTATGGAACTGTTATAAATGTTACATTTGTTGATATATTTTGTATTAGTTGCATATTATGGAATTGTTATAAATGTTACATTTGTTGATATATTTTGTAATAGTTGCATACTACGAAACTGTTATAAATGTTACATTTGTTGATATATTGTAATAGTTGCATACTACGGAACTGTTATAAATGTTACATTTGTTGATATATTTTGTAATAGTTGCATACTATGGAACTGTTATAAATGTTACATTTGTTGATATATTTTGTAATAGTTGCATACTATGGAACTGTTATAAATGTTACATTTGTTGATATATTTTGTAATAGTTGCATGCTATGGAACTGTTATAAATGTTACATTTGTTGATATATTTTGTAATAGTTGCATGCTATGGAACTGTTATAAATGTTACATTTGTTGATATATTTTGTAATAGTTGCATGCTATGGAACTGTTATAAATGTTACATTTGTTGATATATTTTGTAATAGTTGCATGCTATGGAACTGTTATAAATGTTACATTTGTTGATATATTTTGTATTAGTTGTATATTATGGAACTGTTATAAATGTTACATTTGTTGATATATTTTGTAATAGTTGCATACTATGGAACTGTTATAAATGTTACATTTGTTGATATATTTTGTAATAGTTGCATATTATGGAACTGTTATAAATGTTACATTTGTTGATATATTTTGTAATAGTTGCATATTATGGAACTGTTATAAATGTTACATTTGTTGATATATTTTGTAATAGTTGCGTGCTATGGAACTGTTATAAATGTTACATTTGTTGATATATTTTGTAATAGTTGCATGCTATGGAACTGTTATAAATGTTACATTTGTGGATATATTTTGTAATAGTTGCATGCTATGGAACTGTTATAAATGTTACATTTGTTGATATATTTTGTAATATTTGCATGCTATGGAACTGTTATAAATGTTACATTTGTGGATATATTTTGTAATATTTGCATGCTATGGAACTGTTATAAATGTTACATTTGTTGGTATATTTTGTAATAGTTGCATACTATGGAACTGTTATAAATGTTACATTTGTTGGTATATTTGGTAATAGTTACATACTATGAAACTGTTATAAATGTTACATTTGTTGGTATATTTGGTAATAGTTGCATACTATGGAACTGTTATAAATGTTACATTTGTTGGTATATTTGGTAATAGTTGCATACTATGGAACTGTTATAAATGTTACATTTGTTGATATCTTTTGTAATAGTTGCATGCTATGGAACTGTTATAAATGTTACATTTGTTGGTATATTTTGTAATAGTTGCATGCTATGGAACTGTTATAAATGTTACATTTGTGGATATATTTTGTAATAGTTGCATGCTATGGAACTGTTATAAATGTTACATTTGTTGATATATTTTGTAATAGTTGCATACTATGGAACTGTTATAAATGTTAGATTTGTTGGTATATTTTGTAATAGTTGCATACTATGGAACTGTTATAAATGTTACATTTGTTGATATATTTTGTAATAGTTGCATACTTTGGAACTGTTAGAGTAAGATGGGCTACATACAGTAAAATTAACATACAGGTAAGTACATTTAAATACATTCACAAAATTATATCTATTCTAGAGCAGTGAATGGTGTCAAATAATCTATATTGTTTCCTTTTCTTTGCAGGTTTAAAGTGACCATTATCAAAATTCAGAAATACAAAATCATGCTTCATTCCAAGGATATATCATGGGTATAAATTAAAACTTTCAAGCTTTCACAACATGTCAGTTGAGAAAAAGGCTTGTAATCATTAACTTAACACAGGTTTATATGTTTATATCAGATAATTGTTACCTAGTCATTGAGTTTTTTTTTGATAATTTATTTCAATTTAGTTTCATGTTAGGCAAAGAAGACGTGAACAAGATCTCAACAAGTTTTGCATTAATTCATTGTAGTGATAAGTCTGGGGAAAACTGTTAACAAGAAAATATGCAAAAACATGAAGTGTTAAATACTTTAAAAGATCCAAAATATTACTGTGAATTAATTTATTTTTGTTGGTACAATTTTTCATCTTTTTTGGTTCAGTATTTGAATTTATGAATATATCAGTTTAGTGAGAACCAGTCAAGGTTCCTTTCTAATGCTCACTGTTGATTGGGCCATACCTCTGTGGTGTGTGTATAAAGTTCAAAAATAGTTTACTTCTGTGATGCACATGTATATATTGTGAGTCATAGCAGTAAGTGAAGAGTCAGAAAAAGCCTTAAGAGATGCAATGTCTGTTTTGGATCATTTTGAAACCGCCCCCCCCCCCCCCCATACGCCAGGCCCCCTGTGAGCATGGCATTTTGGAAATAAACTTTTAAACAAGTTTTATATGATATTGAATTTACAAATTTACAATTTTTTTCCATTTCTTTAAAATTACTTTCTCTCTCTATATTTTTTAAAATTACTAGCATGCGGGCTCTGAGATTGCTGGGTTAGATTGGTCCAAATCAGTTCGATTGGTCTAAGGCCAGCCCTGTCTAGAGTATTTCTTTATATCATTCTTCAAAGGTAAATCATATTTGATTGGGTCCTTTAATTCATCACTGAAAGCATCAGTTAAATCCCAGAAAAATGATACCCTGATATCTGAGACACACAGACACACACACCATGTGCTGTGTATCCTGGGGCATCTTAAATGTTAGATATAAAAGCAAATAATTTAATTTGTCCTACATTGAGGAATTGTTGTCTTGACTTACTTTTGTATATTGTTGCTTTAGACTCAGAAAAATAAAACCTTGGAAAAAACCAGAATAATTGTAAGCCATTTCAATTATATAATAAAATTTTGTTTCCATACTTAATTTTTATTCATCTACAAGTGGAAAAATAATTGTAGAAACATAGCTGCCAACCATTTTTGATTTGCAGAGGTATGACACATATTTGGTGCAAATTCCTCTCTCCAAATTATTCACACAAAATATTTCTATGTGCATACTAGTATTGACATAAATATTTCAGCACCAGTAACATAGACTGGTATATTGACTAGTTTCTCAATGCAAAAAGCCTGTATATTTGGCCACAACCAGTTTGACATTTATTTGGCTAGAACCAGCTTGACATTTATTATAGATAATCGTAGAAACATAGTTGCCGACCATTATTGATTTGTCAAAGTATGACAAAAATTTGGTGCCAATTTCTCTCTCCAAATTATTCACACAAAATAATTTGAACAGGAGTTTTCTATGTACACACTAGTATTGACATTAATATTTCAGCACCAGTAACATAGACTGGTACGTTGACTATGTTCTCAATGCAAAAATCTATGTACATAGCATGAAACCAGTTGATTAGATTAATTCTTTAAAAATGGCAGCAGAGATGAAGAGAAAAGATAATACGTGGATAGTTTGTATGACTAATGTTAATGGTTATTGTTTTGTCCAAAATATATTCAAGGTACTTGAATGGGATAATTGCAAACACCATGTAATACCTAAGGACTTTCATCTTTTTAAACTGTGTACAAATATGTACAGGCTTGTATA
This sequence comes from Unio pictorum, assembly GCA_030141615.1. NCBI lineage: Eukaryota > Metazoa > Mollusca > Bivalvia > Unionida > Unionidae > Unio > Unio pictorum. Next base: position 420,181 of record JARLTB010000198.1, read on the forward strand.
ATTAATGATGCAGTATGTGTATTTGTTCATTAATATGAATGAACATGTTATCTGCTAAAGAATTGATACATACATTATGTAGAATTGATGCTAAGATTCCTGATGTTCATGTCCAGGGTTTGGTATTTTGGATCAGAGTTATTGTAGATATTGTTTAAAACTATAGTTTCCATCCTTATAGGTTTTAAGTGTATGTTAGCATTGTAACAAAAATAGCATGAGAAATAAAATTAATGTTTTGGAATTAATATTCAGAACCAGCTTGACTTTTATTTTGCTATAACTGGCTTGACATTTATTTGGCTAGAATGAGCTTGACATTTATTTGGTCAGAACCAGTTTGGCATTTATTTGGCTAGAATGAGCTTGACATTTGTTTGGTCAGAACCAGCTTGATATTTATTTAACCAGAACCAGCTAGACATTTATTTGGTCAGAATGAGCTTGACATTTATTTGGCTAGAACCAGATCGGCATTTATTTGGGATGAACCAGCTTGACATTTATTTGGTATGAACCAGCTTGTCATTTTTTTGGTATGAACCAGCTTGACATTTATTTGCCTAGAACAGCGAGACATTTATTTGCCTAGAACCAGTGAGACATTTATTTGGCCAGAAAATATTTAAACCAGTTTTCAAAATCCTTCAAAAGGTTATTGTAAAATATACTAGGCTTGGATCACCATGCAGTCTAAAAAGAACCTCACCTTCATATTTAGTACAGGATTACTGCCATTTCCAGTTCAGCCAAGGTTTATATGTTGGCATTAAAATAGATATATTGATTGGTTATACGAATATATATGGATCTATGTTATTGATGTTTAATGGAACCTTGTCACAATAATGACTACATGTTTTAATAATGGCTACATGGTACATTACTGACTACATGGTACATTACTTGCTATATGGTACAATGATTATATGGTACATTACTGGCTACATGGTACAATAATGGTTACATGATACATTACTGGCTACATGGTACAACAGTGACTACATGGTACATTAGTGGCTATATGGTACATTTCTGGCTACATGGTACAATAATGGCTACATGGTACATTACTGGCTACATGGTACAACAATGTCTACATGGTACATTACTGGCTACATTGTACAACAAGGGCTACATGGTACATTACTGTTTACATGATACAATAATGGTTACATGGTACATTACTGGTTACATGGTACATTACTGGCTACATGGTACAATAATGACTACATGATACATTACTGACTACATGGTACGACAATGACTACATGTTACATTACTGGCTACATGGTACAATAATGGCTACATGTTACATTACTGACTACATGGTACAACAATGACTACATGGTACATTACTGGCTACAAGGTACAACAATGACTACATGGTACATTACTGGCTACATGGTACATTATTGGCTACATGGTACAACACTGGCTACATGGTATATTTTAATGTAAAGTTTTAAGACAGTTTCTGCATTTAATGGATTTACATAGTGATTGGAGAACAACTCAGAACTTCCTGTAATACTGGTTGCATTAAAAACTTTGGGACTTTCTGCAAACATGATTTACATGACCTTTGATTCCAACTAACCATCATGTCTTTACATGACATTTGATTCCAACTAACCATCATGTCTTTACATGACATTTGATCCCATAATTAGCAGTCTATTTGCCTATGGTGGTGTTGCTATCAGCAGTTAAGTTGCATTTTTTTACATACTTGTTTAGCTTCAATTGACTTTGGGCTCAAAATTCACTTTTTTTGCAGCAATGCTTTGATCATTTGTTCAACATACAGGTCCAGGCCTTCTTGTTCTGACTTTGCAGTCATGAATTGGCTCAAGAGTCAGTGAAGATTGGCAATATTTGATTCTCATTTCTTGGTGTTATCTTTCTTACCATTCTAAAATACACTGTGTATCTATTTTGTTCATTATTATGTATTCTTGATTTGCTAATGAGCTAGTTTACATTTAAAGTAGGTGTTTTATGTTTAAGCAGGGGCTTTTTGGTTAAGCTAAAACTGTTGTTGCATACTGTAAGAAGAGAAAGGTTTTTAATATTTCATAGATTTTGATTAAGTAGTGATAAAGACTAGATTTATCTATTAGATTTTTCTCTGTGTTTCTGCTGTAAATAATTGTCCCTCTATGCATACAGATACAACACTTGCACATGGCTTGTAGAACCTTGTAAAGACTTTGAATCTTACAAAGTTGTATTTATCCGTGATAGTTCTGGAATTAAAAAAGTTCAATTTTCTTTTTAGTTTTAAAGGAAAAAGATTTAAACATAATTTGTTGTAACATATTTATGGCTTGTTGACAGGCTGTTTTTAAATGGCATTTTCAACACATTATTGGCCATATCATTTCAAGAGAATGAGAGCTAAGTTTTTTCTCATGGACACTGAGACAGCCAATTCAAACTGACCAGGGCTGGTATCAAACCTGTGACCCTTATAATTGAATGCTTTATTTTATATAGTAGAATTTCATTCCTAGAGACAGCAGTTTGGTACGAGTTTTGAATTTTGTATTGACTTTGCCGCTCTAAATAACAAGGTAGGCAGTTTTACTGTTGTATCATTAACAAACTAGAATTTCAGAAGAGAAATATATGTTTTATAAAAAATATTTTATATTTCATTGAAAGAGAAAGTCACTATTGTTGTACAAACCATGATGCAATTGTAATCAAAATTGAATCTGTTACACGAGTTACATATATCAGTGCTGGCTTTATTTTGCAAGCTTGTCTTAGGCAGTCGATAACAAGTTTTTTCTGCTAGTATTTGAAATTTCCACTAACATAATGATTGATTTAGGATGTAACCTATTCCACTAACATAATGATTGATTTAGGATGTAACCTATTTGACATGTTGTCAAAAAGATGTACTGCATTTACATACTACATATATTATTTACATTTACTGAAACATAAAATACATTGAAATCCCCAAACAAAATCAAAATCAGAGTCAGACTGCAGCATTAAATTAGCAAGTTACTATTAAAGGTAGTGACTATCTCACTTATATGTTCATTAGATGAATGTATTTATTCTAGTCCAATATTGGTACTTGTATTTCTTTTTTCATTGGTACTGGTATTTCTGTTTATATTGATACTGGTATTTCTGTTTTTATTGTGATATCTAGTTTAATTTTTATTGAATAAGCCTTGAAATCTACAGGGCCTAGATGGTTCCTAAGCAGATTTAAAGTTGTCTTTGTCTTGAATCATGGGCCTCATAAAACTTCTTGTAAAAAAGAATTTTGTTTTTTGTCCATTTGAAATTTGGTTATGATTTGTTCTAAACTCTTACTGCCATATATACAGTAATACTTTTCTGATCCAACTGTAAACTGATCCAACCAAGAACATTGTACAATGTGCTTGCAGATCTAGGACTATGCTTGACTGGAATAATCGCTCAAACAAAATGGATCCTGATCTGTTAGTGCATTATGATAGAGCAGGTTGAGGTCTACATGGGTTGCAGCTGGATGGGACTTGTATGTGAATATATGCTATATACATTTGTAGACATCTGTTTTATTTGTAATTTTTGCAAATTTATAAACCTCGAAAAAGGTTTTTGAAATAGAAAATACTTTGTAAAGGATTTGCTGATCTTACCAAATATATTTGTGTATTTTGGTTGAATCCAGCTGCAAACTGCATAGACAGAGATCTGCCATTGCATAATGTGAATCCATTATGCCATCATCCTGCTGACTTTTTTTTTTTACCAGTTACTGAAAAGTTCCATTTTCTTTGAGGGTGTGAAGGTTTCGTTGGCTGCATCAAGTATTTACAGTGTCAATTTATATATTTAAAAAAAAAATTAACAAAATAAACATGGCAAGTGGTATAACTCATATTCTTATGGATTTAAAGAGATGTAACTTGTAAAGTTACAAAAATGAATAGTCTTATTTAGAGCTTTTTGAAATGTTAGACTGCATCACTCCCGTTGTCTGGAAATATAGACTCACCCAGGCAAATATGGATAACTAGCTAGCAAAGAAACTTCCATTTGGTTTTAAATGCAAACAACATGGCCATGCTAGGGACCCATGGCAACATTTGAGTTAGAAATTCTAAAATGATGCAGTTTTTAATATTGTTGAGTCTTTTCAGTTTTGAATCTAGTGTGGGGTGGGTGGGAGAAATATTTTGGTGAATATTATAGATGAGTGGACTGCATGATTTCATTTGAGGTCTTGACCATTGCAGGTAATCAAGTTAATTACTGCTGGATGAATAACTTTAAATAGTGGTGATACTGCTGCTAGTACATTTCTTGCGGGGCCCCAAGTGGCCAAGTGGTCTAATGTTGCGAATCACTGCCATATCACCTCTGTCTGCATGGGTTCAAAGTCTTGGGCTTGGACATAGTGGTTATGTGAGAAAGCTTGCTGATAGCTTCTCATGGGTTGGTATAGTTCGGTCCGGGGGTCTAACCTGCCACTGGAATAAAGTTTTAATTCATTCATTCACCTGTATCATCATAGATGTGTAATAATCACAGGTGAATAACATTCACAGGTGCATAATATTCACAGGTGAATAACATTCACAGGTGCATAATATTCACAGGTGTGTAACATTCATACCCACTTTAAAAGAAACTGTACAAAATTTGTGACTTTTTTTAACATGGAGATAAATTCGGAGAGACAAAACAATGTTCCATTATTTTGTTTAATCATCAATATCAGACTCATTTATTTATAATATAATATATGCTTTTGTTAATTGGTTTGTTTTTTAACAGTGCTACTGTCAAATGCATTTATTGTTGAGAACAATTGTATTATTTGAATAAGAACTTCATAATTTGTACATGCAGAGAATTTGTACATAGCAATTTTTGGATGAATAAAATAAATGACATTTATACTTAAGAAATATGCATCTAATGTCATAATGTAAATGTATTTATGGTATTGTTTTATGTCTACACATGGTTTTTCATTTTTAATTTTGTTTTGGCACGTCAAATATGTTATTGTATTTCCATCCTTTTGCTCTTGCGTAACATTTGTGCACAAGCACATGTTTCCACTTTTTTCTTTAAACAGAAATGTAATATTCATAATCAAATAAATTTAGTTAAGATATATATTGAGTCGGATAGATTGAACAAAAAATGCATTTAACTGCTTCAATAGGTCATCTTATCACTTATTTAGATCAACAGTGCACTCAATATGATCATGTAAAACTTTTACAAGATTCTGTTTTTAAATACATGTCCCATTGTTATTTTTAAAAAATTTAATTGTCAACTAAAAAAATTGTAAGTTCTAAAACTATTAATAATTATTGCCCAAAATATAACTTGAGGAAGATGAACTCTTTCAAGTGCATGTAATTTAAACTAGAACTACAACACAGGAAGGATATTTTATCAGTTGGAGATTACATAAATTCTTGCATTTATTAACCTACTGAAAACCATTTAGTTTCTTAGGAAAACAATGCTTTTGGGAAATAAAACATGAAATAAAATATTATATGATATTTAATCCTGTGTTAAGTAATACTGCAAAATTAGTATCCGTCACACAGAACTTTGAACAATATCTGTTTACATATTATTGCTTTTGTTTTTTTCCATTCAGATTATTTCATTTCACTTCAAATTATGAAGTGTAAATATTCACAGAATCTCAGTTTGATGAGTGTTGTGTGTGGTATGGTGAATGCTGCTTAAAATGTACCATTGCTACGCCTTTAAAAACATCTTTAGAATACACCATAATCAAATGCCAGTTAACATGCTAAATAAAACAGTACTTTTTAAAACTAGGTATAATGAAGCAGGTAACATTAATTTTATAGTTACTCTAAGCCAATATTTTTGAATCCTTTCATTTTCAGTGAGTCAGCTCAGTCACATGATAATATCAAATTTAAATAAATTTGTATTATTATAACATTTTTGGCAAACAATATTTTTATGAATACAACCTTACTTGTTATATTCGTTAAAATTGGTTACTAATGACATTTTTAAGGTTTTTAGTATCTTCAGAGAAAAAAAACTGGTATAATGTTATTATATACAGAATCTGTATTGGATATATTCTTGTTTTTTGGGACTATTGATTGACAGTAATACACATATGTTAATGAAAAGCATGAATACAGTATAATATGCATGTATCATAATGAAGAATATGGGTACATTAAAATATACATGTATGATAATGAAAAGTATGAATACAATATAATATACATGTATGATAATGAAAAGTATGAATACAATAAAATATACATGTATGATAATGAAAAGTATGAATACAATAAAATATACATGTATGATAATGAAAAGTATGAATACAATATAATATACATGTATGATAATGAAAAGTATGAATACAATAAAATATACATGTATGATTATGAAAAGTATGAATACAATAAAATATACATGTATGATAATGAAAAGTATGAATACATTAAAATATACATGTATTATAATGAAAAGTATGAATACAATAAAATATACATGTATGATAATGAAAAGTATGAATACAATAAAATATACATGTATGATAATGAAAAGTATGAATACAATAAAATATACATGTATGATTATGAAAAGCATGAATACAATATAATATGCATGTATGATAATGAAGAATATGGGTACAATTCAGTATACATGTATGATGTTGGAGAAGATGGGTACATTAAAATATACATGTATGATAATTAAAAGTATGTAGCAACTTTTTTAATTTTTTAAAAATTTATTATTAAATAGATTTAAATGTTCTTTTGAAATCCATTGCAGTTATTAAGCCAGGAATCACCAAGAGGTTTCTATTATATATCTTTTATATATAGAGGGAAAATTACCATAGCAGAAGTTTGATTGATCAAGGATGTAAATTATGGAGAAAATTACTCCATTAACATTATTTTTTTAATTTAATTTTTCACGCACTTGTTTTCTTCAAAATCTTAGATTTTCAATTATCATATAAGTTTGTTCAATTGGTTAATTATAAATCATTGCCTTCAATTAATAATTTAGAACATTTTCTGGTAACTGCATCTGTACAAAACAGAATAGTTACCTTTTGTATGTTTACTGGAAATGTCTGAATCAGCAATGTCTAATTTAAGAAGACAATCCCATTTCTGTATTATCTTTATTTTTAACAGGTCATTTACCCACCCCACACCTCAGAATAATGATACATTGTTTGCTATTTTACCATGGCCATTTATCTTATTATAATTAAGCAAGAGATGGCAAGAGTAAATGTGGCATCTTCACCAGACTGCATAATCTTGTTATACATGAACCCTATGATTTCTTTTATATACATCTGACATAAGGCAGAGCATATCATATTATACTTGTCTGTCTGTCTCTCTGTTTTCAATTTTATTCCAGCCCTGATAGCTTTAGCTTTTTTACCACCTGCCACTAACAAAACTTGTTGTTTGTGTTTGAGGCATAACTTGTTAGTTTTTTGTGTTTGAGGCCTTTCGATTTCTGGTCTAAACTTCAAAGGTAAAAGTCATGGGAACTTAAAGAAGTAAAACTATTTTCCACACAATAATTTGTATACTGGAAACCTTGACCAAAGTTTTGTAAGTACGTGTAAGATGTATTGGCACATCACCATAGGCCTGGCTATAAATGCTGAGAAAATTTAGGCAACTCAGAAAAGGCATACATAATAATAGCCACTAAAAGGTAGAATCCATAAAATACAGAGTGGTCACATTTTAATTTGAATTTATAAAAATGTCATGGGTCTTCTTAGAGTAAACCTCATCATTGAATGCACCCAAGGTCAAAATTGTTGTCTCTTGTAACTTGTTGGAGGTCAAATCAGGTCTTATCTAGATCATGTAGAAGAAGGTTTTTCCTTAAAATAAGTGTAATAATACTGACTAGATGGCATAGTAAATAATGAATAAAAGAAGTGTAATAATACTATTGACATAGCAGTATAATGCAGAAAAGAAGTGTAATAATGCTATTTATCAAATGGCATAGTTGTATAATGCATAAAAAAGTGTAATAATATTATTTATCACATGGCAGAGTAGTACAATGCAGAAATGAAGTGTAATAATATTATTTATCACATGGCATAGTTGTATGATGCATTAAAGAAGGGTAATAATATTATTTATCACATGGCATAGTTTTATGATGCATTAAAGAAGGGTAATAATATTATTTATCACATGGCATAGCTATATAATGAATAAAAGATGTGTTATGATACCATTGACCACATGGCATAGTTATATGCATAATACATGTATATGTTACTCATGTGACTACTCTGTCAAAGACAAAGACGTTCTGTTATTTTTGTCATTTTGATCTTATTTATTTGTAGTTGAATATTATTTATTTACAAAATGACACACACACACATATATACATACATACATAATTATATATATATATATCTGGAATTATGTCATTGTAAAACCAAGTTTCAGCTGTGTCATCTTTATGAATTGTATGTTTTGTCTCTTCCTTCATGTTCCTTTTCGCAATCATTGTGAAAATGTTGCTGAATTTTGTATAATGTATGAATGTGTCGAACATTCCGAGAATGTGATGGGATTGTAAACATTTCTGTAATGCGAGGACTTGGCATTTATACCCAGTCGTAAGTCTCCCACCAATATGACCAGTTAAGCAATTTATTGTAAGAGCCAGTTTTCTTAGCAGTTTTTTTAGGCTGCAGTCATTGTGAAAAAAGGGAAATGGCCTAGGTCAAGTTTCTTTGTATGAAATCATGTGCCCCTTACCAATCTTAATTTGCGAATGTTAACAAATAACTTTTTAATGAAAAAGGGGGTTATAAACTCTTTATCTCAAAATGATAGGCTTAGGATCAAAATTTTCTTTTAATTCATAGTTGACTGTTCAATATCTGAACTACAATTTCATTGATTGTCATTATTGGCTATATGTGCTATTTAATGAATTCCTGATTGCCCAATCATTCATTTATAATTCATGTCATTATCCGTTTTTTGTTCATTATAGTTAATACAATGAAGGTTTTTAAAAAAAATTATCCCGTAAGGACGTTTAGTTTCTGATTACATGTATCAACTTAAAAGAACCAGTCCAGTCTTGTTTTCTAGTGTACTATTTATGTACTTTAGAGATCATATATTGGCCACTTGCGTAAATTTTCACTGTTGTTATGCAACATTTGAGACTCAATGGATGCCAATACTTTTTTGGTGTCACGTGGTGAATCAGCTACATCTCAGATTGGGTGGTACTTTCTTTTGCTTTTGACTTGAGCGATTTTAAATGATGTATTCAATGTTGAAACATCGCCGTTTTCCATTTTGTCGAATTGTATACAAAATAAGCATGGTGTTAGTTGTTTCCCTGATCTTATGGACATAGTTTCAAACAGTTTGAAAATTATTTCAGCTAAAGACTTGCAGGAAACAAGGCTAAAATCCGTATGTTAAAAATATGGTTACATATTTTAAGACACGTGTTGCTTGCTACATGGGGGGGGGATTGCTTTTGAAATCAGATAGTATATATAACTCATTACTCCGTTGAAAAGCATAAATCTGTAAAATGACGGATTCAGAAATATTTGTTGATGTTTTATTGTGAAGAATATGCTAAGAAAAGATACACTTACATTTAACATGTCCCGATTTTGATAAACTTACAACTTGTAACACTTGAATTGCTTGTTGAAAGCTTAGCCTGTAGCGAAAGCCTTTGTCATGTCCATGTCATGCCTTTTGGTTTTAATATTTTTTTCATGTGCCACATCACTTGTTTGTGATATAAACTTAGATTAAACTCATTTTATAAAGTGTTTAAATGGTTGTTACTTCATTATTGTGATAAACTGAATGACCCTACTTACTTTCTTGGATTCCATCAATGATTTGCAGACTTCTAAGATAATATATTCAATGCAGTCGCACGTTTGCGCTGACGAAATAACGCCCCTTGTTGGGAAAAAAAATAACGCAGATTCAGAGACATGTCCTCCACCGGGCTTGGCAACCGAGCGATCGTTCGTTTCGTTCGCCTTTTACGACGGTCCTAAATATTATTTCCATTTTTACCTTATTCTGCTTCTAATAATAATAAGCCAAACGTAATGATTATTTTACATGCTCTATACACTAACAAATATAAACTAATCCTCATCTCACTTATTATAACAAAGACTCGCTTTTGTTTTCTGAATTTAATATATTTTCTCTATATTTGGAATTCGGATGTCATTTGATACAGCATGATCTTGGGTCAATATGACAGTGTCTTTTGAGACTGTTTCTATATCTGGGTAACAATCAATCAGTTAACTCTATAAAAATCAAACACCTACATTCACACCCCGTTATAAATTGAACGGAATGTTAGATAGCTGCCAACGATGTAGCATGCATATACTATATTTATTTACGTATGAATTGTACACAGATCCGCACAATATAACATTTTCTAATTATATTCAGTTTGTTCTGACAATCTCGGTCTTTAAAACTTGACAGCAATAAATTAGCATACACCCTTCTTGTGATAATTAGAGTCACTTTTAGGGAATAGTATGTATGCTGTTTAGCATGTAAAACGCTCCGGTGGCCTATGGTTAGAGCGTCCGCCTCGGATTCGGAAGGTCGCGAAATCAAACCCCAGACGAGGTATAACAATCACGTAAAAATGGCATTAACAGCTGCTTTGCTAGGCGGTCAGCATGAAGAAAACATTATTAGGATTGGTCAAACTGGTGTCAGAATAATTTGACTGGGTGAGACATCGTGCTACATTTCTGCGACATGAAGCCCCAGTCCTAGACATCACTATAAACTGACACATTGCAGATATCGTAGCGATATGACTGAACAATTGTTATAGCTACTTTAAAACTCCAAATTACCCACACACCAACACACACACACACACACACACACACACACACACACACACACACACACACGCAGTTTGGCATTTATTTCGAAGTAATTAAATCACGCTTAAAATTATAGGGTTTTGCAATCCGCCGAAATTTAATAGGTTAAAACAAAAGTGGCATCAATCAATTTTGTATATTTGCTGACAACACATTTATTAATAACATTTTTCATTTACACAAGAAGTTGAAAGATATCTTTAAACAGACCTGTCTTCTGTTTCTACTTGGTATATTAAGGCAATGATATATTTTATGTAATTAGTCTACAAATGAATTTTACCTTTCATTTAAATAATGTTCAGGGCAAAATAGAATATAGGTCTACTAATAAATTTTGCATACTTTTAAAGATGTCGCAAATATTTTCATTGGCGGTTCTTTGTTAGTTTGGTTCTGTCTTGAAGGATACTCAACGTCTTAATATCTACACGTGTGCTTCACAGACTAAACAGAACTATGGATTTATGTCAAGGCAGTTTATTTTGAAGGCGCAGTTTTAGGTTTAAATAAGTGTTGATATGATCATAGTATAGCTAGAAAAGGAATTGTTACTACCTTTTCTTTAAATAATTATTTTAACCGTACACTTAATTTTAATTTTTCTCAAATTTTGTCATTCATTCATTTAAATTAGTTCTGTCAAACCTCTCTACATCCGTATTAGACGTACAACTACTTAAGCTGTGTTAGAGTATGTTTTTTGTAGATGTTCGTTGTCACTATTAGGTCTGTTTTTCTTTCACTTAAATATTCGATTTAATGGATGATACTGTGTAGCTGGCACCTTTAATAAAGTTTAATGTTAATATTCTTTTAGATTTTAACTGTCTTATTACTGGTATTAGGTTGTTCTTTGTTTTGCTTTGCAGTGCAATTCTAAATATTCCAACCTAACCTTTTACATTCTTTTTGCAAGAATTTTCGTTAGTTCCTGGTAGAAGTTGAGAGTTTATGTCCTCAATTTACACTTTGCTTTGACACCATTAAAACGTTATATTCCTCGAAAATATTAGCAATGTCGATAACATTATTAATTTGTAGTTGTTCTGGATTGTAATCACTATCTTAATGCAAACTGATTTTAGATGAATATTAAAAATTCCCACCTTAAGTTGTTTTCCAGTTATTAATTAGTGAATATATAGACAAAGTACACCGGAAAAAGACATATAATGTATTGATGACGTTAATATAAATAAGTTACAGAAACCGAAACACACAAACAAAACGTGTACATTATTACTATTGCAAAAAAAAATAAAGAGATGAATGCTAAACATTTATCTTAAAAGATCTGGAATGATTGACGTGACCTACATCTATAAAACATATTCACTATTTGTAAAGGATAGAGGTGCTACAATTTCATTGTCAGATATTGTAGACTAGACTAGTATTAATTATTATATCTATTTCGATTTGCATCGTGAACAGTTTGCTGGATAAAGTAATAATTTTATCTTGATATTTTACCCAGCACTAAAGTGTGTTACCTATTTTTTCACTGGGGAAAAAGCAATATTTATTATATTTATTTATAGTAATTTAGTTAATATACAAAACATCTCCAAAAGGTTTTTGATGTCCATGTATTCTTTAGGAAGCTTCGGTAACACCGAGCTTTTTAAATATCTTTATACTTTCTTCTTAATTGTGTACTCGTTCAGTATTTGGAAGGACAATGGAAAGATGCCGTGATGAAGAAACACCCTGTTGTAATGTTATGTACCATGTATTTAACCATTAACAGCGCTTTGAAAACTATCTGTGGCTGCCGCTAACCATGATACTGCTGAATTACCGCTTTGATCCATAAAATATAATAATGTTTGTTCTTCAGTAACTTTTAGAGTCATTACTGGCATGAACAACGAGTTTTGTTAGTATTACTTTTCCAATTGCAGCAGACCGCCAGAGTGCATCGTCGTCATCACCTTTTCTCACAAGTACAACTCTATGTTTAGCACCGAAAATGACTTTTATAGCATTTCTGCAAACACCAAAAATATGAGACAGTTTAAATGCGCTTGAAAATATTTTATTATTACCCTTTAACATTAAGTTAGGATTTACAAATCCTAGATTGAATTGTATATTACGATTAATCATTACCGATTTTACTTCAGCATCACCATCGTTTGCATAGTTTCTTTAATATCCTATATTAAACTGTTTTCAGAAAAATCAGCAAATGTCTTTAGTAAACAGCATTGACAAACCAGCTGATTTAGTATAATCGTCCGAATATCTTTCTAGGCCAATTATTGTTGTAGCAACATCAACATCTTTTTAATTGATTCATATTTATTCCATCAATTGTGTATGTAGGGCTATTAAACAACGCCATAATACCATTGTTAACAAAATTAACCCTGTCATCAAGGCATATGGCGTATTAGCAGCAACGTTTCCTACAAGTTCTCCTTTACTACAATAAATGCTTCATCTGGTAAACTAAATATCTACTAGTATCTTGAACTTGCAATAAATTCTTCCACGCTGATCTGATTGTTGTGCGTCATAGGTATACCAATGATAATCGCGTACAGACTCATTTTTGAGTACTGGTGTATCTATTCCAAATGCGGTGTCAGATACATGCTTGAACATTTTATTATAATTATCGCCCAACACGAAGACCACTTCCTGATATTAAATTTGCAGTTGATGTATTTATGCTTCATCAGACAATTCCGCTAGTTTCTGATTTTCAGCCTGATTTATTACTTTACTAACATTTGCAGGTGTTTCTTCAGTGCTGGGTTATTTTACTGGTGGTGAGGGCTGATATGTTCGTCTTATTAATTGTGCTAGTATATCGTTAATTGCTGAGAACACTTTACTGGTAATATTACCAATAGCACTAGGAGCTTTGTCACGAACAAAATCAACAGCTTTCATTCATAATTGTATAATATTTAAGATGATGTTTTTTAATTAAATGAATACTTTTGCCCATCTGAGACCTAGACATCAGAATGCAAACTCAATCGCGCAAGCAGTGATGTCATTGATATTCTAAAATATAAATGTTATCAAATATCTTTCTTACTGACTAACATTGTTACCAACCTGATATGTTATGCACCTGTACGAAGGCACTCATTTATATTAGAGCAATATAAAACACTCTGTTACATGAAGTACTGGCAGTCATTACTTTCCCGAAAGAAAGTGACGTAAGGAAGGGCTAACAGGATACGAAAGAAAGTGCGTTTTACTTTGAAGTATATTACTGATTTTACTATTTATTTAAATGCAAAGTTATTTAAACAATAGTGAACGCTTCATAGGATTTTTAGTTTCTTAGAACATATTTCTTAAAATGTAATTCATTTTGAATACTCAATTATTACACAACTGAAACAAATGAATAGGTTCATCAACATGTTTTATACTTTCTTTTAGCCCTAGAAAATCTTTCCTATGCTTTGACTATATCGGCCTTTACTATTTCCACATGTGTATAGTATGTTTGCTTAACCTACAATATTTCTTTCTCATGTAAAGCCGAAAAGGAGACTCTAGATCAAAAAACTATATCGGCCTTTACGAATTCCACACGTCTATAGCTATGTTTAAATAACTTATAATATTTCTTACTCTAGTAAAGCCCAACCGGAGACATACGATCATATAAACTCACCTATTGTGTTATTCTGTACATACATCCATTTAGAACCTTGTATAAAGAACGCCCCTCTATTTTATTCACCTTGGCAAATAATTCCAGTCATTGATACATCGAAGTATGAATACACCATGCAATACCTTTATAATGGTTGTTTTGTCTGTGTATATGAATGTACAGCTTGTTTTTTTTAAAAAACTCATTTTCAAACAAGTCTGCAAAATCTTAAAAATCGGAATGTCCTCAATTAGCGAGTAGAGTCTGGCTCATTTTGAAACGAAATACTGAAAGATATACATTTCTAATTGATTTTACTTATAATATCATACTTTGTACTCTACGTTAATATGCTGTTATAGTTGATAAGGATATATCTAAATTTATTGTAAGACTATCATTCCTTACGAAACAGATTATCGGCAAAAGAGTTATTCACTAACATTTAACACTAAAGTCTTAATATTTGGACAGTTTACCACTGTCGCGAATTTCGTTGTCACCAGCAGGCATTACAAATATGACAGAAAACATAATCAGGCTAAAGCTTTAGAGACTAAACTATTAGGGAAATAGATATACGTATATGTCAACAAATCACTATATTAACCTGATTTGTTTAGGTGTCCCTGCTTTACATTTAAAATTTAATATGTTATGTTATGCCATATAGATACATATAACATGTTCGTAAAGCAGTACATTACGCAGTAAGGTGACATTTGGTGCGTCAGGTGTGTGTTACATGGACATTTGTATAGTTGCATAAGAATGTTTTCATACATCGGATTATATTACTATGCGATTATTTTGGCACAGTTTTATCATAATGATCATTATCATCAGTCTATTGACCTAGTGTAGTCGTTGAGGCACTGTGCTGCTTAACATCTGACCAGTTATCTCCACTTGTCTCGATCATGTGCCAATGCCTTTTTCTCCGCAAAACTTTTCCTGGTCCATTATGTGATGTTGTCAGTCCACTTTTTTATGTCTACCTCTCATTCTGCCACCATGGACGCTGCCCTGCAGGACTGTTGTGGATATACTGTTGGCTCCAATGACAATTTACACCTCAAGAAATACCCAACCACGATCATCTAATTGTATAGTAAGAATCGTTTCATTCGTCAGATGTCGGTAAGTTGTTACATTACGTTATTAACAGTGCCGTAACTATCTCACCAAGGGCACATCCCCTTTACTACGGTCATTTATTGTTTTGCTGGATGGATCGGGCCCTTGAGACGGCTGGGTCAGATTGCAGGGATGTACCTGCTACCACGGTAGTTACGCCACTAGTTATGAGCTGACATCTCGTACGTGAATGTAAATTTATGTAAAGCATTGTGTTATGCTATAAACAGAATCGCCCGTATTGCTTTTAACACAAATGAACGTAAAACATTGCAGTTCAAGCCAGTTAAAGTAGCAAATCACCGTTGTTTTAAATAATTGAGGTAATAATAATTGTGTTGTAAATCTAGTAATCTGAGTCAGTCAAGAGCAATATGTAATTCTATGTAAACTGTAACAGATTACTCAGTTGCTGTACTTATTCAAATTGACTTTGTCTTACTTTCCAAACATTGTCAAAATAATTGAAGTAATCGTAGTTCATACCATACAAACGATGAAGTGTGTGTGTGGGGGGGTCACTCTGTTCATAAAGCAATACGGCCATTTATTGGGGAATTCAAACTGAGTTGAGCGGATGTAAATATTGAACTGCTTTGGTAAAGTGGGTATATTATCATAGAGGAACCTTTACAACGTTAACTTCCGTTCGTTGCCTCTCCAAAACTTGATTTACAACTTAATGTTGTTACTCTTCTGGTAAACAAAACACTTCAATCCAAAATATTTGCAAGACATATTTATTAGGATTTAAAACAGCCGGATCGGTTGTCAAACATGTGATACTCTTAACATGGGCATGTTGCCATAAACACTCGTCTTTTCTGTCTTTGTTCTATTCTGTTTTGTGGGACTTTTGTTTGTCGTTATTACTTATTGGACGCACTTTCAAGCCTATATCTGGCTACTGACTTTTAAAAAAAATGAATGCATATTTTGTGGCAAATTTATATTTTCTCTTTTCCTATATCTCTATCAACACATTATAAATATACTTGATTCGGTATAGCTAATGACGCAGCCACATATGGGGTTTATATTGTAGGTCTGGTTGTCCAAGGACAATCTATGTATTTGGTACTGGCTGGCCCAAAAGTGAAAATAGAATCGGCAGCCTTCTGAGTCCAATTCTTCAACCACTATTCCTCTGATAGTACTTGACATAAATTTAAAACCTTACCATCAAAGACAAAACAAAGATGTCAATTGCAATCAAACTTAAAACGATACAGTTATAAATGTCTTTTGCTTGACACATTAATACATCTAATATTGGGTGGGGGTGGGATCTTAGAAGAGTCGAATATTAAAAATAATAGAATGGAGCGTTAATAAATCAGATGGACTTCGCTAAGATCACTATTTCATTGCTTGTATTGTTCACTGCACACGTATTATCTATTTACGGCAGTTTGTGTGGTTTACAATTAATAGTTTCTCAAATCAGTGTGTGCTGTTTTACGAAAATTACATTGATTAATAGAGATAGGAAAAGTAAGGTTAGAAAAACAGAGAAAAAGTAAGGTTAGAAAAACAGGTAGATTACTCTGTCGCTTGGTTGAGAAAAATAGTCTTGGTACAGATCTTATGTAAAAGAGATCAGTGTAAAAGTACATTGACATAGGTCAGTCTAAACATGTAAAGTCACAGATCAGTGTAATGATGTCTTGATATTGGTCAGTGTAAAAGTACATTGACATTGGTCGGTCTAAACATGTATTGTCAGAGATCAGTGAAATCACGTCTTGGTATAGGTCAGAGTAAAAGTATATTTCCATAGGTCAGTGTACACGTGATTTGGTATAGGTCAGAGTAAAAGTATATTTCCATAGGTCAGTGTACACGTGACTTGGTATAGGTCAGAGTAAAAGTATATTAACATAGGTCAGCGTAAACGTGACTTGGTATAGGTCAGAGTAAAAGTATATTTCCATAGGTCAGTGTACACGTGACTTGGTATAGGTCAGAGTAAAAGTATATTTCCATAGGTCAGTGTACACGTGACTTGGTATAGGTCAGAGTAAAAGTATATTAACATAGGTCAGCGTAAACGTGACTTGATAAAAACTTTAGTCATACAGCCAACTTGTCGCGACACGCATTAATTCTGCGGGAATTATGAAATTATTAGCTTATGCAATATAGGGTAATTCGGCACCAATCACTAAGTATGACATGGTATGACACGGTCTTATAACGGATTCCTAACTTACTATCTCTGCAGTTTGATAAGCATTGAAGCAAGAGATAATCAAGTATAAATTTGCTTATGAGATGTATACAGTTGCGTCAAAAATAGTAAATTAAATTCTTCTGTGATCAAAACTAAACATGTAACAATTAAAACATTGTACTAAACCATATGAGTGTGATATTTGTATATAGGTATACGATTTTAACTTTATTAGATTTTGATTGATCATTTTTTACTGGGAGTGGGGGGAGGAGGTCTTGGAAAGATATTCTCAACCTCATTAAATTGATAATTTCTAGGAGCGGCCTCATTAAATTGACAATTTCCAGGAGCGGCCTCATTAAATTGACAATTTCTAGGAGCGGACGCCATAATGTGCAATATTTAATCAAAAGACTTCTGACAGCTTTGATTAATTTCTTAAAACAATCTAGTTAATTTCTGAACGTATGAATTATCTATACATTTGTAGGTATGCCTGCATAGTAATTTGGGATAGGTCTGATATCAAGTTTTTGAAATCCATGTACAATATGAGTACATATTAAAGACAGGAATTAGGGATGACTGGTATGGACCCCATCTACAATAGGAATACACATAAAATTGAAAGACTAAGGCTCCCATTTGAAAAACAAATAAAAACGTTTTATGATTTTATGACCGTACCTTTACGAAGAGAGAGAGAGAGAGAGAGAGAGAGAGAGAGAGAGAGAGAGAGAGAGAGAGAGAGAGAGAGAGAGAGAGAGAGAGGGCGGCATCTGTCGATAATGTTGCATAACATATATTGTAATGTATTGTTAACCATATTAGTCACTGGATATTTGGAAATCGCTTAATAATTGGATGATCTACGATGAGCTGCCCAACCTAGGTCTGCAAGTATTGAAGTTTAAAAATATACCATATACAAGGAAAAATATATTGTGACTTGAACAATTTTGTATGCGATTTTCAAAGCAATATTAACAGTGCACTTACAAGTTGCGCCCCCCCCCCACTTGCCAGAAATAATTAAAAATAAAACATAAATTAATTAAAAATGCAATCGTAGCTGTTTTACAAAATTTACAAAAGTTTTCTACCATTTTCGGATATTAACTTTAAGAAAGATACCATCGCACGCTCTTATTAGTACATGTGACTATGTGAACAGAGTAATATAAATTACCAAATTTCGACCAAAAATATTCGAAAACGAGATGTTTGACCAAAAGAACTACTTGATAGCAATCAGTGGCAAATTCTGATTTAATTTGTACAAAGGTCTAATTATTATACAAAACAATCTAATCAAGAGGCGTTATAATTATTTTGCATCCTACGTTTTCTTTGAAAATTTCTATCAGAAGTATCTGTCCAAAGACAAGTGGATAAATAAGTATAAAAATTTAAAGTCATACATTGGTTTCCTATTATTCTTGATCAGTCTTTGATAATGACCAGGTTAAATGAGATAACAAATGAATTCAAAGCATTTAAGATAATAAATAAAATATAGACGAAAAGCATTTGAAAAGATAGACATTTTTATGTAAACTAATAATTATTTCGAAATAAACTTGCAGTCATGAGATATGCACTTGGCAATTATTTCACACGTGCAATTATTTCTGCAACACAGGTACAGGAAGAAAAATGAGGGATCGTATTTCCAAATGGCCTCTTTTGATGTCATCTTTTATTTACAGACTTTACGCTAATACATTACATTACATAGACAATAAATGCCTCACCACAGTGTCAGATTTGACTGTATATATATATATATATATATATATATATATATATATATATATATATATATATATATACATACATACATACATACATACATACATACATACATACATACATACATACATACATACACACACACCACATACATACATACATACATACACACACACACACACACACACACACACACACACACACACACACACACACACACACACACACACACACACATACATACATACATACATACATACATACATACACACACACACACACACACCACATACATACATACATACATACATACATACATACATACATACATACATACATACATACATACATACATACATACATACATACATACATACATACATACATACATGCATACATACATACATACATACATATACGTATTATTCGCTCCCCATCCATAAACAAATACAGTTTTGCTCATTTGAACGAATGAAACGATGAGTTTTAACACTGTATATTAATCTTTATCGTACCAACAATACATTCACTAACCCATATATGATGTATTGATACGGGAATATGCTTTTCATGCAACATTTATCATTCTACTTCTGGATTTATACAGCACCACCCACCCACCTGCCCTGGATGCCTTCCGGTACACGTATTAATCAATCTTCGTCAATCTACGTCCTGATTTGAATCCAAAATATACAATGATCCACCACTCATGAGTAGTCAAGTGGGCCACTTTAGCGACAATTGGTTTGTTTGTTTGTTTCGGATGTTTAACGTAGTTTTAACAATTTATCAGTTATATCGCTACGATGTTAACACTGAGGCAGTTTATAGTGATGTCTAGCACAGGGGCATCATTCCGCAGACATGTAGCATGATGTCCCACCCAGTCACATTATCCTGACACCAGGCCGACTATTCCTAACACTAACATCTTAATGCTGAGCGTCAAGCGAGGCAGCTGTTAGTACCATTTTTGTAATTCTTTGGTATGACTCGGTCGAGGATCGAACCCACGACCTCCCGCTTTTGGGGCGGACGCTCTAATCACTAGACCACCGGATTGGTGTAGCGACAATGAGAATAAGCAATTTCAAGCACAACCCACCCAAAGCACTATAGCAACAAAATGGACCCTGGACCACATTAACGACAATGGAAATATACATTACAGCACCTCCCCCTTTCCGCCGGGTCTGTTTATCAACAAGGTTTTACAAATCACCCTGGGCACGTTTAGCGACAATGGGGAATTTTACTATTAGGTCTGTATAACGCCAAGGGAATCTTGGTTGAATGCTAATGGAACAGGCGAGGTGACCTCACGGTACTGGAGATTGGCAACAATGTGGCAAGGAACCGGCCTCAATCAGGCCAAACAGCATAGTGCCAAGGGGTATCGGGTAAATTCAGCTAGTTCAGCGAGTGGTGGGTGAGTTCAACTAGTTAAGTGAGTGGCGGGTGGCGGGTAGGTTTGGCAAGTTCAGTTAGTGGCGGGTGTTAGATGTCGGGTGGCGGGTACGTTTAGCTAGTTCAGTGAGTGGTGGGTGACGGAAGTTCAGCTAGTTAGTCGCTGGTGGCGGGTGGCGGGTAGTGGATAGCGGGCTCAGCTGATTCATAAACTTTACCAACAAAACAACGCTTGCCGGGAATGCTAAACAAAGAAACAAACAAACCAACAAAGATACACATATTTTGCATAGAGAATATATATCATTCTGAGTCATAGGAGTGGCCATGAAAAGTGCTTTTGTTATTTTTGTAGCACCATTTCGTTAACATAGAGGGCAGCGCATAGGTCCTTTCCTATTCCCCAAACTTCTTCTGATTTCTAGATCATAGACGAGGGCTCTATTTATACAGCCTTGTCCATCCACATACATTCTTTTGCAATCGCTCATATCGTTGATACGGATGTTTGTTTATGATGATCTACATGTATAAGTCTGTATGGAACATAATCGACGATACGAGGGCTGATGATTCAAAGTTAGACTACATATTGTTACGAGAACAGGTGAAGGGATTGAAATGAACCGTGGTTATTTATAGTGGAACAGCGGATCGAAATGGATTGAGTTTCTTTTTCCCACAGTTTTAAAACCCGTTACAAATTACACATTTTTGAAGTCTATTTCCAAATTTGAAGAGAGATGCATGTGACCTCACATTCCCTATATAGATGCGATAGCGTCTGTGCTCAGTAAATCAATGCGACAGAGTTTTCAAACATGACGGAAACTTAGCGTCTGTGCTCAGTAAATCAATGCGACAGAGTTTTCAAACATGACGGAAACTATGAACACGATGAATCAAGGTGCGACGGCTGTGGAAATGATAATCGATGGCATGGCAGTGGCTACGGAAGTCAACATGGGCATTCTTCAAGATGATATAGATTTTAATTGGGTTTTAATCGATTTTCTCTCATCCTCTAACGAATTCATACCGCAACCATCGCCACGAGCTCCTTCATAACCAAGCGTCGAGGATTTTAAACGGAGGCAGAAATGACAATTGGAGAAATTTTACAGAAGCGAGAGGAAGGAGAACAAGTTTTTCTCCTTCAACAGCAACAGTGAGAAGAAGAGGCAAGAAGGAAATGACACGAAGACGAATCAACAGAGAAAAACAAAGTCTAGGAGAGAAGGATTACAGTGATCATTAAACGGTGACGGTGCTTTTGGACATTTTTCAGAGTTAAGGAATCTGAAACAAATGTATCAACAAGGCAAGAGATAAAGACCTTCCTGTGCCAAGCAACCAATCACAGTTCACACACCTGCTACGCCTGAGATACCAAAACTAGTCATCTACCAAGTCATCGACATGAACAAGTCGAAATGTAGGCCTTAGCCGTGGTAAACGCTTACATTAGTTAGAGCCAAAAGGCATTTACGTTTTCTATTTGTTATATTCTGGTACAAATGTTAAAGTCCTATTCACAACATAATACTTTAAAAAGAACTGGAGATTCTGCGCCTTTGCTCATTCTCTCCTTTTTATGTTTCTTCATCCTCTTCTTACTCACCTTCGTATCGTCTTCTTTTCTTCACTTTTTCCGCTTTCTGGACGTGTCGAACTTCTTCCTTTAAAAAGGGTACTCTTCTTCCTGTTCTGAACCCCTCTTTGCTTCGTGACAATGATAACAGGTATCTTGACCTGTTTTTATTGACAGTCTAGAATCTATGTGGCCCAATATTCCCTCATCTTTAAGATATAGCAAGTATCTTGAATTTTATATCAAAAGGAGGGGGAGTAGTTCGTCGGCTTGTCTGAAGAAAATAAACTTTCTTATGATACCTCGCAAAGCTCATATCAGTAGTTTGTGTTTGCTCTTCCGTCATTATGGGCAGTTAGAGAGTGAAGTAAATACTGGAAAGGAAGACAATGACCCTTAATATAGGGGGGACTCTGGTCCAACATGGATATATAGTGACCACGGCGTTTAAAATGCAATCATTGAATCTTTTAAATCAAGATGGAACGATCGCTTTATGTCATGGAGAAAGAAAAAGAATGGAAGAGGCAGAAACGTGGTTCACCGCCTCGCACAGTGCTAAGCCTTGGATCATATTCATGGCAGTTAATTTGAAGATGACACGAGTGAGCCGCAATACAGACACAGAGAGGTCAACACACAGCCAAAGTCCATTACCACCACGAGTCAACCATAAAGGTACTACCACACTCGAGAGACTGAAAGTGCTTCTCTAGAACATTTAGATTCACAGCCTACACGCACACAGTGAGGTTAAAGGATTTCAGGTTAGAAGTACCGTTGAAGAAAGCAGAGAGGGATCATCACTGCGATGTTGGATTCTTTATACACCACACTGAAACGGCAATTCGAAGCCGAAGAAGACGATCGTTTGAAAGTTTCCATTCATATCGACAGTGTGAAGTCACCCTTTTGGGTCGAGTTTAGCAGATCATCGGAATTGACACCTGCCAAAGTCATAGATAAGATGCAACACATTTAACAATCCAATGTAAAATTTCAAATCACCGATGGACAAGTGACACTGTACATGGCCCACGTTTCTCGTCCCCAAGCGATCGGACAAACCAGGACGGGGTGTTTACCTTGTGCGGTACAAGTGCAGAAACGTGCAACCAGGAGCGACCCTGTCAGCACACACAGGAAGAACGCGCCTTGACAGGAACGTTGGTCAATGTGGAAGTATTCAAAGCTCTGGATCTGGGATACCAATTGTTAGAAGTGTACGAAATGTACCACTTTCCCAAGACTAAAATATACCACAAGGGCGACCAAACTCAGAAAGAGAGACAGAGTATTTGACAGACCTTCCCACTACTTCCAGATTATTCCTGACAAATACAAATACATGAAACACGTGGACGTTGCTCGTGAAGACTTGATCTTAGTAAATAACGATGAAGAACTGGAAAATCAAGGAGAAGTGCATAAGAAGTGTAAAGTGAAGGATTGACACTGAACGTTGATATATTGAAACAAGCTTTGCAGTCAGGACCTGGTGAAAACGTTAAAGTGATGATCTACAAACCGCACAAGATTGTAAGTTGATCCACACATCAAATAGTCAGTTGGCCTTTTGGAAAAGGTTTATCAAATCGTGTACCAGAAGAGAGTTTGGTTTCCCAACCACTTCACTTTACCGTACGGACGCGTCGATATTTGGTCAGCATATAGAAATGGAAAATGTCCAGTACCGATAGTTAATTGTGACACCAAAGACTAAGCGAAAAACATGAATACCTTTAAAAATACATCATTCTCAAGTGGAGTGCGATGCCGTACGCTGTGACCTCAGCGGTTCAGTGTCACATTATGGGAACGTTGTTATGACTATTACCATACCTACCATGGAAGGCGATGCTGTACGTGTCATACCTGACGGATGAGAAGGTGATACCAGGCGTTACAGAACACCATATCACATTACTGGTTTTCATTTTCAATGCCATCCTCCACGTGAAAACATGTATGATGTCATCCAACCCTGCGCAAACGCCTGCGCATTTCACGGTACCCTCATCGCATTGAGCCTATAAAAGACAAATATTCGTTCCCTGTACGATTGCTGAATACTGCAACTTTGCAAGTCGATCCCAGCATTCAAAGGAAATGTCCTAAATATCTGGAAGGGCCTACCCAAGGAATTAGCCAGTGCTGGATTTCTCTACTTGGGTGAAGGGGATAAAGTCAAGTGGTTCAATTTTCAGAGGGAACATAAATATTCTGCTTACCTGAGATATGCTCAATGGTTTCCGCATTGTCACTAGTACCTTTAGTGGGACCCTAGTCTTTGAAGTGGCAAACCATGTCGTTTAAGAAATCAACTTGTTGTACAGTGACTTGTTTATATTTTACACTTTGATCGTTTTGATATGCAATGTATCCATGCACTAAACCATTTAACCTTAATGTATTTTTGACTTTTGTGTCGTTCCATTTTAACTTGCAGTAAACATGTCATGAAAAAAGTATAAAAGCTCTGACCTTGTCTGTTCTCGGCTAAAAAGTGACATTTTCGACAATGTGGCAGCATCTACGGTCTCAGATTCATATATATATATATATATATATATATATATAAACTGCGCTGAATTACGTCACACAGTTGTTGCCACTACTCGTTCGCGCACTGTCTAGCTATGCTTTGGGTGTTACTTCGAGCACTTTTAAGAGCAGTAAGCGTCCGTAAGGGCATATTTTGTAGGCTAAAAAGGCTTTTCGTTTCTCTATTAGTGGTTCCATCCTTGATAGGTGTGCGTTGACCCAGTCCTAATATGGATCGTTCTCTTTGGCCAAACGTGGACATGGCTGTTTTGTAGATGGCACCCTTCATGGCGTTCGACATGGCTGTGGTGTCGTACTCTGGCAGGTCCTGGAAAGCCTTTCCAGGGCGGACATATACTCCTGCACCTTGGAGGGGACCGACATATGTGCATTGGTTATGCGTGGGTGTCCTTTCGGTTTTGAGCGGTGTAGTGTCTATGGCTGCAGTCGCACGTTGCTGCTCACGAGAGCATGGTCGGAGTCACAGTCTGCACTGTGGTAGGTTTTGATGGAGAGGACGCTGTTAAGGGCAGAGCTACTGGTGATGACCAAGTTGAGTTGATGCCAGTGATGGGACCTGGGGTGTTTCCATGACACTTTGTGTTGTGGCTTACGCTTGAAAAAGGTATTTGTTATGCAGAGGCTATGCTAGGTGCACAGCTCCAGCAGTCTCTGACCGTTTTCGTTGGTCTTTCCAGTACCACGGTATCCGAGGCAGGTAGGCCATGACTCGTGATCCTCACCTACTCTGGCATTGAAGTCGCCGTGGAGAAATAGTGGTTCTTGTTTGGGGCATCCTTTGATCTGTTCATCCAGCTGCCCATATAACTGATACTTTATGTCTTCTGTAAACCAGAGAGTGGGGACGTAGACACTGATGATGTTAACAGGACCTGCATCAGTGGTGAGGCTGATGGACAATAGACGCTCAGTGCCCCCTGTGGGAGGTTCAACCAAGGCCAGAAGATTGTTTTTGATGGCAAAGCCCACTCCATGCTGACAGCTCTCCTCAGGTTCTCGACCCGTCCAGAAGAAGGTGTAGTTTTCCTCTCTGAGGGAGCCACTCGAGGCCAGCCTAGTTTCTTGGAGGGCAGCTATGCTGATATTTAGCCTGGCGAGTTCTCTATCGATGATGGCCGTTTTCCTGGTGTCGTCCATTTCTCTGAGGTCATCGGAGATGCCTGTACACATAGTGCGTAATGGTATGCAATTATACAGATTTCTGTATTACTCGTACGTAAGAAGGCAACATTTATACCGGAAGGAACAATATGAGTTTTCCTAATGAGTATTAAACACTGACCTTGAAGACGGCATTGAGAGTATGATTCCTGGCAATTAACAGACATGAAGTTACCATAACCTAATTGTGACATATTTCTTGAAGACTAAAGGTCTAAATGTGCACAACTTTAAAGCGTTTTGTCTAACACTGATGTCAGTATTATTGCTTTAGTTGAAGTTACTCACACTACTAATTCCTAACACCCATATGTAAATTTATGTTTCACTTAAATTTTCATTTAAATTAAAATTTAAATTCCTACTGGCACATATATAATGAAAACACTATGTGGAGCGAAAAATGGAATCCCAATGATAGTTAATTTACTTCTCTCTCTCTCTCTCTCTCTCTCTCTCTCTCTCTCTCTCTCTCTCTCTCATAATTTTTTAAATTATAAATTCCCATTATATACTGTGGCTAGATTGTTCACTCCCTATACTAAATATTTATGCTAAATGGTGGCCAATGCATTTTCACAATGTCGAATTTACAGAGAGAAAAAAAAAATCGAGATTGCACTTGTTTTTAGCAAAAAGGAGTGTGAACTTCTATTTGGCAAATTTCTGTTCCATGAGATGAGACACTGAAATTCTAGGTCAGTGTCACTGTATGTTTAGCTATGTCGCCATTTTTAAATCTTGTTATGATATAACTGTTTATAATTAAAGAAAGGTGGATAATGATTGAGCTGTTTTTTAGTCAATGTCGCTCCACCCTTCTTATGTCTCAAACTTAGTAAACATACTTGATCCAGATTTCGTTGCAATCTATCTATCTATCTATCTATCTATCTATCTATCTATCTATCTATCTATCTATCTATCTATCTATCTATCTATCTATCTATCTATCTATCTATCTATCCACATACAAGTGAATACTCTCCAGGCGAGTCTATGATGTAGGTTAATAGGTACAAACGTTTCTCTGCAATCGGTTTTCTACGTATAGTTTTGATTTCATTATTTGGAAATGTATTGTTGCCTGTCTGATACTTTTGTAATCACTGTTCCGGGAATATCCCACACAATCTAAAATATCTGACCAGGATTTAATGGCGGCTAATATTTAGTGGCAATTGTAGGGGTGTCAGGTTGATCTTCAATGAATGAATGTATGTCCCGCATTGAATTTTTCTCTGTATAGCTGGATGACATTAT
Organism: Unio pictorum; assembly: GCA_030141615.1. NCBI lineage: Eukaryota > Metazoa > Mollusca > Bivalvia > Unionida > Unionidae > Unio > Unio pictorum. The sequence goes on from JARLTB010000198.1 coordinate 447,842, forward strand.
TTATTTCAAATAATATTTTTTTTTAATCTATACTTACCTAACGAAATAGCTTGATTTTATTTCATTTTAAAACTGTTTTTATATCAATTATTCTTCCCACATCTGATATTAGAATTGTCCAAAAGTTGATCATTTAAATGAACTTGGATGTGCAGTCCAATAGTGTTACCTCGTAAGCGCACAACTGAAGAGTAACTAGGTAAGTAATTTTCTTTATTTCTTAACAACTGTTCAATTGTAGGGATTTATATACTATTGTCACAATTGTTAAAAGTACACGTATACGTTGCTTTGGATAATTTCTTTAGCAGATAACAATTTTTACCCGTTCAGATTATATTATTTAACTATTTAGGATTTTATTACTGGAATGACATGTTCTATCTCCGCGCAGTTTGGAGGCAAATAAACAGAAGAGCAAACAACAACAATAATAATAATAATAATAATAATAATAATAATAATAATAATAATAATAATAATTGTTTATGATAACAAATAAATATTATTATTAAACATTTCATTTAATGCAAATAATGCTAATAATTATATTGATTATTATAATTATTATTATTATTCTTATTATTATTATTATTATTATTATTATTATTATTATTATTAAAATGTTGGAATAATTGACATTTATTCCTGAAGTATTTTGCTGATACGTGAGTCTTGGCTTTCATCCATATTTAGAAAGACAAACTTTGATTGGTAACTCTGGTTGATTTACCCGTATGACTAAGACATGTATCAAAGCCTCTACGTTACTTCTGTCTACATGTACGTCACACTCTATGTAAAGTCATATACTTATCTGGTCACCACGTTAGCTTTTCTTTGACTCGGAGGTAAAAAAAACAAGAAGGCTTGCAACGATGACTGACAGTTTGCTTTTATTAACCTTATTCAAAACGGAATGCCACTATACAAACTCTCTCTCTCTCTCTCTCTCTCTCTCTCTCTCTCTCTCTCTCTCTCTCTCTCTCTCTCATAAATGTTTCTTTTATAAATTCCCATTACATACTGTGGCTAGATTTTTCACTCCCTATATTAAATGTTTATGCCAAATGTTGGCCAATGAATTATCAAAATGTCGTATTTACTGAGAGAAAAATAACCGAGTGTGCACTTGTTTTTAGCAAAAAGGAGTGTGAACTTCTATTTGGCAAATGTCTGTTCCATGAGATGAGAAACTGACTATTCTCGATCAGTATCACTTAATGTTTAGCTAAGTCGCCATTTAGAGTACTAATCCTTTTTCAAAATTTATAGATGACATTCATGTTTTAAATCATAAACAGTCAGTTAAACAAACCACCCATAAACTTGGTGACATTTTAGACTGGATTATGCATAGACCCGATGATAATATTCTGCGATGCACCCTTGTATCCCACGAACTTGCATCAGATCACCTCTGCATTATATGCCATCTCGACGTATCAGTCTCTAACCCTCCAACATTTTGTTGCTACTAAGAGAAACCTCTGAATGATAAATATAACCATGACATCCAAGAAAACCTAACAACTTGCTTACCTCCTACAGCAGAAAAAATCGATAACTGCATGCATTCATTGCTTGAAAAACATGCTTCAGCCACCAATAGCAGAGTATCAAATAAAAAATGTTCTCCGTGGTATAGCATTGTTAGGAACCAGTTTCGCACAGCTATAAGATACCTTCGTAAAGCAGAGAGGCTTTGGCTTTCCATAAGACTCACGATTCATAAACAAATCTATGACGCCGCTAAGTAGAACGTCACAGATATAGTCCATTTAGCCAAATTATCTCACTTAATTACATTGATTACGGAGAGTTCCAGCTACAAAGAGCTTTTCGAGATAATTAACAAATTAATGTCAAGGAATAACTGTGCACCCCTTCCAACTGCGTTCTCTCCAGTAGACCTTCTGGATCTATTTGCAATTATTGTCCGTGACAAAGTACAAACTATTAGAGATACTCTTGATAACACAATTCCAATTGACTCGTCGTCACCATACAGTTATGATACAGAATCTCAGCGACAACTATTAGGAGCATTTTAACCTGTCTCTATAGATTTAGTAAGGAAACGTCATGATGAAGAGTGCACAAAAGTCATGTGAACTTGATCCAATTAATATCACTGCTGCTTGAGTGCTTAGACCCACTATTGCCTTCATTAACTGATGTTATTAATATCTCTCTCATCCGGGGAATTCCCATCATTTTCCAAAACTGCCATCGTAAAGGCTCTGCTGAAGAAACCAACACTTGACCATAACGATTTAAAGAACTACCGCCCAGTTTATAATCTCCCGTTCATATAAAATATCTTAGAAAAGGTTTTTAAAACCCAACACATATCTCATTTGAATTCAAACAGTCGTTTTAGCAATGTAGAATCTGCATATTGCCCTTGCTGCAGTATTGAAACTACTTTTATGAAGGCATTTAATGACATTCTCTCTGCTGTGGGTAGCGGAAAGGTTACAGTCCTCACCCTCGTTGGTTCGTCTACAGCATTTGACACAATATACCATGATATATATTCAGCATGTATTTGGTATTCACAATATAGCCTCACAGTGGTGCTAGCCCTACTTAGTCAACAGGTTACAAATTGTATCTGGAAATGGAATACACTCCAGTCCAGTTGATGTATGTTGTGGTGTTCCACTTGGGGCTGTTCTTAACCCTGTTCTCTTCATTGTAATACACTCATCCGCTCTCAAGTGTCAAAGATCACCACCCAGTGTCTCACCATTTGTACGCTGATGACACCCAAATATACAAGTCTAACCAGCCAAATGAAGTTTATGCTACCATTCAACGAGTAGAGAGGTGCATTTCTGATGTGAAATCATGGATGACAAGTAACATGCTGCAGACGAAAGATGATAAAACTGAGGACATTCTGATCACAACACAATGACTTTCTCATTCACATCCTTTACCTCAAACAATAAATATCAGCAACACCAACATTCAATTCACACACTCCGTACGAAACCTAAATGTTACTCTAGACAGTACTCTCACATTGCACCAACATGTCGTGAGCAAATGCATGGCTGCATATTTTAAGCTGAGACGCATCAGCTCCATTCGCAAATATCTTTCAGTTGATGCCACTAAAACACTTGTGTCTTCATTAGTACCTTCAAGACTGGACTATTGTAACTAAATTCTGCCTGGTTCGTCACACAATCTACTCCAGAAATTTCATAAGGTTTAAAACACAGCAGCTTGGATGATCTTTAGCGTACCACGATCAGAGCATACCTCCCCACTGCTCTGTACCCTACGCTGGCTATCCATTCGATCCAGAATAATACACAAAATTTGTTCTCTGTGCTACGTTTCAATGACGGACTCTAGTCCAGTATACCTATATGGGATCACCACTGTGTATACACTAGCAAGATACTTACGCTCCTCTTCTAACAATCGTATACTCATTATTCCCACAATGAAAACGAAGTTATATGGACAACGTTCATTTGCATACCAGAGCCCAGCAACGTGGAACGAATTGCCCATTGAACTTAGATACAAAGACACAGCGATGCCTTTCAAGAGTCCTCTTAAAACTCACCCTTTACGACTGCAAGTACAAACTTAAAGACCTAATAATGTTTCCAACCTTACATAATTTCCCCATTGTTTATATTTTCCACTTTCATGGTTTCTGTTTTTTGTATTTCTGTAGTCATATCATTATAGATGTTTCAAAGTACATAGAGCTTCTAAAGATTAGTTGCTATACAAAGTCCTCATTATTTTTCCAGGAGAGAAGAAAACAATGGAGATTAAAATTTACGTTTGGTTACCCCACGGTGAAAACGTAGGTCACTCATCAATGACACTCACCGACGGGACTCATATCAGCTGGTGGCCTAGTAACAAGGATCTTAAAAAGATGTCTAACATCGCCTCGATGTTATGCTCGCCAGCCTCGTTAAGTCGGAACTTGGAAGAAGATATTCTTTGGGAAGACAATATTGAGCCAAATAGAATCTATACTTTATCAGACGACGGTATCGACGAAGCTGCTATTAGTAAATGGTGGAAGTCCTTCAGTGCGAATGGGAATTATCGAGTGTTTGATCAGAACTGCTGTCATGTGGTTTTTAAAGCCTTGGAAGCGGGCGGAGCTTGGAAGTTATTTGCAAACACAGACGATGATGTGGAAAGCCTTGGAAAAAAAGTACTACGACCTGAGGATATAGATAAATTAGTGAGGAAAGTTGACAAGAAACTTCATTAGAAGAAACATAAGCACCGTTAGATCAATCATGAGCTATTGTTGTTAAGAGCTCATAAGGCCCCTCGGAAGCTTTGCTGGAAGAAATCTTAAGTACATTTACATGTAAATAATGACAAAAATGTTTTAAATTCCCTTTCTTCTCTTTTGTTCCTTTTGAAGAAACATAAATAAGATTATATACGACATGAAGCTTCTCAAACTGTGATTAAGGTTTATTATATACAACACGTGAGGAAAGTGCAAGGTCCTGGCAGAAGCCAAAAGGCCTAGGAAAACAGATGAATGTGTATGTGTTTCATTGCTACTTTGCAAGGTTTAATAAAATCTGACCTAAAACAAAATAGCTTTCGTTTCCACAGATTAATGAAAATAAAAGATCGAGTTCAACGACATTATACTAGGCATTTTAGGACAGGTTAACAAAATATGATGATTGTATAGACCAATGAACAACACCATATTCAATATTTAATCATAATCAATAATTTATAAAGTGTAAATAAATTTGACCTCCTAATTAATTTCTTTGAGTAAATGTATTTGGACATTATATACCTACATCGTTGGATGGCTGTTCATATATTTTTATTCAACGATTTAACTCACAAACATAAACATTTAACGAGTACTTCACTGCAAATGGTGGGATCATAACATAAAATAAATTGGTAGCAAAATGTGACATCCACTAATCTTAGCTGAGAACAAATGTACCACACGCCGATCCGGATATCTTCTATATATGCATATTTTGCTTCTTATCTATTAAAATTGATAAGTATCGACATTTTATCCTTATTGTTCTCATTTTAGTGAAGAGGTTCTACTTAAAGCATAATATATATATATATATATATATATATATATATATATATATATATATATATATATATATATATATATGACGGAAGGGCCCTACGTACTGAACATTGATGGCGGTTCACAACTACATAATGTTAAACTTAAGAAAACATACTTGAAGCAAAAGGTTTATTTTTCTGGTGCCTCTATTCCGGTAATTATCAGACATCAAACAAACATAACCGACATTTCCTTCCTTAAACAGAAAAACAACAACAATTATTGCCATTTCCATTTATGTAGAGCCTTTGGATTCATATAGTTGACAGTTTTGCTGTTTTGCACCATAGCGTGCCTGCTATATATACCTGAAAGCAAATTGCAAACAATAGGTTCACCTCAGTAGTCCTTGAAATGCTACTAATTTATTCTCTACTTTGATAAAAGCTTATATACAGCCAACAAAATCTTGTCTAATTATCTTAACTGAATACAGGCTAATTAACATTGGAATATAAAATACAACTCTCATGAATGAATGATCAAATGTCTTTACTAGGTATAACGATATCAGAGTTAAATTCATAAACGTATGTATTGAGTTGCAGTCCATCCCAGGAGGACTTTTCCAAGCATGCTAATTAAAGACTTTATTATTTGAAGGAACAAAATCAACTGCATTTTCTCTTTAGGACAAACGTTGACTTCAATCTTCAGTCTTCAAGGAATTAGATGACATAGTATTCCGACGTGGCGTAGCGAGGGTGTTCGGCACCCGATGCAAGATTCGTATTTACTCCAACCCCCCAACCCCCGGCGTAGTGGAGAGTATTTGGAACCGTGGACAAAGTATAAATTTTACCACCACCACCCCCCCTTCCAGTGTTACTGAACAATAGGAAAACAGTAGTCAATACTGAATACAACATAATAATATCGTCGTCATAGAAAGACAATTTAAGGCTAATAAATTTTAAATGCAACAATCACACATAAAATGTTACCAACAGTTAGTCACTTAGTCTTCTTCCGGCGCCCCCACCCACCCTTTGAGCAAAGGCATAAATTTGTTATTATTATTAAGTAGGAATCGAGTGAATCAAACATTGTCTGCTATTTTTGTATACGTGAATATCGTGCATGCAAATTATAAGAATTTGAGATTTATACCTTCTGTGTGAAATTATCATAAAGCGTTAGAGCGGTACTACCTAAATAGTCTCTTGAGACAAGAGCCAATTTGGGACAGTACTGTATTTTGGACAGCAGTTAATCACGTTTTGCTAACAGGGTACTGCTGCGCGGAGCGTGTGTTACTGGAATTTATGTCTGATCAATTAATTGCGGCTGATTTTACCTGTCCATCTCGCTGCAGATAAGTTATTTTAGGTCAAACTATTTTCGTAGGGGGAATTCGGTTATTGTAGGTCAGTTAAGGACATAGTTCTAGGGAAAATAAAAGAAGGACGTAATGGTGACAGACAGACAGTTACTAAAGGAATTTAAATCCATTGGCAAGGACGAACTTGGGTACGACGGAGTCAAACTATCTGAATTTATGGAACGTAGCTTGGAAGAACATAAGGTGGATAAAGCTAGAGAACGAGAACAATTAGCCATGGAACGAGAGAAAGAGAAAGAGAAGGAAATTGAACTAGTCCGACTACAGGCTGAGGGGGCCAGACTACAGGCGGAAGAGAAGGCGAGAGAACGAGAGCATGAGTTAGCCATGGAGAGACTAAGGCTCGAAGCCGAGTTCAGGTGGGATGAAGAATCGAACGTACGTCCGGACACCCCGAGTAGTCGCGTGGAAGACAGACGACCCATACAGTTAACCATGCCGATGTTTAATGACAAGGATGAAATAATTGACAACTTTTTGACGCAGTTTGAAAAGTTGGCCCTGGTCCACCAAATACCTGAGGACCAGTGAGCCATCAATATTTCAGCCTTTTTGCAGGGGGCGGCGAAAGATGTGTACCACAACATGACCCCAGCCGAGATAGACGATTATGACACTCTGAAGAAAACTTTACTTCGCCACTATGAGTTGTCAGAGGAAACGTTCCGGAAACTTTTTAGGGAATCGTCAAAAAGGGCTACCGAAACACACGCGCAATTTCACAGTCGAGTGCGCGTGATTTTTGATAATTGGATAAAAAAGTCTGGCACCGCGTTAACGTACGAAGGTATTCGCGAAGAGATTTTAAAAGAACACGTGTTAAGTACCTACAGAAAAGATTTAATTGTGTTTTTGGCGGAGCGCAAATTCTCATCTTTGGATGAGATAAGCGTAATGGCCGAGCGCTATGAGAGCGCGCATGCGCGTCCAACTACTTGGAATGGTAGGGACCGACCTTGAATCGGTTAGCTTAGAACGACCACTGAGGTGGCACCCCAGAGACGAAATGGTCAGAATGGTGGGAGGCCAGGGGCCGGAAATCCCAGCCAAGTACATTTCCGTGGGTCGGGAAAGACTCAAGGGATAGATAGGGATACCTCTGGTAGAAGAGGTGAGCCAGTATGTTATGGCTGTAATAAACCAGGCCATGTTGTCAAGGACTGTAGAAAGTATCGTCCGACAACGGTTAATTCGGTAACTCCGAATACTGTTAAGAAAGGGAAAACAGTGGAGTCTACGAATATAGCGAGAGCTACGGTAAATGGTGAGGAAGCCACGGTGCTGTATGACACCGGCTGTAGTTACCCGGCCTTGGTAGATCGTAGATACGTCAAACCTGGAGATTATACAGGTGAGACGGTGGAAGTACAGTTTGCTAACAGGACGAAGGATTCGCTTCAGGTCGTTAGCATAGATCTTGATTCGCCATATGTAAAAGGGCGAATTCAAGCAGCGTGTTTGTCGGGACTGTCTCATGGCGTAATATTAGGGTGTAGGTATGTGTTGCACCAACCTAACCCTATGACGTGTAACCCTAGACATGTCGGGTCAGTGGAGACGAGGGCTATGAAGCGAAGGTCAGGGTCGAAGCCGCTAAGATCCGTGACTTCGCCCTTAGAAATTTTACTACCCGCAGTGTAATAGGTTGGTAGAACGTTTCAATGGGACATTGAAACAGGCTTTGAAGAAGCTGTGTGAAGGTCGACCTAGGGATTGGGATCGATACCTTCCGGCGATACTGTTCGCGTATCGTGAAGTACCGCAGGCAAGTTTGGGTTTTTCACCTTTCGAGGTAGTTTATGGGCGGACGGTAAGGGGCCCATGGCTGTATTGAAACAGTTATGGACGGATGAGCAAGCAGCCAAAGAAGTGCGTACAACATATCAATATGTTGTCGACTTGCGTAACAAACTGGAGGAAGTTTGTAAATTGGCTCAAGAAAATCTCTTCGACGCGAGGGGACGTCAAGCCAAGTATTACAACAAAAGGGCGAAGGAACGTCACTTTGAGGTATGTGACCAGGTGTTGTTGTTGTTGCCATTGGAGCAGAACAAGCTGCAAGTCTCATGGAGGGGGTCATTTGTTGTAACAGAAAGGAAAGGTGGACAAAACTACCGTATCCGAGTAGGGGATAAGGATAAGTTGTTCCACGTAAATCTTTTGAAGCGGTACCGTGTGCGAGAACCACCCACGGAGTTCGTGGTGGCTACCGTCGTGACGGAAGAATCCGACGACAACACAGGGCAGGCGGAAAAACTCTCTAGTTGTCCGTTGACGAGGGAGGAAACCTACGTCGACGTCACACTTGACGTTACGTTAACGTCAGACCAACGTAAAGAGGTGGAGTCGGTACTTCAAGAATATTCGAGCGTCTTAACAGAGAGACCGGGGAGGACAGAGCTGGAGGAGTTCTCTTTGAAGCTGCTGGACGAGAACCCAGTAAATTTACGACCATATCCGTTGCCCTACGCGAAGTTAGAAGCGGTCCGTAAGGAAGTTGAAACTATGTTAGACTTGGGTATTATCGAACCAAGCGAGTCGGCGTATAGCTCCCCTGTTGTGCTGGTCAAGAAGAAGGATGGGACACATAGATTTTGTGTCGACTACCGAAAGTTAAACCGAATCACAGAGTTCCAGGTAGAACTTTTACCTGACCCTGAGTCTATTTTCGCAGGAGTAACCCATGCTAAATATTTTTCTAAGATTGATCTGTCCAAAGGATACTGGCAAATTCCAGTCTGTAGTGAAGACAGCTAAACTCGCCTTTGCAACTCCAGATGGGACTTACCAGTGGGTAGTCATGCCATTCGGGGTGCAGAATGCGCCCAGTGTCTTCACCCGTATGATGCGGAAATTCCTTGAACCATTGCGGGGGATGGGAGTTTCCAACTTCATGGACGATCTTCTATTAGCTACAGCTACATGGGAAGAACAGATACTTTTCCTGAAAAACGTCTTAGAACGACTGCGACACACCGGATTGACCGCACGACCATCGAAGTGCCATATAGGGTTCAGACAATTACACTACCTAGGACATACGCTCAGCGAGGACACGTTAAAACCCGAGAGCTCAAAGGTCGAACAACTTAGAGACGCATTACGACCGACTACTAAGACTGAAGTTAGATATTTTCTAGGTTTGGCAGGATACTATAGGAGATATGTTGCAAATTTTAGTGCTATTGCGAGTCCATTGACTGACTTGACTCGGAAAAAAGCGCCGACCAAAGTAGTCTGGACAGACGCATGTGAACGCGCATTTCAGACGCTAAAAGACAGACTGACGTCAGACGCCATAGTTAAATTACCTGACGTGACACTGGATTTTGTTTTGAGGACAGATGCTTGTGATAGAGGTTTAGGTGCAGTGTTATTGCAAGAACACGAGGGAAGCTTATTCCCAGTTGCGTATGTAAGTAGGAAACTGTCAAATGCGGAAATTAACTATTCAGTGTTTGAAAAAGAATGCTTAGCGATTATTTTTGGAATAACTAAATTTCAACGTTATTTGTATGGTAGGAAGTTTACTTTACTTTGGAAACAAATCATCAACCGTTGGCGTGTTTAGCCCAGGCGAAATTAACTAACGGTCGATTAATGAGATGGTCACTGTTTCTACAACAGTATCAGATTCTAGTGCGGTACATCAAAGGTAGGGATAATGTGGGAGCGGATTGTTTGAATCGGTTAGGAATGGCTGAAGTGAATAGGTCACCTAAGGACATGTAACGGGAGCAGTATAGTTCACCGAAAAATTTGGGAGAGTAGAAATACCGATTTTACTCTTAGAAAGGGGGTAATGTCAAGTGCCAAATTTTTCGTCAGTGAAATCCAGTAATTAATTCTTAGTCTAGCCGACAATCAACTGTCTTGGAGTAGAGTTTTGAACGGAAAGATTGTTAGTTTACCTCGGTCAGACTGTTACAATATTTAGAGTGAAAGCGGACTGAGTATTTGACACGCTTAAAATTAGGTGATTCCTCACGTAGAGCTGTCAGAATGATCGGAAACAAATGATAAGGTGATATTTCGACCCTAAGTGGCATTTTTGGCATCTTGATAGACGGTTTTCAAAAGGTCCGCAAGAATAGCATTTATTCCGATTGGTCAAATGTAGAGGGAAAGGGGGTGTGTCGAACCCAGAATCGGGGAAATATATACTACGTATCAAACGATATTAGTCAGTCTAGGAAGACCTCTGCAAGAGACGGTCAGCCTTATTAAGTCCAACATAGGAGAAGACTCCGAAGGTATTTTTACAGCAGTGCCTTCGTTTGTTTGTTTGTTTTATGGTTTAACGCCATTTTTTCAGCACAAGATAGGCTATACATGGCGGCCAGTATTAATGGTGGAGGAAGAAACCGGACAAACCCCGGAAAGAACCACCGACCCACGAGAAGCTACCGGCAAGCTTTCTCACATAACTACATTTGCCGAATCTTAGACTCGAACACACGCAGACAGAGGTGAGATGGCAGTGGTCCGTAACGGACAGCGCTTTAGACCACTCGGCCACTCGGGGCCCCAGTGCCTTCGTAACAATAAGCTCAGGAAAGTCCGCCGGAAATCAAACGGCAGAAGCACGCCAAAAACACAAGGTATTTAACTCAAATTCACCTTTATCGTGACGTAATGTATATGATGTTTTTCTTTGTCATATATGCATAATGTATCGATACTATGATACAAATAGTTCAGTATTACATTGATTTAATAACGTACTTTGATATGTGTCTTTGTTACAGATGCATGATGTGTTCATATTTTTGTATGGTTAGTCGGTTTTACAGTGATTTAATAATGTAATTTTGAATTCTGAATTAGAATTTTTTACCTTATATACTTAGGTAGGTAAATGGGTGGTGTAGAAAACCCGCCGTGTACATTTATGATTGGAAAGTGTTATATTAATTTGAATTTATCATATTAGTGAATATGGATTGTGTGTTATGATATATTGCCTCACTTTACGTAACGATTTACGGGAATATATGACTTTCCCAAATTCTGACGTCGATAATTAGCAGTATAGCTCTATTGATCTGAAGACTTGTGTAGTATTTGTTAGCCGTATAAATGATAACACTGACAGTAAGATCTGAGTGTTCGAACCTAAAGACGGACAGACAATCAACTCTTAAAGTAACGAGATACTTAGGGCGTTTTACCCTTTTCTTTTACAAGGAAAAAGTTTTGTTTGGAAAGAGTGAGAATCAGCGAGGTGTCAAAGGAAAAGAGGGAAAAGAAGCCAGAAGTTAGAGTGTGGAATTCCCGTTCAATCAAAGGACAAGCTGAAGTCGGACGCACGCAGAAAAAAAGAAAAAAAAACAGTCCATGAACAAGGTCATTGTGAATCACCCAACAGTCAAATGTTAAATGAACATTCGATTCCATGATGAAAGTACTATCAGTCATTAACGGTTAAATTCATCTATTTTATTAGTGTTCTGAATTTTAATTAACGTATCTGCTATTTTAAAGTTTCGGGTTTTTTTTTTGAATTACTTCTGAACGAAGAATCGTCAGAAGAAAAGAACATTGCAATTTATTGTGTCATTCTTCTTTTAATTGTATTTTAATTAAATTCATATTTTATCTTTACGGGGGCTCGTGTGTTCTCTTGTTCAAAGTACCATCTCAGATTACCATATCCATTAACCGGTCAAATTACACCGTAGAGATCATCTTCTAGATAACGATAATTAGAGGGAGGCGGTCTTCAAGTGTTGTTTTTCCAAGTTGCGCAATACCTCTGACCAGGCCTTGTGCGATATTGTACTGATAACATTTTGATAACCGGCAGCACCTTACATATATACATACATACATACATACATACATACATACATACATACATACATACATACATACATACATACATACATACATACATACATACATACATACATACATACATACATACATACATACATACATACATACATACATACATACATACATACATACATACATACATACATACATACATACATACATACATACATACATACATACATACATACATACATACATACATACATACATACATACATACATACATACATACATACATACATACATACATACATACATACATACATACATACATACATACATACATACATACATACATACATACATACATACATGGGGTCTCCGAGTGGCCGAGTGGTCTACAGCGCACTCCGTTACGGATCACTATCGTCTCACCTCTGTCTGCGTGGGTTCGAGTCTAAGATTCGTCTAATGTAGTTATGTGAGAAAGCTTGCCAGTAGCTTCTCGTGGGTCGGTGGTTTTTTCCGGAGGTTTTCCGGATTCTTCCTCCACCATTAATACAGGCCGCCATGTGTAACCTATATTGTGCTGAAAAATGGCGTTAAACTATAACAAAAAAATACATGCATACATACAGGAACCCCGAGTGGCCGAGTGGTCTAAATCTCTCCGTTACGGATCACTGCCATCTCACCTCTGTCTGCGTCGGCTCGAGTCTAAGAATCGCCAAGGAAAATGGTCTATTTCGAGCATATATGTTTTTTAATTATCCCATTAAATTCATTATTTGATGCATACATCCATACTAATGTTTCATTATGCCCGGCTTTACATTAGATAAAAATAGCTAGGTATTGTTTTACATATTCGTATTTAGTTCTTTCTTTATAGTTACTGATACATTTTGGAAAGAATCACGCATCTTTACAGGATCGTTGGTATATTTTGATCATTGAGAGAGTAGAGATCTTCCAATTTCTTCCAACCTAACACCTTTTGAACGTTGTAGGCTTAAATCATTATTTTGTTTTTGTTTTAAATTTAATAGAATTATTTGTCAAGCCCCATCTTAAAACGGTTGAAAAACACTTAGGGAATAGCATGCTGTTTTACGTAACGGGTCATGATCGACGTATAACTGGCCTACACATAAAATGCTCCGACATCCCCATTTTTATCATAATAATAAAATCAAGATTTATGTATAGGATGTCCGAACAGCGCGACGATTTTGTATCATTTTATACATAAATATGCTCATCAGGGACCTAAAATACATCAATGAATCATGAATATTTAAACGATTGCGTTTTTAATAATTCCAGCTAAACTTACAATGAATTTGCAATTTAACATGATCTTGGACATATTGCTAGATTAAGCACGATTTTGATTGGACATATTGCAAGATTAAGCAAGATTTTCATTGGACATATTGCTAGATTAAGCACGATTTTGATTGGACATATTGCTAGACTAAGCACTATTTTGATTGGACATATTGCTAGATGAAGCACGATTTTGATTGGACATATTGCTAGATTAAGCACGATTTTGATTGGACATATTGATAGATTAAGCACGATTTTGATTGGACATATTGCTAGATTAAGCACGATTTTGATTGGACATATTGCTAGATGAAGCACAATTTTTATTGGAGATATTGCTAGATTAAGCACGATTTTGATTGGACATATTGCTAGATGAAGGACGATTTTGATTGGACATATTGCTAGATGAAGGACGATTTTGATACATAGTGCCGAGTTACTTTGTTCATTCAGAGGATGCAAGTACTGACGAAATACAGATTTATTACTAAATTTACTTGTAGATGGAGATACAGATAGTTATGGTGCTGGCAATTTCATAGAGAGTAAAAAGATTGCAAACAAATAATGAATGAAATGTAAATTATCAATGCATTATGGTAGTTTGTACATTTTATGTTTTATTTTTTTAATATTTGTATTTATTTTGTTTACTTTCTTTGGCTGTGTCATTTTATCATAGTGAAAGTTGACTTTATTTGTCTTATCTCTAAAATATTGCAATTCTAAAGAAACATGTTGTTGAGATACTTACCTCCTATTTGCACATGAATTGGACGGATTAGCTGATTATCATATCGAAACAAATCATGAGTGCATCCGTTTAGTTCCTGTTTGAGGCGTTGTCGTGAATCAAAGTACAGAATCTCAGATGTAAACATCTACAATAAACGGATGCAGGCTATTGAGATAACAAACGACGAGGAAGGCTTGCAAGAGTTTCAAGAGCAAATCGTACACGTCAACAAATATATTGGAAAAATACACGATAAAATAACATTTATTCCTATATATATATATATATATATATATATATATATATATATATATATATATATATATATATATATATATATACCCAACCACACCAACATTGTTCTTTTCTTGTGTCCTGTCCAACTTTCCAACTTGCCAAACAAGGGATGGCTAGTTCGAAACTCGCGACAAACCATTGTCTTAATTTTCTTTTATCTCCATTTTTAATTGTTGTCTTCAAGGCTTCGTTCTGAACTAAAGCATCCGATTTTGTCAATCTTTTGTGTTATATCTCCCATCCTAAGAACGACAATAACACTTATATAAATATATAGCTATGCCTACCATGAAAGAAGACCAGCATTCTCTAAACAATTGTCCTTGATACTTTCTAAGCTCAAAGATGTAAACGGATACTTACCATAAACCAAGACCAGCATTCTCTGAAAAATGTCCTTGATACTTTCTAAGGTCATATATGTAAACGGATACACAGTATAAGGAAAGAGATACACGGACAATTATAGAAGATAATTAGGAAATAAAACCAAATGTATCCCATGTGCTAAAGTTTAATAAAATGTATCAGATTATAACTCGTAGAAATATAAATAGTTGATATATGCTTCTGTTAGATGTTTTTATATTTTATTTTATATTTCATTTCTTTAATTATTTATTAAAGGCATACAACCTAAGTAAGAACGAATGAAATTGTATATTTCTTTTTTTCAGTTCGTAATTACTTATTTAGATGAAAAATTACGATTTAGGCTGTTACTTAGGCCGAAATCAGGCTAGTATCGCAAATTTTGTGATAAAATACGCGATTTTTCATTATTGTCTTGCAGACAAAAATTCTCTATTTGCCACGCCTATATTAATGTAACCTCTAAGTTGACCTCTCCCGAAGATTAAAAATTTTAGCCATGCGCAAACATGTGTTTACAAAAATAATTGCGTATATCGAAAGCTTAAACTTACAGATTCTGAAAGGAGGGAAGATAACAGCTCTCTGGGCAAATTATGGCCGCACACGCACATGTATTGGTGATCACCATGAACGATGGAAGAAAAAAAGTCCACTTTGAGCCTGAAAACTAATCCAGAGATCGCCAAATTTTTGCAATGAACAATGAAAGTTTTTATACCCCTATTTTCTTTCTGTATTGTTAATTCTTTATAGAAACTCTTAAAATAAAATATTTTATATAAACTGGCATTATTCCATTTAGCTTGAAATAAAATGTCACAGACCTGCAACAATATCGCTGAAATCCGCATGTACATGACATATACTGCAGTTGTTTTTGAGGCTACCAAAGGGTTATGAATGATCATCATTTTCGCACGCAACCATAAGACATTATTTAGAGGCAAGCAGTCACTACTGTTTCTTTTATAATACAAATTATATATAATGTAAATGGTGATGGCTGTAAATGAAAGTAATGCAATACAGTTAAGTATATTTTATGCATACTATTATTTGTAAAGCATATTTAATTTTTGTGTCTAATGAAACATTTTTTTCCCTTGCTATGTTAGTTTTGAATTTAATGCCAGTGCAAGGAAAACATCAGAAACAGAGGAAGGTCAAAGAAGACATGGCCACAACTTCTACACCTGGGCCAACAATTCATAGGATACAAATTCCTGCTGTGTCTGATATAACCACATCAGAATCAGATATGGCATCTGTGTAGGTATTACTACACTTTATTAAATTTTATGTATATTTACTTGTTTACAAATATTTTGGTAGATGCACATCTAAGGAATTTATGTTTTACCTGGAAATGTATCATTCTATATTAGTTTAATATTTTGCAGTTGGTAAAGATTGTACCTTTGTTAACATATGGTTTGTTTTATTTAGAATAATATTTTTTTTGTAAATTGTTTGTTGGCATATGTCTTTTTGTAATTGATATGTTCCTCATAATAATGTTTGTATTTTAGTTAAAGAGCCTCAAGGAAGAATAGTTTTTGACTAAATGAGTCACCCCTTTAAAAAAATTATTATTATTATTATTATTATTATTATTATTATTATTATTATTATTATTATTATTATTATTATAATATCTTGAAGCATTATCATTCCCATCATAATATCCAAGATAAATGATAATGCTTTCTTTTGATACAAAACTAAAGATTTCCAAGTTCAACATTAGTATTTACACATTTCAAAATTTTATTTTAAGGGATTCAGTCTTGTCTGAAGTTGAAAAACTTAAGGAGAAGGAAAGTGTTATGATGGAAATGTCTGACAGTTTTATCAACCCATTTGAGAAAGTATACTAACAAAAATAAATGTGATACATACAAAAAAGGGGAATATTTGTGTTAAGTAAACTAAAAAACACATATATATATATATATATATATATATATATATATATATATATATATATATATATATATATACATGTATAGTATTGTATTGGTATTTGTGGATGGTATTTGTATATAAACCAGAAAGCCAGAAAGTTGCTCCCACAAAAGCTTTCTTTGCTGTGTATGAAGATATAAGTTAAAAATGTGTATTTAGAATATATCTTAAATATAGTATTGATGCATAATTGAAAAAATGAAAATATACTGGTTATCATAGTAAGAAAATGAATACATTGTATTATAAATATAAACCACACTAAAGCCATAATTATGGTTTGTCCGTTTAGTACACATGGAGAGGGCTAGGTGGGTTTTACCAAATGCATATGCTTGTGTATTTGGGTGGGTGGTCTACTTATAATGTATGTACACATGTACATCGATAGTAATTTGTCTAATATGTAACCTGCTTGACTGGGTTCAGTTGGTGATTGAGTTTTAATGGACAATCGACAAACTTTTTAAAGTTACGCAGCTTATTTCTTTGATGCAGCCAGACATATAACATTGGTGGACTATATGTTATATTAAATACATAGTATTATTATTCCTTTATCTTTTCTGTGTGGGTTAAATATAGGCCTTTCTACAGAATGGGGGGGGGGAGGCAATCGCATGTATGCAGATGGGGTGTGTGTAAAATAAAGTATGCATGTGTACTGGGAGGGAGAGGTCAAGCTTTGCCCGATTTTTGTGCACATACCCATTGATGAAATTAGATCTTGTTTCCACATTTTATACTTTTTTTGCTTGCAATCTAATTCACACCGGTCTGAGCTATACACAGACAGGTGAGCATTTGCAGAAGTAGGATAAATTGGGGATTGGAAGTAAAATGTGGTCAGGAGGAAAATGATGGGTCAGAAGAAGAAAAACTGCAACCTTTACCGTTATGCAGATGCTGAATGATGTTTCTAGCACACCTAGGCATATACCTAAGCACAAAATTATTGGAAGCAGATGTATTTCGATGTATTTAAAATTAGCATACAAATGCGTTCTCTACCACCATTTCAGGTGACAAGGAAAAAAAATTGTTTGCCTGTATAATGCTACTGTACATTGGCATTTTCATCAAAACAGACTTTTTTAATTTATAAATTTGAAATAGTTCTCTGCATCTGAATCAATTTATTTATTTAGTCATTTTACTTTGTTTCAGAAGTACAGCAGAACTGGAGAACTGGAGAATTTCCAGATGTTTGATTGTATTCTCTACCACCATTTCAGGTGACAAGGAAAAAAATTTGTATGGGTGAAATGAGTTGATTATTCTCTGCCTGTATAATGCTACTGTACATTGGCATTTTCATCAAAACAGATTTTGTTTTAATTTATAAATTTGAAATAGTTCTCTGCATCTGAATCAATTTATTTATTTAGTCATTTTACTTTGTTTCAGAAGTACAGCAGAACTGGAGAATTTCCAGATGTTTGATTGTATTGTATGTCTCCAAAGAACATTGATATAAGCTACCAACTTTCAGAGCTAGGAATCTGTTGGCAACTCTTGATCATAACAATAATATTGACAGAGATGTGATTGTAAACACAGATGGAACAATAAGGTAATAAACGTTATTCTTGTTTGTTAACATAATAATTCATTTTTGTTAAAATATTAATGCTTTACCTGAAAGTTGATAAACCATCTGTTTGTGGTGCAATTTAATCTTTAACAGAAGAATTTTGTTAAAATAAATTTCATAAACAAATTTTGGTTAGAATTAGTCTAATGCAATTATAAAATTCTGTAAATAATCTAAACATTTTTTATGATATATGGGTTAGATACATGTTTGCTATATTACCATTTTCATCTGTAGCAAATGTTACATGTAATTGTATGCAGTTTTTATTTGGACTTTTGAAAATTAAAAAAATATAAAATGACATTGTCAGTGAAATATTTGCATTTTCTTGTCAGATACCAAAGGTCATTCAACCGAAAAATAAGAGATGGTCTGCAAACCTGTATATTCCGGAAATAATTATAAAAATATTGAAAATGAGGTTAGATGATAGAGTTGGCATGAACCAGCTAGTTGTTTTGGACATAAATGATCATAGATGAATATCTGATGTACTTGCTCCAATACCACCACAGAAGAGATTGCTACAAACATAAATTTCTTTTAGTCAGGTAACACATATTGATATCAAATTGTTATGGAGAGACTATTCTAGTGATTGTATGGTAACAAATGATCCCTACCATGGACACACACATAGACTTTGACTAAGTCTTTCTTGAAGTGCATACCATGAGCCAAAGTCCAGCATCTGTTTGATTTCCAAGATTCAGTTTATCTTCAGACCACTGTTGATTATGTTCTTAAAGCTTTTAAAAAAACATACATTTGAACAACAAGATGTAAGCCCTTTTCGAACTTTTCATACCCATTGCATTTATACTTGTCTTATATGTATGTTTAGATTGAAGTAAATGCAGTGTATTTTGGCCATAAGATGTATTTAAAAAAAGCACAGCAGAACTATACATTGTATTTCATTTAATCTTATAGGAGTAACAAGATTAAAATCATGTAATTGAAAGTCGGTATTATTGCATAATAAAGTACCTTTTAATAAGTTTTGTCTCTAAATGTTTTGTGTAAAATTGCAGTCAGAAAGATTTCTAGCATACTTTGAAGAAGTAAAAATGTACATTAGAGCAAATGACTTTAATCCATACTCTTCGTCTTGATTGCATTGCTCCCGGTAAAAATTACTGTACCTATCAATAGACAACACACTAAGGAATTAAAATTGAAATATAACTGAACTGGACCCTTTTTTCCAACAAAACCCATCAAAGAACATGTGTTGTGCCATGTGAATGCATCTTAATTTAACTACACACTTTTTAGATTTATTACAAACATCCGATATTAGAACTGCATATTTATGGTTTTATTATTTGCCTAAATACTGAAAGCAACGATATGTATTGCTTAAAAGAGTTTCTGCTTCACTACTATATATATATATATATATATATATATATATATATATATATATATATATATATATATATATATATATATATATATATATATATATATATGTATGCATGTATGTATGTATGTATGTATGTATGTATGTATGTATGTTTTTTCATGAAAATGAATTACATCAGAAAACAGCATTGAGCTTAACAACATTGTTTCGAATTCCACAATATACTATTGTCCCATATTTCTGATTACATTATTATATATTTAGGCCAAAAATTCACACACAAAATATTTATACTTTGTTTTAATTAAATGATATATTTTCCTGAATTTATATGCCCAATGTTTTAAGAATACAATGTAATGAAATGGTTTATCAGAGGTGCAGCGATGTCTGCCATTACAGGTTCACATAGAGTTGCAAACTAATTTTATAAAGAAAATAATGCTGTTAACTTCTGTTTTATTTAAGAAAAGAAATAAATTAGAAATGATCTTCAACGATTATATTTGTTAACAACAAATTACTATTTACATACTGGTGTTGACCGCTCCAGTGGCCTAGTGGTAAGAGCATACACCTCAGATGCAAGAGGTTGTGGAGGCCTTGATCCCTGGCAAAGTAATACCAAAGACATAAAAATAGTATTAACAGCTGCCTCATTTGGTGCTCAGCATTAAGAGGTTAGTGTATGGACTGGTCGTCCTACTGTCAAGATAATGTAACTGGGTGGGATGTCATGCTACATGTCTACGGCATGATGACTCAGTGCTAGACATTACTATAAACTGCCACACTGCAAACATCATAGCAATATGACTGAAAAATTGTTCAAGGCATGTTAAAAATCCAAATCACACACACTATTACAATTTTGAAACAAATATTGGTATGTTTTCATCACTGTACAGTAGACCCAATTTCATGAACTCAGCAGTGATATATTGCTGTAAACAGGGTTAATGGTCAGTTAGCAATTAAAACACCCTTGTGAATGTGTAAGAGTTTGTTTGTCTGCGTAGGCTAATTGGTATCAACACTGCATAAATACATTTTGCCTTGGGATACAACACTGCCAGAACTTAATGGGTACATCAAGGATGGTATAAAGTACAACCAGTCATTTTACGTCTAAAACATCAAGAGGTCAACGTCTCTTCGCCTGGTAGCATGACCCCTATATATATATATATATATATATATATATATATATATATATATATATATATATATATATATATATATATGTATGTATGTATGTGTGTGTGTGTGTGTGTGTGTGTGTGTGTGTGTGTGTGTGTGTGTGTGTGTGTGTGTGTGTGTGTGTGTGTGTGTGTGTGTGTGTGTATGTGTGTGTGTGTGCCTAGCTACCATAATTTTAAAAGAAATGCAATAGGAAACATACATTGTGGTGGGCTTAATTTCAGTATTTGTTTCACTGCAGTAGTAGTTTGTTTAGGTGATGTACTAAAGTTTGGCATTGAGTAAATGGTAATCACTTGTGTCAAAAGCATAGAAACCAAACACAGGATTACTAAAACATCAATGTAATTTCTATTGAACTGTCTAGTGTTTTGGAATGGGATGTCTGTAATCAACTTTTATAGTATTAGTACACTAGTTTCTCATATTAAAGTCTCTGGGAGACAAAGATAAAGGAAGAACGGAGGCAGAAGTTAGACGGACTGAATGGACTTGGGCTACCAGTCCAGAGAAAGATCCTACAGATGAGTAGGAACACAGGACAGGAGGAAAATCTATTACACTAAGTCAGATGATAAATTAGGCCATAACGTGGTCGAGTTAAAGACGAGTGATAAGGTTTTAATTTGAATTTCATTTGAGAGATGACTGTTATTTACTGATATTAAATGGTTGTTTATTTCACTGTCACATTTTGTGTATTCATTAATTTAACTGTCGGCACCACTGACTGGGGGCTCTGAGCATTGCATCTGTCTGTGTATCACTACTTCAAATCCTCACAAAAACAACCCGGGGGGGGGGAGGGTTCTTTTGTAATAATTTAAATAATATTTGGAGCACCCCACCCAACCTAAATAACATGGAAAACCTCTATATATGTCATAAGTATTCTTAGATGATATCCTTCAGTTTTTTATGCCTGACTGTACTCTTGAATTAAAGTTATGTCTGTACATGCACATTTGTACTTATATAAGTTTAGTACATTTCATAATATATAATAGTTAGTTTTACAGTGTATGCAGTTGTGTACATTCATCTGGGTATTCATATAAAGGGTATAATTATTTCTATGGTAAATGAACACATTTTAAAAAAACTGAAAGTATGATGCTTTTAAATGGTGTCGAGTATATTTGATTTAGTTGTAATAAGACGGCTGATGATGCACATATGTGATATAAACATTCAAGGATGCTTTAGATGAACTAGTATTTAAGTCTTAAAAACCTTATTCTGTTTCCAGAGCCATTTTGTTTTACATGTAATTGAAATTAATGAGCAGTGTGTCTGGATAGAATAGTATCCTAGTGTGTGTAGTTCTGTTGATATTTGCAATTAAATCTGTATTCATGAAACACTGAAACAAGTTTTGCTTTCTCAACTCAATATGAATATGCATTATTTATCATTTAACTTAATATTTTACTGTATATGCACGATTAAAATCATGTCCACCAGTGTACGTTTGTTCTTTATATTATTTGCATCCCTAGACAATGCTAGTCAACTTCAATTCATCCTATGGATAGATCACCCAAGTCTTCCTTGAGTAAAGCCATGGTACTGGCCAAAATTATGTATCCATTATACGCCATACACAACAGCTTGGAGTGACATGGCTGTTGCCAGTACTGAGGTATCCGTTAAGTCCATAAAATAAACTGCCTATTCCCCTGGTAGTAATAATTATCTTCTTCTACTGCCCGGACATCTTGCATATACCTCTGGGCAACAAGGAGCACGACTTCATCTAAAACAACCAGGTCGAAGTCCTGCAGAATTTTTAAAAAAATTGTCAGTAAAACAATTATAAATAAAATAAATGCAATGTGGGAAAATATTAATTTTTGTGTTATGCAATGAAGCAAACGTGTAAATATACAAACAAATGCGCTAATCACATCGACTATCGGATACGTGAGCGTGAGGTGGTAATGCAAATGCACAAGAACTTTATTCTGAGCCAAAGAAGCGATTTTAGCGAGATCTTTTAATAGCGGTTCTGATTACAATGATACAAATTATCATATTTTTAGTTGGTTTATCTTACAACGTAACAGAATCACACAAACACGAGAAGTAAACACTTTCAAGAATGGCCCCTTAAAGGAACCCCTTAATGTCAGGATTTATTTTCCATCATATTGACTTTTTTGCCTACTTCTTGTAATTTATCATATATAACGAAATATTTATAAGCAATAAATATATCGTGGGTGACTATAAAGATCTAAGAAGAAGGACAGACGAAGAATAAGGCAATAATTACATCAAAAGAGAATCACATGCTTACCTCGACTTCCATTCTTGTTGACGCGTGTCACGTAACACTGACTTCGGAGAATATCGGCAAATTCCGTTTCTGCATAATTATTTAGCGATCCGTAAAGAAAATCGTTATATTTTCATTGATTAAACTTACAGTTGTACATTTTTTGAAACTGAATGACCTGTAATTACTCATTTTTCTACTCAGTCTGATTAAAATCAGCTGTTACGTACTACGACACTAACATCTGAACTAACTCGATACGGGGTCATGTCCAGGCGACCTTTGCATTGACCAATCAAAACGCGACTGGCAAACCAGTAACAGTATTTCGCAGACATCGTGTCGGATAGAAAGAAACCGAGAGATATAGAAAGACAATAGAAAATGGAAACCCCCTCGGTGCAAATCATAACACCAATAAAAACGTATTCTCTTGGAAATATTTGTGTTTTGTGCGGGTTTTCGTTCATCCAGATAGAAAGGATTGAAGACGGCAGCGAGATTGAAAAGAAATTTCTGGACAGAAAACTTAAGTTAAATTCGGAACGAGTGGAAAACATCGCGCGAGTTACTGAAGTAAGAATCGCTGCAGATGACGAAAGTGGAGTGTGCCAAAAATGTTACAGATCAGTTGAAAAAGTGTTGAGGTCAGAAAAGGAAGTTTTAGAGGTAAAGAAAAGTCTAAAAGAATCCGCAGAAACTGTTTCAAAAACTTTACTCTTAAATCTGCCTTCGCCGAAACGAAAATCCATCACAAAATGGGATGCTCAGAAGTCCAGTTTGCTTCGCTATCGAACTGATGTATGAAAGGTCCAATCCGATTGGTGGAAATTTTAATTAGTATGTATCGTGCAAAGGTCGCCTGGACATGACCCCGTATCGAGTTAGTTCAGATGTTAGTGTCGTAGTACGTAACGGCTGATTTTAATCAGATTGTTTTCTACTATACTTTTCATAATATCATGCATTTGCAAGAACAAAAAAGTCGAGAAATCTTAGGTTGTATTCCTTTAAATTTGTTCAGTTTAAGTATTTTGTACTAAATCCAACTTTAAGAGAATACTGACTAATTTTAAATACTGGATGGTGTCTTCTACTCCGTTTTAAAAAGCTGCTCGTATTCTGTTTTGACTATGAATTTGATCTGAGAGAAAAGTTATAAAAAGGTGTGTATTTGTATTTCAAATGAACTAAATATTTCACCTTAAAGCAGTGTTTGCGCAAATCTTTTGGAACATAGGTATTATCGGTGTACCCTTCTCCCAGTG